>PVHT020000439.1:2288995-2315119 GCA_004024745.2 Catagonus wagneri | reverse complement strand
TGGGTTAACGATCCGGCGTTGCCGTGAGCTGTGGTGTAGGTTGCAGACGCGGCTCGGATCCTGCGTTGCTGTGGCTGCGGCGAAGGCCGGTGGCCACAGCTCCGATTAAACCCCTAGCCTGGGAACCTCCACATGCCGCGGGTGCGGCCATAAACCCGCGGCCATAAAATGACAAAAGGCAAAAAAAAAAAAAAAAAAATAAGATTCTACTTGTCATTTCAGGATTCAGTGTCGTTCATGGATATAGCCGTAGACTTCTCCCATGATGAGTGGGAGTGGCTGAATCTTGCTCAGAGGACGTTGTATAAGAAGGTGATGCTAGAGAACTATGGGAACCTGGTTTCACTGGGTAAGGATGTGTTCTTCCTCCCGCCTCCCCCTAGAGGTCTTTCCATCTCTGTAGTCTTTCATGTCTTCTTTTTTTGTGTTTTTGCCTCATCTAGGGCCGCACCCGCAGCATGTGGAGGTTCCCAGGCTAGGGGTCTAACAGGAGCTGTAGCTGCCGGCCTTCGCCACAGCCACAGCAACGCGGGATCCAAGCCGCATCTGCAACCTACACCACGGCAACCCCAGATCCTTAACCCAAGGCCAGGGATCGAACCCACAACCTCATGGTCCTTAGTCGGATTCGTTAACGACTGAGCCATGACGGGAACTCCTCTTTCATGTCTTTATCAGCGTTTTCCTACAGTATTTCTCTTCTCTCGGTACCATTTTACTGTGTCATAGCTCTGGAATATCCACAGCATAGATAATTTCCTTATTTTCTCTTATATGCAGGTCTTTGCATTTCTAAGCCAGATGTTATCTCCTTACTAGAGCAAGGTAAAGAGCCCTGGATGGAGAAAGCAGAGACGATGACAGGAGGCCTGTGCCCAGGTAAATACAGGATAACTAGAACTGGGAAAACAATTTTAAAGGTATTTCTTCCCTCTGATACTTATTGGAAAACACCTCTCACTGCCCTTCCCAAATTGAAACTTCGTGGTTTTTTTTTTTGTCTTTTTAGGGCTGCACCCATGGCATATGGAGGTTCCCAGGCTAGGGGTCAAATCAGAGCTGTAGCCACTGGCCTATGCCGCAGCCACAGCCTTGCCAGATCTGATCCATGTCTGTGACACAGCTCACAGCAATGCCAGATCCTTAACCACTGAGCGAGGCCAGGGATTGAACCTGTGTCCTCTTGGATACTAGTCATATTTGTTTCTGCTGAGCCACAGCGGGAACTCTGAAACTTCTTGATCTAACACTATTTTTTAAGTAGATCTTCTCTTCCACACTAGTATGACATACCACCTTTACCTTTACTGGTTTCCTATAAATTTCCAGTCTGTTTCTAAACTCTTATGTTCCACTGATGTTTATCGTGTTCTGCTCAAGTACTATATTGTTGTAATCATCCCTGACTTTCATCGTTTCTGAATTCTTTAGACAGATTTGTGTTTAGTTTTTCAAACTCATTTAAATATTTTACTTTCTTTAAATTGTCACTTGGAGTTCCCTTGTGGCTTCAAGGTTAAGGATTTGGCATTGTCAGTGCTGTGGCTTAAGTTTGATCCCTGACCCGGGAACTTCCCTATACTTTGGACACGGCCAGAAAAGAAAAGAAAATGTGACTTAGCAAGTTAACAAGTATTATAATTATATTCTTATTTTTCTCTTCGGTGTTTCTTATTTCTTTTTGTTTCGTTGTTAAGGTCTTTTACCCCTTTGAATCTGAGTTTTTAGTTCTGCAAGCCATTAACTTTATGACCATATATATAATTTTTTTTGTTTCCTTGTTTGTTTTGTTTTGTTTTTGTCTTTTTGTCATTTTAGGGCCTCACCTGCAGCATGTGGAGGTTCCCAGGCTAGAGGTCTAACAGAAGCTGTAGCTGCTGGCCTACACCACAGCCACAGCAATACAGGATCCAAGCCGCGTCTGCAACCTGTGCCACAGCTCATGGCAACGCTGTATCCTTAACCCACTGAGCAAGGCCAGGGATTGAATCTGCATCTTTGTAGTAACCTGAGCAGCTGCAGTCGGATTCTTAACCCACTAAGCCACAGTGGGCACTCTCAGCATAACATTTGATACCAAAATATTATCAAAATAGCATCGAAAAAATAGCACAGACAAAATCAATTATGAATATTGTTACAATATCTTATATAAAGTCTTGCTGACATAATATACTATAGCCAAGGAGGGTTTATTCCGGAATGCAAGGATTTTCACACTGCTTAAATTTAGAACTGTCAAAAACATGTACCTTTGTTGGCTTCACCAACTGTTTTGATTCACATGCTTTCGTTTGGAAGTTTCCATTCTCCCAGCATTAAATAAAGGAGATATCTGGTTTCTTAATATTTTTCAGACTTGGAGTATGTGTGGATGACAAATGAATTATCTCCAGACCAGGAAATCTCTGAGGAAAAATTATCCCAGGCAGTGGTAATGGAAAGACTTCCAAGCTATGACCTTGAATATTCCACATTAGGGGAAAACTGGAAATGTGAAGACCTGCTTAAGAGGGAGCTGGTAAGTCAAAAGACATATTTTAGGCAAGAGACAGTCACTCATGTAGATACCCTTATTGAGAAAGGAGATCAGTCTAACAAATTTGGGACAGTTTTTCATCTGAATACATTATCTTATATAAAACAGGCATTTCCTATTGAAGAGAGAATATGGAATTTTGACACAGATAAGAAAAGTTTAAAAACACATTCCTTTGTAAAAAAACACAAACAAGTCTATGGAGAGAAGAAACTTTTGAAATGTAATGACTGTGAGAAAACTTTCAGCAAAATCTCAACTCTTACTCTTCATCAAAGAATTCATACTGGAGAAAAACCCTATGAATGTATTGAATGTGGGAAAGCCTTTAGCCAAAGTGCCCACCTTGCTCAACATCAGAGAATCCACACAGGAGAAAGACCCTTCGAATGTACCGAATGTGGGAAAGCCTTCAGCCAGAATGCTCATCTTATTCAGCATCAGAGAGTTCATACTGGAGAAAAACCGTATCAGTGTAAGCAGTGTAATAAAGCCTTCAGCCAGCTTGCACATCTCGCTCAACACCAGAGGGTTCATACTGGAGAGAGACCCTATGAATGCGTTGAATGTGGGAAGGCTTTTAGTGACTGTTCATCCCTCGCTCATCATCGAAGGATTCACACTGGAAAAAGACCCTATGAATGTGTTGACTGTGGGAAAGCTTTCAGGCAGAATGCTTCTCTTATACGTCACCGGAGGTATTATCACACTGGAGAAAAACCCTTTGATTGTATTGATTGTGGGAAAGCTTTCACTGATCACATAGGACTTATTCAGCATAAGAGAATTCATACGGGAGAGAGACCTTACAAGTGTAATGTGTGTGGGAAGGCTTTTAGCCATGGCTCATCCCTGACTGTACATCAGAGAATTCATACAGGAGAGAAGCCCTATGAATGTAATATCTGTGAGAAAGCCTTTAGCCATCGTGGCTCACTTACTCTTCATCAAAGAGTTCATACTGGAGAGAAACCCTACGAATGTAAGGAATGCGGGAAAGCTTTTCGGCAGAGCACACACCTTGCCCATCATCAGAGAATTCATACTGGGGAGAAACCTTACGAATGTAGAGAATGCAGCAAAACCTTCAGCCAGAATGCCCACCTTGCACAACATCAGAAAATACACACTGGAGAGAAGCCGTATGAATGTAAGAAGTGTGGCAAGGCCTTCAGTCAGATCGCACACCTCGTTCAGCACCAGAGAGTTCACACCGGCGAGAAGCCTTATGAGTGTACTGAATGTGGGAAGGCCTTCAGCGATGGCTCCTATCTTGTTCAACATCAGAGACTCCACACTGGCAAGAGGCCGTATGTGTGTCTTGAATGTGGGAAAGCGTTCAGACAGAGGGCCTCGCTCATCTGTCACCAACGGTGTCACACAGGCGAAAAACCTTATGAATGTAACATCTGTGGGAAAGCCTTTAGCCATCGTAAATCCCTTATTCTGCATCAAAGAATTCACACAGGAGAGAAACCTTATGAGTGTAAAGAATGCAGCAAAGCCTTCAGCCAGATTGCCCATCTGACACTACATAAGAGAATTCATACTGGAGAAAGGCCATATGAATGTAAAGAATGTGGAAAAGCCTTCAGACAGAGTGTACATCTTGCTCACCATCAGCGAATTCATAGTGGAGAGTCATCTGTTCCCTCCTCGTCACCCGCATACCACCATGTCCTCTAGTTTCAATCTTCTAAATACCTGCATGATTCGGTCCCATTATCATAGTCCAAGACGCAGCATCTCATTTGGATTTCTGCATAGTGTTATAACCATTTTCCCTCCTGCTCAAGTGCATTTTTAACACTGTAGCCAGCCTAACCTTGTAAAAATCTATATTCGTGTTACTTTTCCACTTAAAACACTTGTTCTGAAGAATGTTTAGGTGGGAGTTCCCATCATGGCTCAGCAGTAATGAACCCAGCTAGTATCCATGAGGATTCGAGTTCGATCCCTGGCCTCACTCAAAGTGTTAAGGATCCAGCGTTGCCCTGAGCTGTTGTGTAGGTCACACAAGTGGCTCGGATCCCACGTTGCTGTGGCTGTGATGTAGGCCGGCAGCTACAGCTACATTTGACCCCTGGGAACTTCCGTATGCTGCAAGTGTGACCCTAAGAAGACAAAAAAAAAAGGAAAAATGGACTGTTAGGTAACCCACTTAAAGAGTTTAGCATGCAATCCTTTGCTTATAATTAGTGCCATTAAGGTAGATGTTGCCTTACAGTGATATTCAGCTGCAAGTATAATGAACCAGTAGGTCAAGATTAAGAAACTTACAAGTTTTAGAGCAGGTAACTCTTTACTCTCCTAGTAGGTAGGAAAGATGAACACATTAAGAACTGAAACATTCTATGATATACAGGATAACGTGGTGGCTTGCTGCTCTCTTTGTATGAATATAAGGAAATCCAGCATTGTCAATGAGGGAGTCTCACCTCACCTGGTGCTTAGAACAAAGGCATTTGGTAGAATGCAGGACTAACTAGGGGATAATTTAAAAAGAACTAAAATGAACAAGCTCAAAAACTTAAATAGGTTAATAGCCATGAAATACAGTACAAAAGGTAGTTCAACACTTTCACCTATGGAAAAAGCACCACAGACAACTCCTGGGATATTTACTGGTTCTGGAGCATAAAATAAATACAGTCAAGTCTCCCACCTTGTTCAGTGAGACTGACAAGATTAAAACCAAAACAGAAGAACATGCATAATGCAGTTAACTTATGAATGTAGTTAGTAAAAATTAAATATTTTTTACTATTGAAAAACAAAGTAAATGGGTTCCCTGGAGGTTCAGTGGGTTAAGGACCTGGCGTCACCACTGTGGCTCAGGTTGCTGCTGTGGTGTGGGTTCGATCCCTGGCCCAGGAACCTCCACGTGCCATGGTTATGGCCAAAATCAATAAAGTATATAATTCAATGACTTTTAGTATGTTCAGAGTTGAAAAGGATTGATCAGATGGCTGCAGGACACTTAGCTCTCTGGAAAGACAGTATAGACTTTGCACACTGATGCAGCTCTGATAGGCTAAAGATCTAAATATATGATATTAAAGTACAAGAAAAACAATATTTTTATAACCTCAGCTTGAGACAGGCCTTCTTAAGTATTATCCATAACCCAGGAGCTAACATTAAACTGAGTAACATTTCTGTGTGGAAAACATCAGAGTCAAAATTAAGAACTAAGTGAGAGACTGAAAGAAAATGTTTGCTACAAATACAACAAAGGGCAGTAATCCACAGTGTTCAAAGCACTGTTACATATCAGCCGTAGTAACATCTGCAACTCAGAAAAATGGACAAAGCTAATGGCTGCTTTAAAGAAGATGAAATAAAAGCAGCTACTAAAAATTACCTACTATCATTAGTAACCAGGGCAATGCAAAGTACAGTGATGATATATCTACTGTTTTCCCCAGTAGATTGATTTTAAATCATAGAATAATAATACTCAGTTTTGATGAATATGTGAAAAACAAGACAGTTCCATTGTCTGTTATATAAATTGCTGTATGTAGGAGATCCCACTGTGGCTCACTGGGTTAAGAAACCAACCGGTATTTGTGAGGATGCAGATTCAAACCCTTGCCTCACTATCTGGTGTTGCCGCAGGTATAGGTCATAGATGTAGCTCGGATGCAGTATTGCTGTGGCATAGGCTGGTAGCAGCAGCTCCAGTTCAGCCCAGAAAATAAATAAAATTTTAAAATTGCTATATGTATAGAACATTTGAGTCAATATTCCTCAGAAACCAAAGTCTACGAAGGTAGGTATATGTATAATGGCAAAAACATTTTGTCTTCCTTAACCCACTGAGTGAGGCCAGGGATTGAACCTGCATCCTCATGGATGCTAGTCAGACTTGTTTCTGCTGAGCCACGATAGGAACTCCCCAAAAAATTTTCTTAAGTGATAAAACTCTTAGAGGCTTAGGGTACAGGGTAAATGGTAAGTTAATTATGCTGTATTCACTCAATAGAATTATATGCAGCTGTTGAAAAAATAAAAATATATATGTGGCCATAAAAGATAACTGTGCTATTCTAAATGGAAAGAATTTTTTCAGACCTGTATTCTAGTATAAACTCATAATCATAACATCAAAAATAAAACCAAAAGTACAATTTTTTGTTTTCATTTTTGTTTGGTTTTTTATTTTAGGGCCGCACCCATGGCACATGGAAGTTTCCAGGCTAGAGGCTGAATCGAAGCTGCAGCTGCCGGCCTACACCACAGCCACAGCAATGCTGGATCCAAGCTGCATCTGCAACCTACACTACAGCTCATGACACCACTGGCCCCTTAACCCACTAAATGGGGCCAGGGATCAAACCCGTATCCTCATGGATACTAATCAGTTCATTACCACTGAGCTACAACAAGAACTCCAAAAAGTACATGTTTTTCTGTTTTTCTCTGCCCCGTTTTCCTTTTCTCCTTCTTTTGACCACACTGTCGCTTCTTTCCCTTCCAGTAACTGGCCGTACTCTGTCTTGTAGTTGTGAAGGAACTGATCAGTAGATTCTCTCTGGAGTTTGAAAGGCAGTTGGACCTGTTCCCTAAAGGGTTGATGCTGGTGTCCTCATGGTTGTGATCCTTGGAGCCACCCTAGTGCTGGTGCTTTCTAAGGCTGCAGTCCCCCAGACCACCCACTGTCCTTTCAGTACTCCGTTTCCTGCTTGTATTACTCGTTGGCTTGCAGTTAGAGAAACTTAACCAAGTCAGTGTTTACTATGAAGACTGTATAATCACTAGAATGTTTGGAAGATTGGAGGTGTTAGGGACTTGGTGTTTGGTTGAGATGAGGTAAGTAAGCCTGCTGTTTCTTTTCTAACCTAGGAAAGTAAAAACTCATGGTGTACGCCAAACAGACACCCAGTTGAATTATTATTAGTTGTCGCCTGAGATGTATAGAGGTCTAGGGTGCTGAATGATAGTTTCAAGAGGAGGAGGAATGCTGAATCCAAAGAGTATATATGATGCTGGTATCTAATTGCTTTGGGTAATTTAAAACTCAGATCTTGAACTCTTTGAAGTACTAGCAACTGAGGTTCTTTGTATGATATTATTGAAAGATGTCTTACACTGTTTGAAGTCATAGGGTTAAGATTGTTTAAAACCAAATTGGGAGACTCCTTTTGTGGGTTGCTGAGGTGGGATGCTAGTTAAATTCCCTATTTTATTATAAAGTGGTTGAAAGTTCTGAATTGTATCCCTCCCACTCCCAGATTCAAATGTTGAAGCCCTAAACCCCAGTGACTCTCTTTGGAGAGATAACGCTTGGGGAGGAAATTAAGGTTAATCCCACAATGAAGTGATAAGGGTAAGGCCCTAATCTGAAAGAACTGGTAACCTTTTAAGAAGAGGGAGAGACACCAGAGCTACTCAAGACAAGTTGTAGTGACAACCGATAAGTGTTTCTCGCAATTTACCCCAAAAGAACTGACCTGACTTTTGGTCTGGAGGTGACCAGGAGCCATGTGATAGGTTGAGGGAATCAATGTTTCTAGATTACAGTAGGAACAAGTTCCACTGCCCACACCAGAGGTGGCCTTCACAGGAAGTGTATGTGCTTCTTGTATCCATGGTGCATGGAACCTGATGGAATGTTCTGGAACACTCCTCTTTAGGGCAGTGAGTGGTCCTCTTTGGGCGGTTGTTCCTGTTACCAGACATTTTGAATTCGGTTCCCAAAAGGAGACAGTCTGATGTACAGAGACCCAGAGTATCTCAAATTGGGACTAGCACCACTGAGGATTTCTTCTACCCAATATTCCTGAGACTTTAATTAAATCATTAGTCATTTTAAAATATGTTTTCAGAGGAAATAAGAGCCTTTAATCAAACCCTGAATACTTTTTTTTTGTCTTTTTTAGGGCCGAACCTGCAGCATATGGAGGTTCCCAGGCCAGGGGTCTAATTGGAGCTGTAGCCGCTGGGCTACACCACAGCCACAGCAATGCAGGATGTGAGCCGCATTTGTGACCTACACCACAGCTCACGGCAATGCCGGATCCTTAACCCACTGAGCGAGGCCAGGGATCGAACCCGCAGTCTCATGGTTGCTAATCAGGTTTGTTAACCACTGAACCACGACGGGATTTCCAAATTCTGAATACTTTTAAAGAAAAGGTGACCAAAAAGGAGAAAATGCTCAACAAGTTAAATAGGCATAGTGGCTTAAAATGAATTTTTTTTTTTTTTTTTTTTTTTTGCCTTTTAGGGCCTCACCCTTGGCATATGGAGGTTCCCAGGCTAGGGGTCTAATAGGAGCTACAGCTGCTGGCCTGTGCCACAGCTCACGGCAACACCGGATCCTTACCCCACTGAGCAAGGCCAGGGATCAAACCCGCAACCTCATGGTTACTAGTCAGATTCATTAACCACTGCACCACGACGGGAACTCCTTAAAATGAATGTTAACATCAAAATGGGCAAAATAATTTAGAAACATTGTTTTGAAAATACATAAAACTAGTGTAAAGTTTTCTTGGGACCCATAAAAATCAGTTATGTAAACCTATCTGTTGAAACTATTGTTTAAAAATCTGTTGAGTATTTCCTTCTTCAGGGAACTAAAATTTAGATATCCTGAAAATGTCACCTCCATAAGTAGAACAGGAACAACAAGGGTCTGGAGAATGAGACCCAAGAAGAAGTAATCATAAAGATGCATGTGTAAATAGGTCAATGCATGAAAAGTTGCCAGTTGTTACAGACCTCCAGAAAGTGACAAAGAAAAGAATGTTATCAGAATCTAATTTAAAACGAGTTCCCTGGTGACCTAGCAGGTTAAGGGTTTGGTGTTGTCACTGTTGTGGCATGGGTTTGATCCCTAGCCCTGGAACTTCTGCATGCCACAGGCGCAGCCAAAAAAAAAAAGGGAGCCCCATCATGGAGCCTGTGCCCATGACCTGGGAGCATGTCAGACAAGACATCTGAGGAATGGTTGGAGGTGCAGGACACCTGGGCACATAGACCCACCTGCAGCATCACCAAATTCCCACACCACTGGCTGGAATCTTGGCTCCTGAGCCAGGCGCTCTGGAAGAAACAGACTCAACCTGCAGACCTGCAGGCCCTCCTTGTCCACCCACCTTTGGGCCCGCTCATCCTTCACACATATACACACTCACCCACCGAGAAAGACAGTGCTGGAAGTGATAGCTCCACGTGAGAGGAACCAAGTACCTGCCTCGAGGACATCTGGTTCCCAGACCTCCTCTTTCTGGAAGCCACTGGCTGGGGTTGGGTTGGTGACTGTGCCCTGCAAAGGAACTTCAGACCCACAGGGCCGCAGGGCTTGGGCAGCCCCAACACAGCCTCTGATTCCACCCCACCCCAGGTGCATTAGCTTGGGAGGGCTGCCATAAAAAATACCACAGACTGTGTGGCTTATACTCGGAAATTTCTCAGTTCTGGAGGTAAGATCCAGGTGTCAGCAGGGTTGATTTCTAACTGAGGCCTCTCTGCTTGGGTTGCAGACAGCCGCTTTCTTGCTGTGAACTCACATGGTCTTTCTTCTGTGTGTGTCTGTGTCCTCATCTCTTCTTTTGAGGACACCAGTCAGATTGGATCAAGATCAACCCTAATGAGCTCATTTTAACTCAGTCACCTCTTTAGAGCCCTGATCTCCATGGCGTTCCCATTGCGGCTCAGTGGTAACGAACCCAACTAGTAACCATGAGGACACAGGTTTGATCCCTGGCCCCGCCCAGCTGGTTAAGGATCCAGTGCTGCCGTGAGCTGTGATGTAGGTCAAAGACACGGCTTTGGTCAAAGATGTTGCTGTGGCTGTGGTGTAGGTTGGCAGTTGCCCTTCAGACTCACCCCCTAGCCTGAGAACTTCCATATGCTGTAAATGCGGCCCTAAAAAGCAAAATACACACATACATGCATGCATGCACACACAAATACCTGTCTCCAAACACAGTTACAGGTATTGCACTTAGGGCTTCAAATGTGAATTCTGGGGAGGGGGTGAGCCAATCTATGATACAAGATTTCAAGGTCTCTGAGCTATTTCCTTTTTTTTCTTTTTTTGGCTTTTCTAGGGCCGTCACCATGGCATATGGAGTTTCCCAGGCTAGGGGTCTAATTGGAGCTGTATCCACTGGCCTGCGCCACAGCCACAGCAACGTGGGATCCAAGCCATGTCTTTGACCTACATCACAGCCCACAGCAGCACTGGATCCTTAACTTGGCGGGGCCGGGGATCAAACCCGTGTCCTCATGCATACTAGTCGGGTTCGTTACCACTGAGCCACAACGGGAACTCCTCTGAGATATTTCTTATTCTAGTAAAAGTTTATCAGACATTGAAGGGGATGCAGGGCCCATCCACCTTGTGGCTCCTCCATCCCTAGGAACTTAGTTTTCTCTTGAATCCTCAACATTTTGTAAGCAGATGAGGGACATAACCTGTGTCTAATAAAGGACTCTTATCCCAAGTACACAGCAATAAGAAAACAACACGTCAAAAATGGGCAAAGGAGAGACTCCTCTCCTGCCCACTTAAATCTCTCACAAGCATCCTATCTTAATAAATCTATTTCTTGCCTATCAAAAAAAAAAATGGGCAAAGGATATGAACAAACACCTCACCAAGGAAGATACACAGTTAGCAAATAAGCATAGATGCTCACTATCGTATGTCATTAGGTAACTAACTGCAAAGCAAAACAAGTGATATGCTACCTCACACCTATTAAAATAGCAAAAATCCAAAAGCAATCAAAACACAAATTTTGGTGAGGATGTGGGGTGACCAGAGCTCTCATTCATTGCTGGTGGAAATGCACTTTGGGAGACAATTTGGCAGTGTCTTACAAGGCTAAACATAGGCTTAACACACCATCCAGCAACCACACTCATAGTGTATTGACTCAAATGAATTGAAAATGTGTCCACACATAAAGTTGCACATGGATGTTTTTTAGCAGTTTTTTCTTTCTTTTTTTTTTAAGGGTCACACCCGAGGCATATGGAGATTCACAGACTAGGGATCTAATCGTAGCTACAGCTGCTGGCCCACGCCACAGCCACAGCAACACAGGATCCAAGCCGCGGCTGCGACCTACACTACAGTTCATGGCAACACACTGAGCTAGTGCAGGGATCGAACCCGCATCCTCATGGATACTAGTCAGATTTGTTTCTGCTGTGCCACAACGGGAACGCCGGTTTCTGTGTTTTTTACAACTGCATGTCGACCTATATTTATCTCAAAATAAAATATTTAAAGTCATTAAATACCATTTAAGACTAGCTGCTGTTTCCATTTTTGTGGCCAAACATTCAGCAAATGCTTTTGTATTTGGCCTTGTGGTTTATGGTGTAAGAGGCCCAGCCAGGAAGCCAGGTGCCTACCCCAGCCCTTCAACCGTTCTCTGGTGCCACCTCGCTTGTAGGCACCACTATCCCCATCTGAAGTTGCTTGATTGAAAGTATTAAATACATGGTTTATAAATCATAAAAAGTCAAAAACAGGAGCTGGCATGTAGGAAACACATAGGAAAGGTGAATACTTTTTTTTCCTTATGATGACTTGCTACTTCTCGTCTCTGTATGCTTTATAAATTTTCTACAAGTCAGCATGATTATCACACTCTAGACAGTTGCCCAGGGAGTTCCCTGGCTGCTCAGCGGGTTAAGGCCCTGCTATTGTCACTGCTTTGGCCGGCGTTCAATCCCTGGCCGTGGAACCTCCGCATGTCGTGGATGTGGCAAAAAGAATAATAAAAATAGGTGAGTTTTCTGAAAGGAAAAGATGCGATGCCCAGGGCAGTCCCTCAGTCCAGCCCAGAAGTCTGCAGCGTGGCCCCTCCCCTCCCACACCTTCCTCCCTAAGCAACCCTCCCCACCTCCCGGTCCCGCCTCCCCACCCCTCCCTTCTCCCCTCCCTTCTCTCTACCTCCCCTTTTCCACCTCCTTTCTCCCCTTCCTTCGCTCAATCAGCAGCCCTACCCCCACCCCCGTTTGGCCGTTGTTCCGCTGCCGCGGGGTCTCTGGGACTAGGAGGCGCGCGGTCAGGGATCGACTGGGTTCGGGTCCGCCGGTGGGAGGCCGGAGCGGAGGCGGGGGCGCGCGGGCTTCTGGGAAGTGTAGTCGGCCCGTCCGCGCAGGCGCATTGCGTTCTGGAGGGCCTAGGGCGCAGGTCATTGTCCTGACGGAGCTGCGCGGGTGAGTCCGGCCCCGGGAGGGGCGGGGAGGGAGTTGCTGACTGACGGCGTTGGCGTGAGTGTCCAGTGAGGGGCGTGCTGACCGAGGGGTGGGCTTGAGGGCCAGTGCGGGGCGTGCTGCCTGAGGGGCGAGGGTTGGGGAGGGGGTGTGAAGGCCTGGGGGAGGGTACCGAGGGTGCTGCGGCTGAGGGGAGAGGGTGTGCGGGCCTGGGTCAGGGGAGTGCCGGCCCAGAGAGAGGGCTGTGAAGAGGAGTGCGGGAAGTTTACGGACCGTTTGATGGGATGGAGAAGGCGGTGAACCTGTGTGTGCACATGTGTTGGCCTGAGACTGAAGCTTTGACATCTCTTTGTGCCTGTGTGCGCATCAGTGTAACGCTCTGTGTGTGTGTGTGTGCGCACGCGTGTGTTCGCGCGCCCGTGCCTGCCTACCAGCCTTGGTCTCGGTGGGTGTGCTCTGTCTAGTCTTTGCCTGCCGCTGTGGGGGATCGTGTGGGTGACTGCCTGTGTCCACATCTTTTGTCGTGTCCGTGTGTCTGCCCATATTTCTGTCCTCAGTGTCTCTGTGAGGCTATCATCCAGGTGTCCACCTGTCTTTAACTGGGTGTGAGTGTGCCTGTGCGTGAGGCGACTCACCGGAGGCCCACCCCTGTCCTTGTGTCTACCTGTCTCTCCGTGTGTCCACCTGTGTGTCTGTGTCTTCGGGCATTTCTTGGTGTTTGAACTTGAGTGTGTCTGGGTGTGCCCTTCCTAAAAAGCATGTGTGAAAGACTGTGAATGCCTGGACAGATGGGCCTAGCAGAGCTACCTCCCTTCTTGCCCAGCAGGTCCCCTGGCCTGGAGCCCCCAGATTCCCCTCAGAGTCTTGTCTGGCTCATGGAAGGCTCCGGAGGGCTGAGAGGGCAGGAAGTGTGTGGGAGACAAGATCTGGGATGGAGCTGGGACGGGGGGCTCTTTCTTCTCTTGCCTCTTGAAGGATCTTCTTAAATAAGGATCAGAGACCCCTGCACCCTCCTGACCAGAGCTGATTTGTTCAGGGAATGTGTATTGGATCTCGAAGTGCTATTCTGGGCTTTTTGTGGGGACTCCTTCATTTATAAGGCTCCCAGTAACTCCAGGGTAGGGACCTCATCATCCCCATTTCACACATGGGGAAACCAAGGCTCAGTGATTTAAGTGAATGACCAAACTCTCCACCCAGGCATCTGGGTTCCAGAGCTCCCACACTTAGCCACCAGACAAATGGAAATCCTTTTTTCCTTTCAGCTCATCCAAAACAGAGTTGCAGGACTTTTTTTTCCCCCCTGGTGGGAACCTTACCCTTAGAAACAATGGAAGGAAGGAAATGCTAGAAAACTGGAGGAAGGAGAGGAAGGAGGGAGCCACTGGCTTTGCAGCCACACAGATCTCAGGCCACATGTGTTCCACACTCATCAACCCCCTGCATGTCACTTCTCAGACATTTCTCTGTGCCTTTGTTGCTTTTGTGGGCTCCCCCTTTTTTCTTAATTAAAAAATGTATAGTTTGTGATGGATGTAAAAACAAGTATAATCCAGGCTAGACTGGACTCACCTGTTTAAAAACAAAAAGTGATTTCAAAGAAATTAAGAAATTCTTTTGAGTCTCTAGAGTTAAGTTACCTCCTAGATAAGCTGGCTCTGGTCACATCCATATCCAGCCAGAGCCAGTATTGACTTCACAATGCAGGGCTGGGAGTCAGATGGAGATCGCCAGTCCAGAAAGAATACATTTTATTTGTTTGTTTAATTGAAGTATAGATTTACAATGTTGTGTTAATTTCTGCTGTACAGTAAAGTGATTCAGATAATACATATACATTCTTTTTTCAGATTCTTTTCTAAATAGGTTATCACAGAGTATTGAGTAGTTCCCTGTGCTGTACAGCAGGTTCCTGTTGACCATCCATTCCATATACAGTAGTGTGCATATCCCAGTCCATCCCTCCCCTTACAAACTTGGTAACCTTAAGTTTGTTTTCTGAGTTTGTTTCTGTTTTGTAAACAAGTTCATTTGTTTCATTTTTTTAGATTCCACATATAAGTGGTATCATGATATTTGTCTTTATCTGGCTTACTTCACATAGTATGATAATCTCTAGGTCTATCCAGAGACCTAGATGACAAATGACATTATTTCGTTTTTTTTTATGTTTGAGTAATATTTCGTTGTGTATACGTACCTCATCTGTATCCATTCCTCTGTCCACGGACATTTAGGTTGCTTTTATGTCTTGGCTATTGTAAATAGTGCTGCAGTAAACATTGGGATACATGTATCTTTTTTTTTTTTTTTTTTTTGTCTTTTGTCATTTTAGGGCTGCACCCGGGTCATGTGGAGGTTTCCAGGCTAGGGCTAATTGGAGCTGTAGCTGCCGGCCTACGCGACAGTCACAGCAATGCAAGATCCGAGCCGCGTCTGCAACCTACACCACAGCTCATGGCAACACTGGATCCTTAACCCACTGAGCAAGGCCAGGGATCAAACCTGCAACCTCATGGTTCCTAGTCGGATTCATTAACCACTGAGTCACAACGGGAACTCCACATGTATCTTATTGAATTATGGTTTTCTCCAGATAGATGCCCAGGAATGAGATTGCGGGATCTTAAGAAAGTTCTATTTTTAGTTTTTGTACCAGTTTACATTCCCACCAGCAATGTAGAAGGGTTCTCTTTTTTCCACACGCTGGCCAGCATTTATTGTCTGTAGCCTTTTTTCAGTGATGGACATTCTGACTGGTTTGAGGTGGTACTTCATTGTAGCTTTGATTTGCATTTCCCTAATAATTAACCACGTTGAACATCTTTTCATGTGGTTTTTGTCCATCTGTATGTCTTCTTTGGAGAAGTGTCTTTTAGATCTGCCTGTTTTTGTTTGGGTTGTTTGTTTTTTCAGTAGTGAGCTGCATAGGTTGTTTGTATATTTTGGAGATTAATACCTTGTTGGTCACGTCTTTGCAAATATTTTCTCTCATTCTGTGGGTTGTCTTTTGTTTATGGTTTCTTTTGCAGTGCAAAAGGTTTCAAGTTTAAGTCCCATTTGTTTATTTTTGTTTTTATTTTCATTTCCCTAGGAGATGGATCCAAAAACGATACTGCTTAACTTAGGTCAAAGACTGTTTTGAGTTTTCCCCTAAGAGTTTTAGAGTATCTGGTCTTATGTTTAAGTCTTTGATCCATTTTGAGTTTATTTTTGTGTATGATATTAGAGAGTGTTCTAATTTTATCCTTTTACATGTAGTCTGTCCAGTTTTCCCAGTACCACTTATTGAAGAGACAGTCAGAATACATTTAAAAAATTAAATTCTTTTTTAAAAATTATGATATTGGAGTTCCCGTCATGGCTCAGTGGTTAACGTATCCGACTAGGAACCATGAGGTTCCGGGTTCGATCCCTGGCCTCGCTCAGTGGGTTAAGGATCCAGCATTGCCATGAGCTGTGGTGTAGGTTGCAGACGCGGCTCGGATCCCACTGTGGTTGTGGTGTAGGCGGGCAGCTACAGCTCCTGTTAGACCCCTAGCCTGGGAACCTCCATATGCTGCGGGTATGGCCCTAGATAAGGGAAAAAAAGACAAAAATAAAAAATAAAAAGTATGATATTAATACGAAGTCAATCACCCAGGGAAACCATCAAAGGAATACAAAGGAAAATTATCAACTCCCACGACTCATTCGCCCTCCAGCCCCTCAAGGCACCATCTGGTGTCCACCATTCCATGGCCTTCCCCAAGCTCAAGAACACTGCACGGAAACACACACCCACATGCTGGTTCTTTTTTATATAGAGGGGTTAAAGTTAGGTATAAACCTAAGCAATTTGCTTTTCTCATTGTGACATCACAGATATGTCAGCAGATGTGGAACCCATTCCTGTTTTCTCTCTCTCTCTCTCTCTCTTTTTTTTTTTTGGCCACACCTGTGGCATACAAAATTTCTCAGGCCCGGGATCGAACCTGCACCACAGTTGTGACCTGTGTCACAGCTGCGGCAATGCTGGATCCTAAACCCACTGTACCACAAGGGATCTTCCACTCCTGTTCTCTAAGTGGACCTGATACTTCATACAGTGTATGTCCCACCATTTATTTGACGTTCGTTTGCTGATGGGTACTTATGTTTTGTTTCTGTTTTTTTGTGTTTATCGGTTTGGTTGGATTCTGGGAACAGTGCTATAATAAACATCTTTTTTTTTCCATATATAACCTTTCACACGGAGCTTTTGTTGCTATGGGCAGAGTCCCAGGAACAGGGCTGCTGGATTTGGGAGGGTTGTGTAATGCCAGCTCACTTTCCAGAGATGTGGAGTGACTCCTGTTCCTTCATCTCTGTGTGGGAGGCCTGTGGTAAAAGTTGGCTTGTTCATTCACTCAGCTGTTAACCTAGATGTCAGAAACACAGTCCAAAACTGGTCATTTCTGCCTCCCAGGGGAGTGATCATCATTGATCATCAACATCAACCAGGGTCATGGGTGGCCCTCAACCACGGTGTGGGCTATAAGAAGATGGTGGGGGTGGGGTGGGGTGACTGCTACAGGAGTTCAGGGCCCTGGGAGTGGGAGACTCCTCCAAGGAGGTGACGTTTGAGCTGACAGAACGAGCCAGCTGGGGAACAGCATTTCTGGCAAAAGGAACAACAGATTCAAAGGTCAGTGTACCTGGGGCCAAGTGTGTGAGACAGGAGAAGAGCAGGGGGTGGCGGGGGGAGGCTCGTGGGCAGTGGTGAAGACGGTGCGCGATTTCTAATGCCGTGGGTAGCCACTGGAGCGTTTTAAGCTGGAGGACGTTTTTGCTGAGGGCCAGGCACAGTGCTGTGGGGTTTACAGATGTGACATGATGACACCAGCCCACGCCTTTGTGATCCTTTGTGGTCTACAGTGGGGCTCCTTAACGTTTGCACTGCTGCCGTTCTTTGCTGTAGGGGCTGCCCTGTGCAGTGGAGGATGTTTAGCAGGATCCCTGGCCTCCACCCACTAAATGCCCTTGTAGCACCCCTCCCCCAAATTGTGGCAATGCAGATGTCTCTAGGCATCACTGAAATACCTCCGGAGGGCCAGAATCACCCCCACTGGGAACAGCTGCTCTGAAGTCTTCTGCCAGGCTATTGCTATGTGTACTCCATGCAGTTAAAACCACTTAGCCTTTTGCTTGTGAAAGGTGGGGCCACTGGCCTCAAAAAGATTCTTCTTTGTCTTAGTGATTCTTAGATTTTTAGAAGCATCAGAATCACCTGGGAAGTTTGTTTGGAAATTCTGATTCTGGGGCTCCATCCCAGATGATTTGATTCAGACGGTATGGGCAGGGGCCTAGGATCTGTATTCTGAATAATATTTTGATAAGCATCCTTAGTGATTCTGGCACTTTGAGAAATAGTGCAGCAGCTAAAGGGCTTTTGTGTAGGAGAGGACTGTGGTTTTTCAATGTGATGAGGAGTTGGAGGTTTATTTTGGCTTACAGCAGAAATAAATTGTTTCTAGGAGTTCCTGTCATGTTGCAGCGGAAATAAATCCAACTAGGAACAATAGGTTGCGGGTTCGATCCCTGGCCTTGCTCAGTGGGTTAAGATTCTGACGTTGCTGTGAGTTGTGTGGTATAGGTTACAGACACAGCTCGGGTCCTGCATTGCTGTGGCTGTGGTGTAGGCTGGCAGCTGTAGTTCCGATTTGACCCCTAGCCTGGGAACCTCCATGTGCCATGGCTATGGCCCTAAAAAAGCAAAAAAAGAAAGAAAGAAAGAAAGAGAGAGAGAGAGAAAAGGAAGGAAGGAAGGGAGGAGAAAATTGTTTTCAGCCAGAGGTATTGGTGACAGAGGTAGTGAGCTCCCTGTCATGAGAGGCATGCAAGTCCTGGCAGGTCACTGTGGACCAGCATTGAATCAACATGCCTTACACTCAAAAAATATGCCCTTACCTGTGCCACCTGCCTTATATTTTACTTTGTCCTTTCTTTTTTCCTTTGGCTGCCCTGCGGCATGTGGAGTTCCCAGGCCAGGGATCAGATCCGAGCTTCAGTTGTGACCTGTGCCACAGCTGTGGCAACACTTACTCTTTTAACCCACTGTGTCAGGCTGGGAATCAAACCTTCAGGAGTTCCCATTGTGGTTCAGCGGTAATGAACCCAACTGGTATCCACCAGGATTCAGGTTCGATCCCTGGCCCTGTTCACTGGGTTCTGGCATTGCCATGAACTGTGGTGTAGGTCACAAAAACAGCTCGGATCCCAAGTTGCTGTGGCTGTGGCTGTGGCTGGCAGCTGTAGCTCCGATTCTACCCCTAGCCTGGGAACTTGTATATGCCACAAGTACTGCCCTAAAAAGCAAAACAAAGCAAAACAAAAAACCTTCATCCTGGCACTGCAGAGACACCACCGATCCCATTGCATGCCACAGTAGGAACTCCTTACTTTTTTTTTTTTTTTTTGCTTTTTTAGTGCCATACCCGTGGCGTATGGAGGTTCCCAGGCTAGGGGTCCAGTCAGAGCTACAGCTGCCAGCCACAGCAACATCAGATATGAACCACATCTGTGACCTACACCACAGCTCACAGCAATGCCGGATCATTATCCCACTGAGCGAGGCCAGGGATCGAACCCGCAACCTCATGGTTCCTAGCCGAGTTCGTTTCCACTGTGCCATGAGGGGAACTCTCTTATTTTGTCTTTTACTTAAATTGGCTCACTGTTTTTTGTGTTATTTTTAACTTAAGCAGGCTTAATTTAAAAATACACTCAATGTGACTGCTGTGAATGGAAGCTGGGTGTTGCTGTTAAGATGGAGATACACATTAAAACAAATGAAAGTAAAGCCAGGCAGTCCTAACTAGATGCTGTCTATGGTCTGCATAATTTGGGGTCCTGAGCTCTGCATATGTTTTATTCAAAGGGGAGAGTGGCCAGGGCTGAGGGGTGTTAGGACACTAGCTGCCACTGGGACTTCTGAGCAGTCAGAGAATTGGAAGAGAAGCTGGGATGCGTGATCCTGGGTTACTTCAGGGCCTCTGAGCTTTGCCGCTGAGAGTTCACGGTGACTTGGTCCCACTCTTTGGAAAACACTGATGATGACAACAGCAATGATAACAGCTGAAGTGTACGAACTCTTCTGTGCACCGCACAACTCTGAGATTTTACCTGTATCTGTTACTTAAACTAGGGGGTTGGGGCAGTGTTGAGGGGTCTGGTGGGGCCCTGGGCCAGCACTCAGACCCAAGGAAGGTGTATGGATATGGTGGCTGGGAGAAGGTGGAGGGTCCTGTTGCTCCCACCAGCTCATGGGAATGAAGGAGAGGGTGTGTTTGTGTGTGTGTGTGTGTAGGTTCTGTGCGTGGGTGTCTGGGCGAGCACTTGGGAGACAGCATGCTCTGCCCAACTGCCACCCCAGCTGTGTAGTCTTAGGTGACTGGCCTCAGGTTCCTCATCTGTGAAATGGGACAGGTAGAAGTAGTACCCACCGTGCAGGGGCTTTAGGAAGATTAAGGGAGAGACCTTGGTCCAGTGCTTTGCAGGTGGTCAGCACCCCATGTGTTCGCTGCTGCCCTGTGTGCGTGTCCCTCCCTCCTGCCTGTCTGCCAGCACGTGTGTGTCTGTTATGTCTGCATTGTGAGGCGGCCCTGCACCTGGCCTCTCACCTTGCCTCCCCCTTTCTCCCCCTTGACCACAGCCCACCGTCCCCGGTCACCATCGGCAATGCAGGGATGGCCACCCAGCTGCTGACTGATGGGGCCCTGGTGAGTCATGCTGCCTCTCTCTCCTTTCCAGTGGCTCAGCCCAAGGGGTCAGGCTCCTTCTGACCCTTAGCCCCCATGCAGGGCCCACGTCCCCGCCTCCGGGGCCGTGTCAGAGGGACGGTGGTACTCAAGGGGGGTGCTCCCGTCCACTCTGCTTGCCCCGGCACTGTTCCTGACACGGGCTTTGGTCAACCAAGGAGGACAGGGCAGCTGGGGAGTGACCGGTTCTGCCTTGGGGCCCGCAAGAGACACAGGAGGGCACATAGAAAGTGATAGTTTAAATGTATTACATCGTGTTAAAAGGCCCCTCCAGAGAAGCAGGCAGCATTGTGCTGACACATGACCTTTCCAGGCGGGCAGACAGCACTAAGTGTCCCATATGAACGGCCACAGAGGCAGTAAAAGTACAAGACTTGCTGGAACAAGGCCCACGCATTTCAGACAACAGTTACCTCGTGGGAGGGAGGACGCTCGGTGGGAAGGGTACGTGGGTAGACATCCTCAGCTCTTGCCATAATGTTTTATGGTATTTTAAATGGGTGGTACATATATGTCTTCTCTGAACTTGCTTTTATGCCAGAAATGTTTCATAATAAAAAATATACATAAATGCTCTTTATAAAAAATAGGGAAAATCTAGTAACCTACAGGGAAGACAATATAATTCACCCATTATGCCTCCACCAAGAAATAACCACTTGGATTATTTGTGTGTTCATTTATTGTCTTCCTTCTCTGATGATTATTATTGTTATTATTATTATTTTTTTTTTTTTTGTCTTTTTGTCTTTTCAGGGCCACAAGTGCGTCATGTGGAGGTTCCCAGGCTAGGGGTCTAATCAGAGCTGTAGCCGCCAGCCTACACCACAACCACAGCAACGCAGGATCCAAGCTGCATCTGCAATCTATACGACAGCTCATGGCAATGCCGGATCCTTAACCCACTGAGCGAGGCCAGGGATCGAACCCGCAACCTCATGATTCCTAGTCGGATTCATTAACCACTGAGCCATGACAGGAACTCCATGTGATGATTATTTTTAAAAACTGACCCAGCATTGGCTCTGCCACTTTTTACCTTGGAGGGGTTTTTTTTTTTTTTGGATTTCCGTAGACTTTGAAAACTTTATAAACACCACCTCTTTGGGCTGCTTGGTCAATGCATCTAAATGTCCATTTCATATTAGTGAGTGTGACTTTTTAAAAAATCATTTTTCAATGCTGTAAATAATCAATTATAAAAGTAAAAGAAAATTCCTAGTTGGTGAGGAAATAATGATCATTAAGCTTAGAAAATCCAGAAGAACATAGAGAACAGGGTCAGAATGACTCGATCTCATCCCAGGAGATAACCACCCTTGAATACTGGTGTCTCTTTCCTTGGATACACGTTGTTTTGCAAAAATAAGCATCACCCTTGGAGTTCCTGTTGTGGCTCAGCAGAAGTGAATCTGACTAGTATCCATGAGGATGCAGGTTCGATCCCTGGCCTCACTCAGTGGGTTAAGGATCCTGCATTGCCGTGGCTGTGGCGTAGGCTGGTGTGTACAGCTCCAGTTCGACGCCTAGCCTGGGAACCTCCATATGCTGTGGGTGTGGACCTAAAAATAAATAAATAAATAAATAAATAAGAAAAAAAGAATCACCGGGCTGAGCAGTTTTTATATCTTGCTTTTTCGTCATAAATTTCATGCTGAGCATTTCTCTGCATTGTTAAAAACCCCTTGGTAGATCCATTTTAGTGACTCCATAGAAATTTTGTCTTGGGGCTTACTATCTTACCTGGCTTACTTAATGGTTCCCCTGTTGTTGAATACTTATTTGTCTGCAGTTATTTATGGTTGTTGGATATTTATTGTGAAAGTTGGATATAAAGGACATATGGATAAGTGGATATAAGTGACAAACAGGATAAACCTTAAACATGATAGGTGACAAATGGTGTCACAAGATCTTTGCTGAGTAGCATTGTATGTATGTTAATGAGCTTTCATTTTTAGAAAATGTTTATTAGCCATTTCTGCAAGAGGTTAAATGAGCTATCTTGTGCTTTGCCATTCTGCAAGAATCTTAGTATTCTTAAAGATTTTAAAGAAATGTATGTAGGAGTTCCCTTGTGGCTCAGTGGTTGAGGACCTGGTGTTGTCACTGCTGTGGCACAGGTTCAGTCTCTGCCCTGGAAACTTCCACATGCCACAGTGCAGCCAAAAGAAAGAAAAATAAATAAATGTGTGTGGAAATGTTTGTGGCAAATATACTCCCCAGCTTTGCTTTTCTTGTTTTATATTTTTTAAGTTTCAAAACACTTCATATTTTTAAAGTCTGTCTCTTCTCCTCCATCCACAGGCCACACATCACCTATATTTTCTTCCTTTATTTCCACTGATCATTTGGATGTTAACGATGAATTTTTTCTTTTATTTTTTTCTAAGGGCCACAGGTGCAGTGTATGGAAGTTCCCAGGCTAGGGGTCAAATCAGAGCTGTAGCTGCCGGTCTGCACCACAGCCACAGCAGCACCAGATCCCAGCCACATCTGCGACCTATACAACAGCTCACGGCAACACCAGATCCTTAACCCACTGAGCGAGGCCAGGGAGTGAACCTGCGTTCTCATGGATACTAGTAGAGTTTGTTACCACTGAGCCACAATGGGAACTCCCTGGGGAGGTTTTCTTTGTGGTGAATTGGTTTGTGGACAGGAAACCAAAACAGATGAAACACTAAAATAAATGGCCTCAGACATGCACATGCAAAGAACTCAAGTTCAGTGCGTTTGGGGCTAAATCTGACTTCTGGGCGAGTTTCCCCAACCCTGCAGAAGAGGGCAGGCCCCGCCGTCTGCCCTCCTTCATCCTTTGCTGTAAGGCCTCAGCTCTGAGACATCCAGGATTGCCCATTTGGTTTTCAGGGGAGCCTGCGGCCAGCAGTTCCAGTTCCACCCTTAGCCCAGGAAGCTCGTATACCACAGATGTGGCCCTAAAAAACAAAACGAAGAACTGTTCATTGAGTGCCTGCTACATGCCAGGCAATATACCTAAACACTGGGGAAGTAGTAGCGAGCAGGACAGGTGTACTGGTTTGCTAGGGCTGCAGTCAGAGAGTACCACAGACGGGGAGGCTAAAACAACAGAAGTATATTTTCTCACAGTTCTGGAGGCTGGAAGTCAAAAATTAAGATGTTGGTGGGGCCGTGCGCCTTCTGAAGTCTCTGTAGAAGAATCAGCTTCAGGCCTTTCTCCCAGCTTCCAGTAGTTCTTGGCTTCTGGCAGCACAGTTCCAGTTTTCACCTGGCGTTCTCCCTGTATGCATTTCTCTGTGTCCAAATCTCCCCTTCTTGAAAGGACCATCAGTCATTCTGGATTAGGGCCCACCTGCTCCAGTATGACCTCATCTGAACCAGTGGCCCTATTCTCAAGCAAGGTCCCATTCTTCAGCATATGAATTTGAAGAGGAGGGAGCATAATTCAACCTATAACAGACACTTGAAGTAGTACCTGGCACATAACAGCTGCCTGTGAAGTGACAGGTGTTATGACCTATAGTTGACAGCACCATCACCACTATCACCATCAGTATCACCACCACTGCTATCATCACTATCATCACCATCAGCACCATCATCATCACCACCACTATCACCGTCACCATCGTCCCCATTCCCATCAACGTCCTCATCATCATCCTCCCTCCTAAACCACATTCATTTCATCCCCAGGACTTAACAGCATCAGCCAGAAAGGAAAGGCTCTTATGCTTCCACCGCATGAACTTCTCATCATTCCTCCATGGTTTAATCTGCCTGTTAATTCTCAGGTCTGGACCCAAGTGCTTCCTCCCTCCAGAATCTCCCTCCAAGGACCTGACCACTGACCGCCCCCCCCAGACTACACTCAGGGTCACCTTTCCAAAGTCTCCCCAACATCCCCTAGAGCTGCTGTTGCTCAGAGAATTTTATTCCTACCTCCGTGACAGCACTGACCAGATTGTGGGGGAGTTATAGGTGCTTCCGTCTGTCCCTGCTGTGAGGAACTAGTGTTTAAACCTTCCATGTCTATCCCAGCGCCTCACTTTCTGCTCTGAATAGCTTCATATTGGTTTTATTTCTCTGTCAGAGGACGATCCCAGTATAATTAGGCACCAAGAAAACGGAGTGGCTGGTCCTTGTTGAAATCACTTCAGAAACATCCTGTGTGCCTTCCCCACGTCCCTCCTGGCTTTTCTGGCCACTCCTCCAGGTCTCTGTATGGAGGGCCCTGCGGCGAGTGGCTGTGGTTTCCTCCTACAGGAGTCAGTGGCTTTCCGGGATGTGACTGTGGACTTCACACGGGAGGAGAGGCAGCAGCTGCAGCCTGCCCAGAAGGACCTGTACAGAGACGTGATGCTGGAGAACCTCCGGGACCTGGTCTCGCTGGGTAAGTGGCTCCCCATGGTGGTGACTCACTCCCCATGATGATGGACTTACTCACCATCGGCCTGTCATGTGAGCACTGCAGGGAGATAAGAGAAAAGATTGACAGATTTGACTACATAGAACGTTTCAATCACTCTACTCAAAGCTAAAAATGAAGTTGAGGAGTTCCCATCTTGGCTCAGTGGTAATGAACCCAACTAGGATCCATGAGGCCCTGGGTTTGATCCCTGGCCTCACTCAATGGGTTTAAAGATCCAGTGTTGCCGTGAGAGTTGTGGTGTAGGTCGCAGATGCTGCTCGGATCCCGCGTGGCTGTGGCTGTGGCATAGGCCAGTGGCTGTCGCTCTTATTTCACCCCTAGCCTGGGAACTTCCATATGCTGTAGGTGTGGCCCTAAAAAGAAAAAAAAAAGTTAAAGAAATACAGTTTTTGGAGTTCCCATTGTGGCACAGTGGTTAACAAATCCGACTAGGAACCGTGAAGTTGCAGGTTCGATCCCTGCCCTTGCTCAGTGGGTTAACGATCCGGCATTGCTGTGAGCTGTGGTCTAAGTCGCAGAAACGGCTCGGATCCCCCGTGGCTGTGGCTGTGGCATAGGCCAGTGGCTGTCGCTCTTATTTGACCCCCTAGCCTGGGAACTTACATATGCTGCAGGTGTGGCCCTAAAAAGCAAAAAAAAAAAGAAGAAGGTTAAAGAAATACAGTTTTTGGAGTTCCCGTTGTAGCTCAGTGGTTAACAAATCCGACTAGGAACCATGAAGTTGCAGGTTCGATCCCTGCCCTTGCTCAGTGGGTTAACGATCCAGCATTGCTGTGAGCTGTGGTGTAAGTCGCAGACACGGCTCGGATCTGGCGTTGCTGTGGCTGCGGCATAGGCCGGCAGCTGTAGCTCCGATTCGACCCCTAGCCTGGGAACCTCCACATGCCATGGGTGTGGCCCTAAAATGACAAAAGACAAAAAAAAAGAAATACAGTTTTTGCTCATGAGATACACAGAGATGAAAAAGAATACTAGCCTGCATTATGAGAGTAAATAAAAGGAAAGGGCCATGACCCGAAAAGACACCTGTACTCCAGTGTTCATTGCAGCACTCTATGCAATAGCCAGGTCATGGAAACAACCTAAATGCCCATCCACAGAAGAGTGGATAGGCAAGATATGGTACATACACACAATGGAATGTTACTCAGCCATTAAAAGGAACGAATTACCAACATTTATAGCAACATGGATGGACTTAGAAA
>PVHT020000439.1:2270410-2287995 GCA_004024745.2 Catagonus wagneri | reverse complement strand
AAGACACAATGAACCTTCTTACAGAGCAGACAATGACTCACAGACTTTGGAAAACCTTGGTTTTTCAAATAAGACAATCTGGGGGGGTGGGGGGATGCACTGGGGGTTTGGGATACAAAATCTGTAAAATTGACTTGTGATGATTTATGCACACCTATAAGTGAAATAAAATCCATTAAGAGAAAAATAAATAAATAAAATAAAACTCACAACAACAACAACAAAAAAATAAAAAATAAAATAAAATAAAAAAAAAAAAAAGGAAAGGGACTCTGTCCTTTTAGGAGTGTAATGTTATGGTTTAGAGGACAGTTTGGCATTATTAACCGAATTTTGAATGGTTCCATTTTTAGGGATAGAGCCCTTAGAAATATCTCTATAAATGTGCATAGTTTTCCATAGGAAGAAAAACAAATAGAAATGACCGGAATGCCACCTATACAAGACTGACTAACATATCAAGGTGTAGGCATATGATGGAAACCACGCAGCTGCTCAGAGATGAGCCCGCATGGTAGGCACTCACATGGAACAACATCCCTTTGTTTTTAAAACACTAACTTTCAGAACTAGAGTATGGTGTCATTTCTTTAACAGCTTTTGTGGAAGTATAATTGACCTACAACTAACTGCACAATTAATTGGAACAATTCAGTGCCTTTCGACATCTGCATACACCCAGGAAACCATCACCATGATCTAGATAATGAACATAGTCATCACCCCAGAGAGTTTCTCATGCCCTTGGTAATATCTGCCTCCCCTCCCTGTACTATGTTCCGTCCCCAGGCAACCACAACTCTGCCTTATGTCACTCTGGTTTAATTTGCATATTCTAGAATTGCATATACATGGAATCATACAGCCTGTACTCTCTTTTTGGTCTGACATCTTTCACTCACATAATTATTTCAAGGCTCACTCCCACTGTTGTATGTATCAGTAGTTGACTTCTTTTTATGGCTGGGTACCACTCTGCCTCATGGGTAGACCACAGCTGGTTTATCCGGTCACTTGTTCATGAGCATTTGGGTTGTTTCCAGTTCTGGACCGTACAGATAAAGCTGCTGTGAACGTGCGCATACAGGTTTTTCTGCAGCATATGCTTCCCTTCCTCTGGTGTTAAACCCTGGTGAATAGATGGTTATTCGATCATATGGGAGATGTATATTTAAGTTTTTAAGAAACCGCAGACTTTTTTCCAAAGCAGTTGTACCATCTTCCATTTCTACCCACAACAAACAGGAGTTCCAGCTGCTCCGTGTGCTTGCCAAAACTCAGTACATGCAATGAATGAAAACTCAGTGTTTTCCAGAGTTCCCATCGTGGCTCAGTGGTTAACGAATCCGACTAAGAACCATGAGGTTGCAGGTTCGACCCCTGACCTTGCTCGGTGGGTTAAGGATCCGGCGTTGCCGTGAGTTGTGGTGTAGGTTGCAGACGCGGCTTGGATCCCGCATTGCTGTGGCTGTGGCGTCGGCTGGCGGCTACAGCTCCTGTTAGACCCCTAGCCTGGGAACCTCCGTATGCTGTGGGTGCGGCCCTAGATAAGGCAAGAAGACCAAAAAAAAAAAAAAACAAACCTCAGTGTTTTCCATTTCAGCCATTCTTGTTGATGTGTAGTATTATTTCATCATGGTTTTCTTTTGATATTGAGCATCTTTCCATGGTTTATCTGCCACATGTATATTTTCTTCAGTGAAATATCTGTCCAAGTCTTTTGCCTGTTTTATTTGTTTGGGTTGTTCATTTCCTTTTTTTTTTTCTGTCTTTTTACCTTATCTAGGGCCGTACCCGTGGCATATGGAGGTTCCCAGGCTAGGGGTCTGACAGGAGCTGTAGCTGCCGGCCTGCACCACAGCCACAGCAGCTCAGGATCCAAGCTACGTCTGCAACCTACACTACAGCTCACGGCAACGCCAGATCCTTAACCCACTGAGCAAGGCCAGGGATCAAACCCGCAACCTCATGGTTCCTAGTCGGATTCGTTAACCACTGAGCCACAACGGGAAGTCCTTCATTTCCTTATTGTTGAATTTAGAAAGATCCTTATAAGTTCTTTATTGTCATTATTATTATTGGCGTAAGTCTTTTATCAGATAGATGCTTTGCAAATATTTTGTCCCATTTTATGGATAGATCTTTTTTTTTTCGGTGGCATCATCTGAAATACAAACATTTTTAATTTTTTATTTATTTATTTGTGTATTTATTTTGGCCGCACCCACAGCATATGGAAGTTTCCGGGCCAGGGATCGAATCCAAGGCTCAGCTGTGATCTACACCATAGCTGCAGCCACACTAGATCCTTAACGCACTGTGGTGGGCTGGGGATCAAACCAGCACCTCCCCACAGAGACAAGCCACTGTGCCACAGCGGGAACTCCTAACACTTAATTTTGGTGTGTTGGATTTATTTATTTCGTTGTTGTTGCTTGTGATTTTGGTGTCATATCTCAGAAACCACTGCCCAACCCAAGGCCATGGAGATTTACTGCCATGTTTTCTTCTAAGAGTTTACGGTTGTAGCTCTTCACGTAGGTCTTTGGTTCATCTGAGTTAATTTTTGTGAATGATGTAAAAAGGGGTCTAACATCGGTCCTTTGAATGTAGATATCCAGGTGCCCCAGCACCATTTGTTTGAAGAGATTTGGGGGGGGGCACATCCTCGGCATATGGAGGTTCCCAGGCTAGGAGTCGAATTAGAGCTGTAGCTGCCAGCCTACACCACAGCCACAGCAACGTGGGATCCGAGGCACATCTGTGACCTACTCCACAGCTCACGGCAAGACTGGATCCTTAACCCACTGAGCAAGGCCAGGGATTAAACCCACATCCTCATGGATACTAGTCAGATTTGTTTCTGCTGTGCCACAACGGGAACTCCGAAGAGAAGTTTTTAATTTGAAGTCCAGTTGATGTATTTTCCTTAGTGACCATGCTTTTGGTGTCAGATCTTTGAAATCTTTGCCTATCCCAAGGCCAAAAAGATTTTCTTCTATAAGTTGTATAGTTTTAGGTTTTACTGCCATCCCTTTAATTTTTATAATGATGCAAAGTGTTAAATTCACTTTTGCTATCAAATAGATGTCCAGTTGTTCCTCCATTTGTTGAAAAGACTGAATTTTTCCACTGAAACATTTCAACTGAGTTTTCCCCACTGGATTGTCTTTACACTTTTGTCAGAAATCAGTTGTCCTGGAGTTCCCGTCATGGCTCAGTGGTTAGCAAACCCGACTAGCATCCATGAAGACTCAGGTTCAGTTCCTGGCCTTGCTCATGGGTTAAGGAAACAGCGTTGCTGTGAGCTGTCATGTAGGTCAAAGATGTGGCTCAGATCCTGCATTGCTGTGACTGTGGGGTAGGCCAGCCGGCGGCTTTAGCTCCCATTGGACCTCTAGCCTGGGAACCTCCAGATGCCGTGGGTGCGGCCCTAAAAAGACAAAAGACAAAAAAGAAAGAAAGAAAGAAATCAGTTGTCCATGTATGTGTGGGTCTAATTCCGGACTCTGTTCTGTCCCATCCGCCTGTCTGTCTTGACGGCAGTATCATGTCATCTGATCTGCTTTCATTTTTGCCATTGTGACTTGTCTTCAGTCTCAGTTGACCTCATCTCCACAAGACCCTCTGCGCGTTCTGCCCAATGCCCCATGATTTATGTGGTGTGAGTCCCATGGCTGGTGTGAGAAGACACTGTTCCCAGCCCTGCGTTGGCTCTGGGTACTGTTTTCAAGTCCTTTCGGGTGCTTTTTCCCCAGCCTTGGGTGGTTTCTGTAAATGCATATCCTGATCAGTAACCTGAGTCCTGGAGGGAGGACCTTGCAGATCTCCAGAGCCTTCTCGCTGCACGTTTCTGTCCAGTACTCTGTCCTTTTACTCCACCTGCCTCCGGCTCGCAGTTCCATCTCCTGCTGGGCTTTGCCTCAGTGTCCCCTCCTGTGCCACAGCCTGCAGACTTTCCAGCGATCCAGCTTGGTAGTCGTAGGGCCTGCCTCTTGTGATTCTTCTCAGGAATCACTGCCCTTTGTTGCCTGCGGACCTTTGTCTTGAAAACCTTTGTTTTATATATTTTGTCCTTTCTTTCTTCCCATTGTTTTAGGCTGTAGGGAAATCTTACCCCTGTTACACTGTCTCGTCCAAATTTTTTTTAATGGCCACACCCATGGCATATGGAATTGAACCCAATCCTCAGCTGCAACCTCCATCACAGGTGTGGCAACACTGGGTATTTTAATCCACTGCACCAGGCCAGGGATCAAATCCACACCTCTGCAGTCTGTATCTCCACACTGCAGTCAGATTCTTAACCGACTGCACCATAGCAAGAATTCCTTGGCCACATTTTAGAAAAAACAACAACAGTGTGTGTTCATGTGTGTGTTGTGTGTGTGCTCACAGGATGTGTTGTATTTTTTAAAAAGTGTGTACTGGGAAAAAATTTTGAAACTGGGAGTTCCCTTTGTGGCCCAGTGGAAACCAATCCGACTAGTATCTGTGAGGATATCAAGAGCTGTGGCGTAGGTCGCAGACAAGGCGTAGATCTGGCGTTGCTGTGGCTGTGGTGTAGGCCTGCAGCTGTAGCTCCAGTTTGACCCCAGCCTGCGAACTTCCCTTATGTTGCGTGTGTGGCCCTAAAAAGCAAAATAAAATAATTAAAAAATGGTAAAAACATATACCAAACTCTTAACTCAGATGATAAGATTACAGGAGACTTCCATTTTATATGTTATTTTTTGCCATTTGATGTTTTAATAACAGATATGAATTGCTTTGTGATTAGAAGCAATTGTAGAAATACAGAACATGGGAAAGGAAATGATAAAGGACAAGAAATCTAGTACCATGAAAAAAAAAATAATCCACCTTTAGACCAAAAGGAACGATTAGCATTTTGGATCTTTGTTGCCTTTTGCCAGAATGGCCTTTGCAGACCATGTCCATTTACCATTTCCCTTGACCGTGGGCATGAAGGCCACAACCACCCACTGTCACCAGCCACACATCATCAGACACTTGGCTCCTTGACATCTGATTGGTGAACAGCCACGTGGTGAGGTCCTTTTAATTTGGCTGATGTTCAGCTATGTTTACGTAGCTTTTCATGAGTTAAGAGCTGATGTTTGCTTTTTGCAAATAATCTCTCCTAAAATGTGCAGTTATTAATTGAAGTATAGTTGATTTATAAGAGCATGTTAGTTTCAGGTATACAGCAAAGTGATTCGCTTCTAAGTATGTATATATTTTTAGACTATTTTCCAGTATAGGTTATTACAAGACATTGAATATAGTTCCCTGTGCAATACGATACATCCTAGTTGTTTATCTAACTTGTATCTAGTGGTTCGTGTCTGTTAATCCCATACTTCTAATTTATTACTCCCCCTTCCCCCTTTTTTATAATTCAGTGAATTATATTTATAATTGTACAACTATCATCAGAACCTATCCCCTTTCCCCTTTGGTAACCATAAACTTGTTTTCTGTGTCTGTGAGTCAGTTTCTGTTTTGTATAGATTCATTTGTATTATTTTTTAGATAGAATGTTTAAGTGATATCCTATTTGTCTTTCTCTGACTTACTTCACTAAGTGCGGTATTCTCTAGGTTCACCCATGTTGTCACACCTCCTGAAGGGTTTTAATCCCTGAAAGGTAGGCTACCTCCTTTCCACTGCCCCTCAGTTGTGGGATTTTGCTGGCATTCTGCCTCCAGCTCTCCTGTTAGTATTTATTCCAAAAGACTTCACAGCTGAGACTCCGTCTCCAGCCAGTTTATGTCCCCAGCATGTCTCAGACCCCATGCACCCCAAGCCAGACCCACCACCAGCCTTCCTTTCCTCTTCCTACTGTGAAGTTGCCCTCACCCATGTCGCGGGGCCTGCACGCCCCCATCTGCCCTATCCTCTGGGTGTCACACCACACCACAGGATCACATCCTGCAGGAGCTTGCCTTCCTCTCCACCGCAGGATGGACCGGAGGCCTCGCAGTGTGGGATGAATGCTCCCTGAGGCCTGAGTATGAGCGGCCACAGAATGCTAGGGGGACAGCAGGTGCAAAGGCCCGAGGCAGGAAGAACTCAGCACAGACAAGGGGATAAAAAGGGAACCAAAAGGGAAGTGTGCCTGAGGAAAAGGAAAGCGGCCTTTTTAGGGCCACACCTGCGCATATGGAGGTTCCTAGGCCAGCAGGAGAGAGGTTGGGAGAGGTGGGCCTGGCTCTGTCTGTGAGGGGCCCACGTGGTAAGGCTTGGTCCTGATTCTCAGTGCGTTGGGGAGGTGCTGGAGGGCTTGGTCTGCCTAAGAAGACCCTCTACTGCTGAGTGGACAATGCCTTGTAGAGAGGACAGAGGGTGGAGGCAGGAAATCCATGGTGCCCGACTTGATTACTGGCAGTCGATTGTGGTGGTGGAGAGATTTGGTCTGGTTCAAGCCATTTTGCATAGACAGTGGCACTCAGTAGTCTGGATGGTGGGAGGGAAGGGGTGAATCAAGAATGACTGCTAAATCTTTTATTTTTAAAAAAATTTTATTGGGGTGGGGGGATGCACTGAGGGTTTGGGGGGAAATGCTGTCAAATTGAGTTGTGATGATTTTTGTACACCTATAATTGTAATAAAAATTCATTAAGTAATGGGGAAAAAAATTATTGTTTGGAGTTCCCACTGTGGTGCAATGGGTTAAGGATCTGACTATAGTGGCTCAGGTTGCTGCAGAAGCACAGGTTCAATCCCTGGCCTGGAAATCCCCATATGCTGTGGGTGCAGCCATAAAAATAAAAAATGTTTTCTAATTTTCCACTTAAAAAAATTATGGTAAAATACACATAAAATTTCCCATTTTAGCCACTTTTAGGTGTACAGTTCAGTGGTGATGAGCATATTCATACTGTTGTGCAACCATCACTGCCATCCATGTCCAGAAGTCTTTTCATCCTCCCAGACTGAAGCTTGGTCCCATTGAGCACTCACTCCCCATCCTTCCTCCCTCAGCCCCTGGGACCCACCATCCACTTTGTGTCTCTGGGACTCTGACTCCTCTGGGACCCTCGTGTGAGTGTCTGGCTTAATTTGCTAAGTTTTTCTTTGATGAACCTTTCTCTCTCTCTTTTTTTAATCGTGGGGTGGGGGGAGCAGGGGTTCTGAAATCACAGGTTTCCCATTAGATATGTTGGGTTTGCCATATCCTAGAGGGACACAAGCAGGCTTCTGATATTCCTCAGCAGAACTCAGGGCCCAGGCAGGGGGGTTATATCTGGGAATGGTCTGCACAGAGAAGGTGGTGAGGTCGACTCCCTTGGCAGGAGGAGAGGGCCTGGGTGACTGAGGGGAGCAAGTCTCAAACTCAAGTGTTGGTGCCGCCAGGTGGGGGGTTAAACGAAGGGTGGGGAACAGCTGCTGCTCCACTCCTGCTTTTTGTTGCCCCAGTGTCCTTGGCGCCACACTTCAATGATGTATTTATATGAGATCTCACAATTTTTAAATGCTAGGCGTGAAGCCATTAAGTCCATGATACAGAGTCCAGAACTCAGCCTGCAAATAGAAATTAACAGGATACCATAGGAGGGGATGGGAGACTCCGTTTGGCTGTGATTACGCGGGAGGGCTGGGCCTGCAGAGAAGGGGCGCCTCTGGCTCCCGAACTGGGCAGGGGGGAGGGATGGAGCTGGGCCTGTGCGGGATAACCCACCCATGCCACATAAACGTCAGCTGTGTTTTTATCATTTCTAATAAAAATCCATGCTCTAGAGAGGAGAAGCGTGCCTGCTTGGGGCGACTCAGGATGAACCCAGGCGGTGACATCCATTGTGGCAAAGCCTTATCCAGGTTTGCCGAGCCTCTGACCCGCCCCCTCCCCCAGTCCGGTTTATCTCCTGCAGCTTCCCTCAGGAGTCACCTCCTCAGAGCTCCCAGAGGAACTTTTTTTAGGGCCGTACCTGCACATATGGAGGTTCCCAGGCCAGGGGTCTAATCGGAGCCACAGCCACGCCAGATGGAGCTGTCTGCTACTTACACCACAGCTCATGGCATCCGGCATCCCTGGATCCATAACCCACTGAGCGAGGCCAGGGGTCGAACCCTGTCCTCATGGTTCGAGTCGGGCCGTTTCCCCTGAGCCAGGACGGGAACTCCTTAGAGGGACTTTTCTTGTTCTCTGCTCATCTCCTGCATTGATGCCGCCTCCTTAAACCACGTGTGTCGTCAGCCCCTTTCTTTGCTGTTGGCTTCTCCGTCTGTGCCTAGAGGTTCACCCACTAACTACCGATATTCTCTTCCCCTCTGCCTCCCAGACTTGGAAACTAGACCTGAAATGAAAGAATCGGACCCAAAGGAGGAGATTTCCGAAGACAAACCATCTGTGGAGGTGGTCGCAGAAGGACCCGCAAGGAGTGCTGCCTGGGGTTCCGCCACGGATGCAGCGCAGATGCAAGGTGGCCGGGCGGGGACGCCGCGCGGAAACGGCAGGAGGTGGCCGGGGCGGCTGGAAGCCTCCCAGGAGATGGCCTCCGAGTGTCGTGAATTGCAGGCCTTCTCTAACCAGAGGTCCACCCTGGCCCCACCCAGGTCGGAGGACCCGGGAGAAGCGGAGGCCCCCCCGTTTGCCATGCGGGGAAAGAACCCCGCGAGAACCTCAGACCTCGGGAAACCCTCCAGACGGGACGTGGAGAAGAAATCCTACGGTTGCAGCGAGTGTGGCAAGGCTTTCGGTCGCAGCTCGTCGCTGATGAAGCACCAGCGCATCCACACCGGGGAGAAGCCCTTCCAGTGTGATGTGTGCGGAAAGCACTTCCTGGAACGGTCGTCGCTGACCATCCACCAGCGGGTCCACACGGGCGAGAAGCCCTACGCGTGCGGGGACTGCGGCAAGGCCTTCAGCCAGCGCATGAACCTGATCGTGCACCAGCGCACGCACACCGGCGAGAAGCCATACGCCTGCGGCGTGTGCGGGAAGGCCTTCCGGAAGACCTCGTCCCTGGCCCAGCACGAGCGGGTCCACACCGGGGAGAAGCCGTACGCGTGCGGGGACTGCGGGAAGGCCTTCAGCCAGAACATGCACCTGATCGTGCACCAGCGAACCCACACCGGCGAGAAGCCCTACGTGTGCGGGGACTGCGGCCGCGCCTTCAGCCAGAACATGCACCTGACCGAGCACCGGCGCACGCACACGGGCGAGAAGCCGTACGCGTGCGGGGACTGCGGCCGCGCCTTCAACAAGAGCTCGTCGCTGACGCTGCACCGGCGCAACCACACGGGCGAGAAGCCCTACGCGTGCGGCGAGTGCGGCAAGGCCTTCAGCCAGAGCTCCTACCTCATCCAGCACCAGCGGCTGCACATCGGCGTGAAGCCCTTCGAGTGCGGCCAGTGCGGCAAGGCCTTCAGCAAGAACTCCGCCCTGACGCAGCACCAGAGGATCCACACCGGCGAGAAGCCCTACGCCTGCTACATCTGCAAGAAGCACTTCACGGGCCGGTCGTCCCTGCTGGTGCACCAGATGGGCCACACGGGCGAGAAGCCCTATGCCTGCAGCGAGTGCGGGAAGGCCTTCAGCCAGAGCGCCTACCTCATCGAGCACCAGCGCATCCACACGGGCGAGAAGCCGTACAGGTGCGCGCAGTGCGGGAAGGCCTTCATCAAGAACTCCTCGCTCACGGTGCACCAGAGGATCCACACCGGGGAGAAGCCCTACCGATGCAGCGAGTGTGGGAAAACCTTCAGCCGGAACACCAACCTCACGCGGCACCTGAGGATCCACACCTAGAGGCTGTGGCCCCCCCAGACTGCACCAGGTGGGCGGGGTCCTTAGCCGGGAATCTGCACAGGTGGGCGGGGCCCTTAGCCGGGAATCTGCACCGGGCGGGCGGGGCCCTTAGCCGGGAATCTGCACCGGGCGGGCGGGGCCCTTAGCCGGGAATCTGCACCGGGCGGGCGGGGCCCTAAGCCGGGAATCTGCACCGGGCGGGCGGGGCCCTTAGCCGGGAATCTGCACCGGGCGAGCGGGGGCCCTTAGCCGGGAATCTGCACCGGGCGGGCGGGGCCCTAAGCCGGGAATCTGCACCGGGCGGGCGGGGCCCTTAGCCGGGAATCTGCACCGGGCGGGCGGGGCCCTTAGCCGGGAATCTGCACGGGTGGGCGGGGCCCTTAGCCGGGAATCTGCATCGGTGGGCGGGGCCCTTAGCCGGGAATCTGCACCGGGCGGGCGGGGCCCTTAGCCGGGAATCTGCACAGGTGGGCGGGGCCCTTAGCACCAATTCTGCACCAGGTGGACGGCAGTTCCCGCGTGGGGACCCAGGGTGGCGCCGCCCCACAAGATTTAGGAATATAGGGGCCCCCGTACCCGCACGCGCCTTCCTGGCAGGGCATCCGCACCACCGAACCGGAAAGCAAGTTCCCAGCGTACTTGGGAACAGTGCGAGGCTGCCTGTGGTACCTCACGGGAGCTCCAGGAGCCAGACCCAGCTCTCAGTAAACCGTGAGCGCTCTTAGACCGATTAGTCTCCGGTTTCCCTTCAGATAACAAAGTGGGGGGAAGGCCGTGGGCGAGGGAGCTTCTTAAGAGAACCTGGGGACGTTTCTCCCCTTGTCACACACACAGTGGTCTGTCTGTGAGGTTCCTCCACGGGTAGGAGCTGGGGGGAGGGTCCTCCGCCTTCCACATCCCAGCCCCCCTGCAGTCTCCCTAAACCGTACTGGAACACCCCACACACACAAGCTAATAAGCGGTCCAAGTTGGCAAGTCGTTCGTGAGGGGAGAAAAAAAATTTTTTTCGTACAGTTAGCAGTAACAGCAACCACCTCGGATGCCAAAGTTTCTCACAGTGGTCTGTTAAAATTTTTTTAAATAAAACTTTTCGTGATGGGAGACCAGTGTTATTTTAAGTAGTCATCAGGTGAGATAGCCACAGGGACCAGGTGTGTTGTCGCTCTCAGTGCTTATGGGAGGGGTAGAGAAGTGAATTCCAGCAGGCCTGATACTCAGGTTTAAATCCTCACTGGATTCAGGAAGTATGCAGCTGAGTCTCTTTTCATAGTTATTTTTGTAGTTAAACTTGAAGGAATTTCTTGAGATTGACCTGAAGCTTTGTATACACAGAGTTCCCCCAGTCTCCTCTCTCTGGGGCCTTTTCCACCACCCTTTTTATTTTTATTTTATTGTGTCGCAAATGTCTGACTGTCCCACGCCTCCTGATGCTGCTGTTCACAAAGAGTAAATAATTTATTTTAAGCAGTCACTTTTATCAGTAAGCACACTTCATGTTGCAGGTAGGAAAAGCAGCCGCTCAGGCATGTATAAACGGTGATAGTTTTTTGAATGTCTGGTAGGGTGTGGGCTTGATCCAGACACCTAGTATCAGAATCACAGCTCTGGCTCCCTGTGGTTCTCTGGCTCTCCCTTTAGGTGCCAGCCTCATCGCCAGGCTGGTGTCACTTGTGGTTTCCAGAAGCTCTTGTTGACACATTTCCTAAGTCACCTCCAGATGGAGACGGGTCTCTTCCAGTCATTGGAAGAAAAAGAAAAAAAAGCCCAAAGCTTCATTCCATTGGACTCCCCAGGAACTGACTGTTCTGACCAGAGAATGGAGCAGGCTTGGGATCCACGGGTTTGAATCGTTTCAGTGGGGGCTGCCCGGAATTGTCTGGAGCCTGCCCTGGGGAGCAGAGGCTGGTGTGTGCGAGCCCCACAGAGGAGGTTCTTAGGGTGTGGGCTCTGAGTGGGTTGGTTTGCATTTGAAAAATGAGTTCCCATTGTGGCTCAGTGGAAACAAATCTGACTAGGAACCATATGGTTGAGGGTTCAATCCCTGGCCTCGCTCAGTGGGTTAAGGATCCAGCATTGCTGTGAGCTGTGATGTAGGTCGCAGGCGGCTCAGATCTGATGTTGCTGATGTCAAAGCATCAGACAGTAAAGGCATGGTCAGGGAGCTCCCTGGTGGCCTAGCGGTAAGGTTCTGGTATCGTCACTGCTGTGGCACAGGTCACTGCTTTGGCTGGGGTTCGATCCTTGGCCCAGGAACTGCTTACCTCAGCTGCGGCCAAAAAAAAAAGGCATGGTTAATATACCTTCACCCCAGCCAGAGCTAGTCTGCCCCATTTGGCCTCAGCATGGGTGGCGGGACCAAAGCTCCCTGCTGGCCTTTGACCAAGTAGCAGCCCCAGGACACTCAGGCTGGAGGGGGTGGCCCTTATGCTCTTGTCTTCCTGGATACTCCCTCACTGCTGGAGACCCCACCAGTACCCCAGGAACCCAGCATGCCTGCCCCAGCATATGAGGCAGGGGTCTCCTGGGGCCCATCGCAGCCTCATATTCCTGGCCTGGAAGTTCCTGGGAGGCTGAGCCCTGATCCCCCAGCTTCAGGAATGGAGGAGGCTCTTCCTGCAGAAACCCAGCAAAGTGGTGAGGCCTCCTAGGCAGGACCAGGAATCTCTGGGAAGTTGTGGAATTTCAGGAGAGATGCAAACCGTCCTCTTTCAAATCACAGACGTATGACACCCAGACACACTGGATAGGAATTTTTTTTTTTTTTTTTGGCTGTGCCTGCAGCATGTGAAAGTTCCCAGTCCAGGGTTTGAAACTGAGCCACCACAGTGGCCTAAGCTACAGTAATGATGATGCCCAATCCTTAACCCACTGAGCCACCAGGGAACTCCTGGTACGGATGCTTGTGAATGTAAAGTGCTTTGAGTCAAGCAGGCTTATTGCCTGATAAATGTCTCATCCACAGCATTAATAATATTTTGATATTGATGGTGCTCTATTATTATCACTAATAGTAAATAAATATAATAATAGCATTCTAGTATCAACAATAGGATGTTAATAAATATTAGTGAGAGTACTAGTATTATCCTGGTTTTTCAGCTGAGAAAAGTGAGGCTTAGGATACCAACGCTTTGCTCAAAATCATGGAATTGAAAGCTTTTATGCAGAGTTTCCATTTTCTTATTTATTTATTTATTTATTTATTTATTTATTTATTTATTTTGCCTTTTTAGGCCCGCACCCAGGGCATATGGAAGTTCCTAGGCTAGCGGTCAAATCGGAGCTGTAGCCACTGGCCTACACCACAGCTCACAGCAACACCGGATCCATAACCCACTGAGCGAGCCGAGTGGGTTATGGAACCTGAGTCTTCACGGCTACCAGTCAGATTCGTTTCCATTGAGCCACGAAGGGAACTCCTCCATTTTCTAAATGGCACCAAATTCCTCTCTTTTACTTAAGGAGCTGCGCGTTCTGGTCGAAGGCTTTGCCACTCTCGGGGCAGCGGAAAGGCGGCTGTACCCAGTGCGGATCCTCCCCTGCGGGATCAGTGCGCAGGGCGTGGTGAGGCGCTTCCCGCCGCACCGGTCGGTCACGTGGGGCTCCGCCAGGGTCATGCTCTGCGCGCAGGCCTTGCCGCACTCGAATGGCCCGCCCGTGTGCCTGCAGTGGTGGTTGTTCAGGTCCCGATTCTTGCGGAAGGCCTTTACCACACGCCCTGTGCGCGGGTGGGGCCTTTCGCAGGTGGGGCCTGCTGCTGCCGGAGGAGGAGAAGGAGCAGGGAGGTGTGCTTCACCGCGCTTCCCTGACGCGCGTCACAGGCGACGGGCTTTTCCCCGGGCGTGGATGTGCTGGTGGTCTACCAGGTTGGTGATGAGGGTGAAGGCACTTCTAGGGCCGCTCGCCCGTGTGTGTGTGTGCGCGCGCGCGCGCGCACGCACATAAGGCCGGCGCGCTGGCTGAAGGCCTTGCAGCACTCGGTGCACACTAAAGGCTTCTGGATGCGCCAGTGTGCTGTGAGCGCGGCATTCCCGTGGAAGCGTTTCCCACACTTGCCACACGCAAAGGGCTTGTCCCCAGCGTGCGCAGGCGAGTGCTGTGCCACCTCCGCCGCTGCGCAAAGGCCTCCTGGCACTCAAGGCACACACAGGGCTTCTCAGTGATGCCAGGGGCGCCCTGAGGGCTCTCCCAGTTGGGATTGCACAGGTCGCACTTGTGGGATCCCCTCCCTCCCGGAATTCCTGGCCAGGGGTCTCCTGACTGACACTGTAAAGGGGCCCTTCCTGTTGTCCCAGATCCCCAGGGGCAACCCCCTCCCAGCTCTTCCAAGGCCAGCTCTGGGGACACTACTTCAGGGGCAGTCTCCTCGGGCCGTTACCCACCCCACCCAAGCCCTGGTCTGGACTCCAAGTCTGAAAGATGGAACATATGAATGTTACCCGCGTCACCTGCTCCCAGAGCTGGAAGGGATGAGGGCTGGGGGCTGGAAAAGCAAGGAGAAGCCTCCTCAAGCACTTCCCAGAGGCTCTAGAATCAGGCGTGCTGGGTGGGTGACAGAACATACGAGCGCTCCCAGCCCTAACCCGCAGGTGGTGGTGTTAGGCAGTGGGGCCTTTGGGAGGTGATTGGTCATAAAGATAGGGTCCTCCTAAATGGGACTAGTGCCTTTACAAAAGGGACCCCAGAGAGCTCTCAGGCCTCCCTCCACGTGAGGACACAGGGAGGTGGGGCCACCTCTGAACCAGGAAGAGGGCCCTCCCCAGAACCCTCCACGTTACCCAGGGAGCTCAGGTCCGGAAGTTCCCCAGCATCACATCCTTGTACAGGTCCCTCTGAGCCGGCTGCAGCTGAAGTCCACGGCCACGTCTTTGAAGGTCACCAACTCCTGTGACCACAGAGACATCTGGTTCACCCAGGCCTCTTGGGCTAGGGGAGCCAGGGAGGTGGGGCAAGGCCCTGGCTCCAGTGGGTGAGCTCAGCAGAGAGCCCCTCCCCCAGCACAGAATAGCACTGGCACATAGTAGGTGCTCAAGAAACGCCAGCTGTCACTGTGACGTAATTATGTGGCTGGGACTGGGTCGGTTTGGGGCTTGAGGGCTGCGTGGGGATCCCCAAGGCTATCCCAGGGTTTGACGAGTCTCCATGAGGATCTGCAGGACTTGGCAAAATGTACCTATGGCCATCCTGCCCCAGGCGACAGGGACACAGGCCCCACAGGGGACGCTAGCAGGGGCTTGTTGACTCTGGCCACCAGCCTGAACCACCCACAAAAAGGAGGACTAGGGGCTGACACTATTCACCAGGGCCTCATCAGCAGCAGTTGGGCGGCCATCCCTCCACAGCATACGGTGACCAGGGGATGGGCAGTGGATCTGGGGACCAATGGGGCTGCGGTGGAGGGAGAGAAAGGGAAAGGCGACGGTGAGAGACCGAGCCTAGCCCCGCCACACACACACCCCGCTTTTCTCATCCAGAGAAACACTGGAGACCTAGCAGGCACACCCCAACAGGCTCTCGCTACCAAGGCACCCCCACCCTGGACTGGGGAAGTGCGAGTGGGGACGCCTCCCCAGGTGGGAACCAGCCCCAGGTCCACTCTGCCTGGACATCCCCATCAGTACCTGGGCCCAAGAGCCACGCTCAGGCCCAGTGGCTGAGCCCCCACCACTGCCCCAGGCCCTGGCTTACTCTTGGGGTTCAGCTCTGCTACCAGATGAAAAGGGCACCAGGAACAGAGGTTCAGAGACGGGGAGATCAGTCCCCAGCTGCAGAGCATCCATCACACCCTTGACTGCCCTGTGCTCCTTCAGCTTCCTAAGGCCACCCTCCAGAGGAAGGCAAGGGATATGTTCTATCACTGTTAATATTTTACCATCTACATCTCTATACTCATCATTCTTCCTACTAAACTGGGCTTCCCTTTAGTAATCCCTTGTCTCAGTACTCTGCAAAGGATTTGCCCACAGCTAGCTCACCCACCCTTCCTTTTTTATTACGGTCAGGTACACGTAAAATTTACCATTTTACCCACTTTAAAGTGTACCGTTCAGTGGCATTTAGCATATTTATGTTATGTAACAGTTACCACCATCTAGTTCCAAAACATTTTCATCACCCCCAAGAGGAAACCTGGACCCCATGAAGCAGTCCCTCCCCATACCCTCCTCACCCCAGCCCCCAGCAGCCACCAGTCTGCTTTCTGTCTCCATGGGTTTGCCTATCCTGGACATTTCATGTACATGGACTCCTACATGCGTGGCTCTTTGTGTCTGGCTTGTTTCACTGAGCTGGATGCATCTGAGGTTCACCCATGTGGTAGTTTGTTTGGGGGCCACATTCCTTTTCGTGGCTGAATAACATTCCATTGCATAAGCGTACTACATTTTTCGTTATCCATTCTTTGGCTAATGGACATTTGGGTTGTTCCCACCTTTTGGCTGCTGTAAGTACTGCTTTTATGAATATGCATGGTCAAGTGCTGACATACCTTGGAGATACTGTGGGTTAGGTTTCAGACCACCACAATAAGGCAAATATTGCACTAAAGAGTCACATGAGGAGTTCCCTGGTGGCTCAGTGGGTTAAGGATCCCACATTGTCAAAGAGACCACAGATTGAAGAAACCACGAATTTATCTCATTAAGAAAAAAAAAATCTGCCAATTAAACCACAACATACCATCAGTGGTAAGATACAGCCTAATTTCAGAGATGTCAAAGTGTGAAAAAGCATCTTCGAATTAAGAAGTAAAATTGAATTACTTTCTGTTCAGACAGAACCGACCCAGGAACCCGAGCTCTAATACTCTGGCTGCACCCACTGCATGGCCTGGCACACAGCCCACCTTTGAGAGCACTGTACTGACCGCCCAGACCCTGGATCCAGACTGTCTGGGTCTGCATCTCGGCGCTGCCACATCTTAGCAGTGTGTCCCTGGGCAGGTCACTTAACCTCTCAGTCTCGCCTGTAAGGTCAGGGACATAATACCCCTACTTTGTGGGGCTGTTAGGAGAATTAAATGAGTCTACAGAGAAAGACCAAGCATGGTTGCGGACACGGAGCTTCCTAAGTGTGGTTAAGTCGCACTAGCTCTCTCCCCACCGTGGGGGCCTTTTCTTGTGGGTGACTCGGTTTCCTTATCTGCAAAATGAGAAAGACAATGCGCACTGGATCGGAGTGTCTCATTTCAGCATGCTTCGGCATCACCCGGGGGCTCAGGAGAGTCGGAGGGGAGCACCCAGTGAATCTGAGTCAGCCTTCCTGGGGGAGGGTGCCGGAGGACCTGCATCTCTGATGACCTCTGGGTGGGCGACGCTGGCACTGCTGGAGTGCGGCATCCGTCTGTCGGGCGCGGAGTACTCAGTTAAGCACTCAGCTCAACGACAGCCACTGAGGAAATCGACGCTCGATGACTGCCAGCATCGGCGGCGGCGGGAGCCGTTACTATTACCTAACAACAATAAGAACGGAGCAGCAGCCCGGCAGAGACCTCCACCACGGATGCGGTCCTCGCACCCACTGTCCAGGCCGGAAAACTGAGGCACGCAGGGGATTCAGAGCTCCCTCGGAGAATCCCTCCAGAGATCTGGGGTGCGTGGTCTTCCCCCAAGACGAAAACACCGCGGACCAGGGAACCACGCGGGAGGTGAGGACTCGCCAGCTGCCGCAAGCCGGCGGCAGGGGTCCGTCCCGGGTCTGGGCGAGAGCGTGGTCTGCGCCTGCGCGACCCCACAGCTCTCGCCCCGCCCCCGCATGAGGCCACGCCCACAGCAGCGCTCCCAGGTGCCTACGCGCGCTGGCTGGGTTGGGCGGGGATCGGGGGGCTAGCGGG
>PVHT020000439.1:2221744-2269410 GCA_004024745.2 Catagonus wagneri | reverse complement strand
GGGTTGAAGGGAGTCCAGGAGTTGGAGGGAGGGCGGAGTTGGAGGAGGGAAAGGAGGGGCAGGAGGGGAGGGACTTGGAGAGGAGGCGGATAAAAGAGGGAGGGGATGGGGAAGGAGGGAGAGGTGCGAGGAACCGCCGGGGCTGTGGAAGGGAGGAAAGAGGAGGAGACTCAATGACAGTCAAGGAACAGTGAGAACTGAGTAGGACTGGCTGGGAGACAGGCAACGTTCGGAACCTCGGTTTCCTCTGTGAAAAGGATGCAGTCAGGAAAACTGCTCTATGTATAGGGTTGTTGTGTGGTTCACCTGAGTTAATTGGCCTAAAGTCCTTTTAGCAGGACCTGGGGCCCTCACAGCAGCGCTGTCCAACCGCTTCTGACCCGCGAGGTCCAATACGGTGGCCCCTGGGTATGCGTGGTCTTGTGGAGCACTTGCCGTGTGACTGGTGTGGCCGTGGAACTGAACTTTTAGCTGTACTTCATTTGATAAGTTAAAATTTTCATAGTAACTGCTACTGGCCGCTGAGTTGGATGATGCAGCTCTAAAGCCTTGACTGTTTTCACCGTATGTACTGAGTTTCTCTTATACTTTATAACATATTTATCCGAGGTGGATTAGCTCTTTGAATCCTCACCATGTAGCTGAGTTGTGCCTTCTCACTGAGAATAACAAGTCTTAATGCTACTGTCATCTGAGTGTACTACGCAGAAGAGGCTTAGATATAGTAAATTTGCAGGAGGCCATGGGAGAGGGTCAGCAAGGTTGTGTTTTTCTCTTGATTTGGGTCTGAGCTAGAAAACCCTGAAGCTTGCAGAAATGGAGCCAGCAGAGCAGCATCCATCTGCCCTGAAGCTGTGGTCACCATCCTGGGGCGCCTGTGTGGTCCTAGGACAGGGGCCCTCACACTACCTATGTCCATAAGCTGTTCTGTTTGTGTGAGGGTTTTTTAATTTTCTCCTTTTTCTCTCATTTCCTTAAAAACTTTTCTCATTTTTCATATTAAAAATGCCCATTGGCGTTACCATCGTGGCTCAGCAGTAACGAACCTGACTAGTATCCATGAGGTCACAGGTTTGATCCCTGGCCTCACTCAGTGAGTTAAGGATCTGGTGTTGCCATGAGCTGTGGTGTAGGTTGCAGACACAGCTCAGATCTGGTGCTGTGGCTGTGGCATAGGCCAGCAGCTACAGCTCCAATTCAACCCCTAGCCTGGTGACCTGCATATGCCAGGGGTGCAGCCCTAAAAAGACAAAAAAATAAAATAAAATAAATTTTAAAAATAATAATTAAAAATGACCGTGATTTTTTTCAGCATCTGCTATCAGGAGCTGGACTCTATTTTCTCATCCCCTGCTGTCTTTGAGGGTTGTTTTGACCAGCAGAATACGGGAGGGGTGATGTTGGAGGACTTTGGAGGGTAGACTTTCTGATTCTGACACCAGTTCCAACGTGAATTCTTCCCCACACCACCAAGCAGAGGTTCTCCAATACCGGCGGGGACACAGACACTCTCTATGCTGAGCTGGCGTTGGTTAGCCATAGCTAATGATACGGCTTCCCAGCTTTGCAGACTGATTTTCCTGCTGGCCCTGCCCTCACCACCACCAGGAATGTGTGAGAATGCCTGTTTTTTTTTTTTTTTTGGTTTGTGTTTGTTTGTTTGTTTGTTTGTTTTTGCTGTTTAGGGCTGTACCTGAGGCATATGGAGGTTCCCAGGCTAGGGGTCTAATTGGAGCTACAGCTGCCGGCCTACATCACAGCCACAGCCATGCCAGATCTGAGCCACGTCTGCGACCTGCACCACAGCTCACAGCAACCCTGGATCCTTAACCCACTGAGTGAGCGAGGCCAGGGATCGAACCCACAACCTCACGGTTCCTACTCAGTTTTGTTTCCACTGCACCACAACAGGAAAGAAAGCCAGGGTTGGGAGGCATAGAGATTGCTCATTGTCTCCAAAACTTGTCTAATTCTCTCACCATGCCAGAATGCCTAACTTGTAGCTGCATTTCCCAGTCTTTCTTGCAGCTGGATGTGGCCAGGTGACTAGCTCTGACCACTGAGGTGCAAACGGCAGCATCAGGTGATAGCTTCCCAGGTAGACTGCTGCATTCAGGTTCCAGCTTTGTTGTTCCCTGTTAAGGAAGCTTGTTGGAAAGTGACTTGATTTCTCTGCACCTCAGTGTTCTCATGTTTATAGTGGGGATCAAGATACTATCTACTTTTTTTTTTTTTTTTTTTTTTTTTGCTTTTTAGGGCCGCCCCTGCGGCATATGGAGGTCCTCAGGCTAGGGGTCTAATCGGAGCTGTTGCTGCCGGCCTTCGCCACAGCCACAGCAACGTGGGATCCCAGCCACGTCTGCAACCTACACCATAGCTCACAGCAACTCCGGATCCTTAACCCACTGAGCAAGGCCAGGGATCAAACCCGCAACCTCATGGTTCTTAGTCGGATTTGTTAACCACTGAGCCACGAAGGGAAACTCCTCCTTTTTTTTTTCCTTTCTTCCTTTCACCTTTAGTGCTGAAGGGGTTGCTGATGTGGGATTTCTACATCCTTTGTTCAGCAGAATCTCAGGAGGCGAGAGGCTTGGGGTTAGCAGACTCCTTCATTCAGTGACTATCTGAGCATCTCTTCTGTGCCAGGCACTGTTCTGGGGGCTGGGAACCCAGCAGTGAGCGAATCAAAGCCCTTTGTCCTGTGGAGCCATCACCACTAAGTTCTGAGCCAGGCCAGAGCTAATGAGGTGGAGGGTGAAGGGGGAGGCTGCTTCAGGTTTGGCAGTCTGGGAGGGGACGGCTGGGCAGAGCCCCAGTGAGCATACACCCCCGTATGCATAGCCGGAGGAAGGCTGGCGTCCTCCCACCACAGAGTTCACTGGAGCCTTGCTTGGAAGTCAAGAAGAGTTGGCAGCAAGGATCTGTCCTTAGGAGGTTGTCTAAATGGACTAGGATTCATCTGGGTGGGAAATGGTGAGGAAGAGCTGAATATACCGACGTGGGAGAAGCTCTGAATTGCCATATGAAATTAAAACAATGAGAGTTGACAACAGCGTATCTTGTATGCTCTCATTTGTGTTTTTAAAAAAATATATGTCCCATCGTGGCTCAGTAGTTAACAAATCTGACTAGGAACCATGAGGTTGCGGGTTCAATCCCTGGCCTTGCTCAGTAGGTTGAGGACCCGGCGTTGCCATGAGCTGTGGTGCAGGTTGCAGATGCGGCTCGGATCCCGCGTTGCTGTGGCTGTGGCGAAGGCCAGCGGCTACAGCTCCTGTTAGACCCCTAGCCTGGGAACCTCCATATGCCGAGGGTGCAGCCCTAGATAAGGCAAAAAGACAAAAAAAATTATATGTATATTTATGTGTATATATAGGGAGTTCCCTTGTGGAGCGGCAGGTTAAGGACCTCATGTTGTCACTGCAGCAGCTCGGGTAGGTTTCCATGGCAATCGGCCATCTCTCCAGGATGGAAGGAGAGGTTGGCTGCCCAAGAATGGGCTTGGGATCCTCTCTGAGGAGAGGACGCCTGTGGAGACTCGGGGCAAAGGTGGCCCCCTGTGTGAGTGACACTGCCAGCCACCTCCAGCGCCCCCCTGGGGAATGTACATACCCCATTTTCGGGTGAGGCTGAGAAGGGAAGGGTTATCTCTTCTGGTGTTGAAAAGCCTTCTAAAGTAGGCTGTCCAGGGTGTAGGACAGAGGGGTAGGGGGCAGCTTTAGAGCCAGTGACTCTCAGGTCTGAACCACACCTCTGCTCTTTAAGGGCGGTGCGAGCCAGGTAATTTGGTTTAATAGCTCTCAGAAGGGGGCCTGCTGTGTCCCAGGCAGTAGCGGGCGGGCTAATTCACCTCTCAGAGGGGAATTTACCTTCTCCGAATCTCTTCTTTAAAATTATTTTATTTTTATTTCTTGACAGTCTAGACATAGACGCGTTTGCTCTGTCAAAAGTCAAAACATTTTGAGAAAGCAAGATTTCCCACCGGTCCCACTTGGACAGCCCCAGTCTCTGCTCAAGAGGTGAGTGACTGCTGTGGATGTGGGTTCCCCTGGGGGTACTTTTACTTTCCGTTTGCGTGTGTCTCTGTGCCCGTAAAAGGAGGGGTAATTGGTGTGTGCCTATCTGGGAATGCATTGTTTTTTTTTTTTTTTTTTGGAAAATATGCATCATTGATTTAATAAGAAAATTGGTAAGAGGGTTTTTTTTTTGTTTTTTGGGTTTTTCTTTTTTTTGCCTTTTTTTAGGGCCACACCCTCGTGGAGGTTCCCAGGCTAGGGGTCTGATCGGAGCTACAGCTGCTGGCCTATGCACAGTCACAGCAACGCCAGATCCGAGCCGCGTCTGCGACCTACACCACAGCTCACCACAGCTTACCACAATGCCAGATCGTTAACCCACTGAACAAGGCCAGGGATCAAACCTGCAACCTCATGGTTCCTAGTTGGATTTGTTAACCGCTGTGCCACGACGGGAACTCCCTGGTAAGGGTTTTTTTTTTTTTTTTGTCTTTTGTCATTTTGGGGCCAAACCCCATGGCATGTGGAGGTTCCCAGGCTAGGGGTCTAATTGGAGCTGTAGCCGCCAGCCTGCGCCACAGCCACAGCCACGCGGGATCAGAGCCACGTCTGCAACCTACACCACAGCTCACGGCAACACCGGATCGGTTCGTTAACCCACTGAGCAAGGTCAGGGATCGAACCCGCAACCTCAAGGTTCCTAGTCAGATCTGTTAACCACTGAGCCACGACGGGAACTCCCCTGGTAAGGGTTTTTAATGACAGTTTGGGAAAGTATTCTGCTAAAGTTATGTCCATTGATTGGCTCCCAGGAAATCAAGTATGGAAATCAGAAGCATTTTCTCCAGAGTAAATGAAATGTGAAGTAACGTTAACATATGTAGTACAATTCTCCAAGATGTGACAAATTTCAGATGTTAAAATGTCCTTGGGTTTTTTTCTCATCATTATTTCTGATATTATGTACATATTTTAAAAGTTTCATTCCCAGAGTTCCTGTCGTGTCACAGCAGTTAACAAATCCGACTAGGAACCATGAGGTTGCGGGTTCCATCCCAGGTCTCACTCAGTGGGTTAAGGATCCGGCATTGTCGTGAGCTGTGGTGTAGGTCGTAGATGCAGCTCGGATCCCACATTGCAGTGGCTGTGGTGTAGGCTGGCAGCTGTAGCTCTGATTCAGCCCCTAGCCTGGGAATTTCCATATGTCGTGGGTACGACCCTAAAAAGCAAAAAAAAAAAAAAAATGTGGGATATTTTGTGTTTACAAACATCACCTTTCATTCATCTAACCTTTCAAAAAATTCACAGATGGTCTGGAGGAAGCATTCTAGATGCTGGAGGCTCAGGGATCAATTAGAAACACATAGTCCCTTACATTTAGGACAGATAAGCAGTGAGGTCCTGCTGTACAGCACAAAGAACTCTATCCAGTCTCCTGGGATAGACCGTGATGGAAGATAATGTGGGAAAAAGAATGTATATGTTTGTATGACTGGGTTGCAATGCTGCACAGCAGAAATTGACACAACATGTCAATAAACTATACTCTAATAAAAATGTTTTAAATTAAAAACAAACTTACCATAGTGGACAAGTCGTGGGGAGGGATGGACTGGGGTTGGGGACTGGCATATGCACATTTTTGTGTACAGAATGGACGGTCAAGGGGACCTGCTGAATAGCATAGGGAACTCTACCCAACATTCTGGGACTACCTCTGTGGGAAAGAATCTGAAGAAGAATGGATGTGTGCATATGTGTACCTGAACCACTTTGTTGTACAGCAGAAATTATCGCAACAATGTAAATCAACTAGACTTCAATAAAACTTTAAAAAATGAAAAAGAGGAGTTCCCGTGTGGCGCAGTGGAAAGGAATCCGACTAGGAACCATGAGGTTGTGGATTGGATCCCTGGCCTCGCTCAGTGGGTTAAGGATCTGGCATTGCCGTGAGCTGGGGTGTAGGTCACAGACACAGCTCGGATCTGGCATTCCTGCGGCTGTGGCATAGGGCAGCAGCAACAGCTCCTATTGGACCCCTAGCCTGGAAACCTCCACGTGCCGTAGGTGCGGACCTGAAAAGACAAAAAAAAAAAAAAAAGCCAGCCCAAAATAGTGGTTTTCCATGTTTATAATTCTAGTTAGCATAAAACATAGCCATGATGTAGCTATATAAATCTACAGTAATATCCTCCTTGTAGTCCCCACCTCACAACCTAAAAACTAAAGCCCTGTGTGGAGTTCCCTGGTGGCCTAGTGGTTAAGGATCTGGTGTTGTCACTGATTTGGCTTGGGTTTGATTCCTGGCTGGGGAACTTCTGCATGCCATGAGCATGGGAAAAAAAAGGTATTAATAATTTACTTATACACATATAGCACTCCTCATCTCATGTCCCTGCCTCCCAGGGTAACCAGCAGCCCGAGTCCTGGCCTATCTTTCCCTTGTTTTCCTTCTTTTCTTTTTCTTTTTTTTCTTTCTTTCTTTTCTTTTTTCTTTTTCTCGTTTGTCTTTTTGGGGCCGCAGCCACAGCATAGGGAGGTTGGAGGTTCCCAGGCTAGGGGACAAATAGGAGCTGTAGCTGCAGGCCTACGCCACAACCACAGCAATGGGGGATCCAAGCCACGTCTGCAACCTACACCACAGCTCCATGGCAACGCCGGATCCTTAACCCGCTGAGCAAAGCCAGGAATCGAACCCGAGTCCTCATGGATACTAGTCTGGTTCGTTAACCCCCGAGCCACGACAGGAACTCCCCTTGTTTTCTTGTTTGTATTTCTCCCCACTCCCCACCCCCCACCACGCCCCCCACCACCACCCCTGCTCCAGAGATGTTTTGGAAACTTCACGTTCTTAATTCAAGTAAGATGGGGCCAGGCCCTGCTGTCCAGAGCTCCCTCTTAAAAGTGACTCTGCAGTTTTTGCCCTCATTTGCTTTCATTCCACGCTCCCCACGGCCCAGAGAGCTGTTTTCAGGCAACAGCAAGGCCTTTGCCGGGAGGGGGAGGAGTACTTTGAACAAGTAGCTCGGCTGCCTAGACATTCAGCACCACGGACAGCTCAGTCGTGACAGGTCAGCGCCGCGGGCGGGCCTGCCTGGGGCTTCAGCACCACGGGCAGCGCCAGGAGCTCCTCCTGCCTCGGCCAAGTGCTTTTCTGACCAAATTCCTGGGCCCACTCCCAACCCTCACCCACACACTCTTAGAATGCTGTTATCTGGGGAGTCCAGGCTCTCCGGGTGTCAACCTCAGAAACAAGGCAGTGAATAGTTAACATGCTCCGAAGGGAACTATGGCTTTTCTCCTCGCACACAAAAAACAGGGTCCTGCTGAGCGCAGGGCAGGGCACTCAAAGCCAGAGACAGTCTTCCCGGATTCCTCCCTCCCCCTTAGCCCTCCCATCCCCACCTTGGTGAGTCCTCTCAGCTCCGCCGCCAAAGCGCACCCTGAATCCGTGCACCGCTTTCCACACCCACTGCCACCACCTGCCTCCATCTTTTCTCATCTGCTTTACTGTGTCAGCCTCCTAACTGATACTCCCTCTGTACCTGCAGCCCCTTCTAGAGCATTCCTCACAGGACAATTTCAGAGATGCCTTGAAAAACGCAGATCGGATTATATCGCACCCTTCCACCCTTTCCAACACGCCTCCAATAACATTCAAAGACATTACTGTGGCTTTCAAGACACTGATGCTTCTCCGATCTTTCCCCCTCCTCACTCTCTCTCTTGCCTCAGGTCCCTGTGGGTGTAGGTTAGACACCCACCCCCCATCCCAGCACAGAAGGTTAAGAATCCTGTGTTGCTGCAGCTGTGGTGTAGGTCGCAGCTGCAACTTAGATTTGATCCTTGGCCTGGGAACTTCCATAGGCTGTGGATGAGGGGGGCATCACAGTTATTATCACGTTGACCCACTTCAAGTGCTTCGTAGAACCAGCACAAACTATATTTTCTATTTATTGGTTTACTTGTCTGGTGTCTGTTTTCATCATCAGCCTGTAAACTTCATTAAGCCACACATCTTGACTGTCCTAGTCACCGAAAATGGCATCTGCCACAAAGCAGCTGTTTGATAAGTATTTGATGAATGAATGAATGGATTCTCAGCCGGTCGTGGAGCCACAAAGAGAGGCCCACAGCACTCAGCTTCTGGTAGGATGGTGGTCATATGTGCTGGCCCAAGGTTTGAGAGCTGGGTTGCAAGTCCCTAAAATGACCCCCAATTTTGATGACTCACTAGGATCACCCACTGGACTCATCCTGGCTGGGATTCATTCCAGAGAAAGGACCCAAAGCACATTCAGCTAAGGGCCAAGGCGCCTGGAAATAATCCATCTTTACCCTAATACCCACCACTCGGGGCTTCTGGAATTGACAAGATAATGTACATGTGATGCATTTGCTCATTATGTCTGTTGGATAAATGAGTGATTTATCAGAAAAATGGGCTGTTTTTCTGAGTAAGCAGGATTATTCAATTGTCTACCCATTGGGGAAAGAAAGTTAAATCTTTACCTCACACCATTCATAAAAATGTCAGAACATTCAGGCAACTACAGATCTAAAGCAGGACTGGAAAGTAGAAAATTCTATGGAACTTATGGAAAGTGTGTTTATGAGAGTAGGGTGAGACTAAGGTGAGGAAAAGCATTAAAAATCGGTATCTTGATAATTTTTTCAGCCATAATTTCAATTTTTAAAAATGATTTTTATGTTTTCCATTATAGCTGAGGGGTTTTGTTTGTTTGCTTATTTTTTTGGGCCACACCTTTGGCATATGGAAGGTCCCAGGCTAGGGATTGAATCGGAGCTCCAGCTACCAGCCTACACCGCAGCCACAGCCACAGCAACTTGGGATCCTAGCCATGTCTGCGACCTACACCACAACTCACAGCAACTCCAGATCCCCGATGCACAGAGCGAGGCCAGGGATCTAACCTGCGTCCTCATGGCTACTAGTCGGACTCATTTCCACTGCACCACCACAGGAACTCCCATAATTTCTTCAGATAAATTTTCAATCCCCTTTCTCTTTCTTCTCCTGGGATTCCTATTATGGGTAGATTGGCTTGTTTTATGTTATCCCATAGATCTCTTTTCTTTCCTTCTTCCTCTCTCTTTCTCTCTTTCTTTCTTTTTATGGCAACCCACAGCATATGGAAGTTCCTTGGCCAGGGACTAAATCTGAGCCACAGCTGTAACCCAAGCCACTGCAGTGAGATTCATAACCCACTGCACCAGCAGGAACTCCCTGCTTTCATTCTTTTTTTTTTTTTTTTCCCAATTTGGCTTTCTGTCTGCTGTCCCGATTGGGTGATTTCCATTATTCTAACTTCCAAGTCACTTATTTGTTCCTCTGCATTATTCATTCTGCTATGAATTGCCTTTAGCTCAGCTTTCATCTTGGCAAAGGAATTTTCTAGTTTTTCTGGGCTCCTCCTTACAGTTTCTAGTTCCTTTTTTACAGCAATCTGCATTACTGTCCATAGCCGTTCTCTCCTGGGATAGAACACGATGGAAAACAGTATAAAAAAGTGTGTGTGTGTGACTGAATTACTTTCCTGTACAGCATAAATTGGCACAACATTGTAAGTCAACTACACTTTTTTTTTTTGATAGGCAAGAAATAGATTTATTAACATAGGACTCTTGTGAGAGATGCAAGTGGGCAGGCAAGGAGGCCCTGCCAAATCAACTACACTTTAATACATAAATGGAAAAAAGGCACAGCAGAAGCAAATCTGACTAGTATCCATGAGGACTCGGGTTCGATCCCTAGCCTCGCCCAGTGGGTTAAGTATCTGACGTTGCCGTGAGCTGTGGTGTAGGTCGCAGACCGGGCTCAGATCCTGCTTTGCTGTGGCTGTGGCATAGGCCGGCGGCTGTAACTCCAGTTCGACTCCCAGCCTGGGAACCTCCATATGCTGCAGGCGCTGCCCTAAAAAGAAAAAAATTGACTTATTGGACTTTATTAAAATCCAAGACTTCAGGTACTGTGTAAGCAAAATGAAAAGTGACAGTCCAGGAGAAAATAACTGCCACAGATAAAGGACAAAGGGTCAATACCCAGAATATATAAATTCCTGTCAATCAATAAGTAAGAGCTAAACAAATAGAATAATGCAGGGAGGGTATAAATGGGCAATTCACAGAAGAGAAGATAAATCTGGACAACAAACATGGACATTTGCCCCATTTCCCTAGTAAATGAAAAGTAAGACTATAAAGGGAGACTAGTTTTTTTCCCTCCCATCTATGACCTTGTCAAAATTTTAAAATTTGTCTGTAGCCTCCAGGAGAGCACTTTGGCGGCGGTCACTGTATTGTAAAGGTGACTGGTAATGACAATAGTAGCAGCTAACAGCCGTTAAGCACTGTATGTACTTCACCTACTTCTCATCTTCACAGCAGTGCTGGCGGTTGGTAAAGCACAATCCTTCCCACTCAACAGAACGGGAAACTGAGGCACAGAAACCGTAAGCGACACATCCAAGGACAAACGAGTGGCAAAAGGCAAAGCGAGCCTCTGACCCCAGGCGCTCTGGCCTCAGGGTCTCCGCACTGCCCCACCCCTGCCGCGTCTCCTTCCCCTTCCCTCCCACCCCGGGCGCTGGGTTGTAGACTAGGCGCCACCTAGGGGCCCGTGAAAGTCGTTGGTCTTCGCGGGCGTCCGCAGCGGGAGACGCGCACGCAACCTAAGTGCCCATCAGCCGGGGCTGGAAGGCTTATCCCAGTTTGGCCTGCCCTCGTTGGGGCGCAACCACAGCCCCGAAACCGCACTGCCGACACGTGGTCGCTGTTGCCCCTCCGCTCCCCCCGCCCCCGCAGGCACTGGCGCCCAGTGAGTTGACGGCAGGAGGGCCGAAGGGCACCCTCCCTCTCCAACTCCCCCCACCTCCCACCTTCCCCCTGCACCTCCCACCCGCAGCCTCCGCGTCTGCGCAGCCGCGGTCGCTGCGGCGCCAGCTCTGCAGTGCAGGACAGGGTCTGGTTGGGGAGGGTGAGTCCTTCCAGCGACCCCCCGGGCAGGAGGAGGGCGGGGAAGAGGGCTGGGGGCTCCGGCGGTGGTCCGGGGACACGCGTGTGCGAGTGAATGTGCGCCGGTGCGAATGTGCACGGGGAGGGAGGAGATGTGCCCTCGGGACGTGGGCCTGCGGAGGGGGTCTCCCAGCCCAGCGTGTGGCAATGGGCTCGGCTGGGTCTGCGTAGCTTAAGCTTCTCCGCCTAGCGCGGCCTGTCTGACGCCTGCGGGTTGCACTGGGATTTCAGCCTCCGCCCGAGCGATGGGAAACCGCCCTGCCTTGAGCGTCTGCTGTGTGCGTGGGTGCTCTGGTCTTGCGGGGGTCGCCGGTCTGCGCTCGCCGCCCGCGTGTGTTTAGCGCGCCGTACCAGTGTGCCCGCGCGCGTGCGCCCCTGCGCACGTGTGTGCCGTGTGTACCACCTGCTTTGGCGAGGAGCTCGGGCGCTGAAATCAGTCGGGTTTAGGGTCCCTCCTCAGCTCTGGTTCGCTGCGTGGCTTTGATCCAGACGTCATTACAGTAGCTCCCGAGGAGAACTGTGTGTAGGGGGGGAGGTTAGATCAGAAAGATGCGGAGTTGTGCGCAGTGCCTGACACCCCCCGGGTGCGCAGGAAAACGGTGGTTGTTGTTCTGCTGTTACTATTATTGCGATTGTGGTGGTGGTGGTGGTTACTGCATCCGTGAGCATTCTCTCTCTCTCTCTCTCTCTCTCTCTCTCTCTCTCTCACACACACACACACACACACACACACACCTCCTCACACCTGCAGATTTCTCTCAGACACGCCTCCTCACACCCGCCCGCTCCCTCCTCCGTGAATCAGTCTTCTGACCTGGGCAGCGCTCTCCATCAGGAAGACCCACGTGTTGATTGGTGAGGTCAAAGGAAAGAAGACATTCTGCATGCCTGTCATCTGTATGTCAAGTTCTGTCACGAAAAATTTCATATCTACTCAGAGATAACGAACAGCGCTGGTGACACCCGCTCTCCATTCTTGGGCCCAGCCCTCCTCGTTTGTGTGTTTGCTGTGATCCGCCTTTGTCTCTTCTTATCTCTCTTTGCAGAAGAATTTTAAAGCAAATCTCCGCCATCCCCTCAATTCAGCCCCGCATTAAAACATTCACAAAAACACCTCTAAAAAATACTAAGACCTTTTCTTATCTATTCATCAAGCCCCTTCTACACTCAACAAAACTGTTGAAAACTCCTTGATATTATCAAATACCCAGTCTTTAATCAAATTTTCTTGACTCTCCAAAAAAGAATTTTTTTTCTTTGCATCAGGTTTCTCTTTTTTAATTTTTTTTTTTTTTTGATTTTTAGGGCCACACCCATGGCATATAGAGGTTCCCAGGCTAGGGGTCGAATCAGAGCTGTAGTCACCGGGCTACTCCACAGCCACAGCCTCAGCAACACGAGATCCGAGCCACATCTGCGACGTACACCACAGCTCAGGGTAACGCCGGCTCATTAACGCACTGATCAAGACCGGGGATCAAACCCACAACCTCATGGTTCCTAGTTGGATTCATTAACTGCTGTGCCACGACAGGAACTCCCTTTCTAAAATTTTTTAATTTTAATTTTAATTTTTGCTTTTTAGGGCCGCACCCGAGGCATATGGAGGTTCCCAGGCTAGGGGTGTGATCGGAGCTACAGCTGCCAGTCTCCACCACAGCCACAACAGCACCAGATCCGAGCCGCATCTGCAACCTACACCACAGCTCACAGCAACACTGGATCCTTAACGCTGAGAGGCCAGGGATCGAACCCACAACCTCATGGTTCCTAGTTGGCTTCTTTTTCACTGCATCATGACTAGAACTCTGGTTTCTTTGTTTTTTTTTTAAATACAAGTACATTTTTATTGTAGAGTAATTAGTCATGAACTTAAATTTAGAGAAAGTCATCTTTGAATAGTCAGTCTCGTGAATTGCTTGAAATATTATTTTTAAGATTAATATTATTTTTTATAACAATGAATTTTATTTCAATTATAGGTGTACAAAGAAGATTAATATTATTTTTAAACTATAAGAGTTCCCAGTGTGGCACAGTGGGTTAAGAATCTGATCTCAGTGGCTTGGGTCGCTGCTGAGGTGCAGGCTGAATCCCCAGCTGCGCACAGTGGGTTTGAAGGATCTGGCATTGCTGCAGCTGCGGCACAGATTCAGTCCCTAGCCTGGGAACTTCCATATACTGTGGGTGTGGCCATAAAGTAACAATAATAAAATAAAATGAAAACTATGTATAGGAGTTTTATGTTTCTCTTCTCTGAGATTTAATCTTGAAGCCAGTAATCTGCTTCAAAACGGAAATCAAGTGAATGAATTCTTCATGTTTCTTATTTAAAACCTAGACACCTCAGGAGTTCCCACTGTGGCTCGGTGGGTTAAGAACCCAGCATAGTGTCTGCGGGAATGTTGGTTCAATCCGTGGCCTTGCTCATGGGGTTAAGGATCCAGTGTTGCCAGGAGCTGCAGTGTTGGTCGCAGATGCGGCTCAGATCTGGCGTTGCTGTGGCTGTGGTGCAGGTCGGTTGCCCCAACTACTGCTAGCCTGGGAACTTCATATGCCACAGGTTCAGCCTGAAAAAACAAAACAAATCAAACAAACAAAAAAACACCTTAGCTACCTCAGATATAAAAAATATACATAATGTACTATTTTTTCTGCATTTGAAAATTTTCATAGTCCTTAAAAGCCTCAAAACCTTTGTGTTAGTCATATGGTGTCCTATGGCATTTTCATCTCTCATGGTTTACTGGTTCATCATTTTTTTTTTAAACAGAAACTTATCTCTCTATATAAGACTGAAATGTATTAATATAATCAGTGTGAAAGGCGTTTAATGTTATATGTCATTTAAAATATAATAGCTAAGTCAAAATAACTATATTTTAGTTATTTAAAAAATATTTAGTCATTTAAAAAATATTTAGTCATTTAAAAAATATCTCTGGAGTTCCCTTCGTGGCTCAGCGGAAACGAATCCAACTAGGAACCATGAGGTTGCGGGTTCCATCCCTGGCCTTGCTCAGTGGGTTAAGGATCCGGCGTTGCTGTGAGCTGTGGTGTAGGTTGCAGACGCGGCTTGAGTCCCGCGTTGCTGTGGCTGTGGTTGTAGGCCGGCAGCTACAGTCCAGTTCGACCCCTAGCCTGGGAACCTCCATATGCCGTGGGTGCGGCCCTAAAAGACAAAAAGACAAAAAAACAAAAAACAAACAAACAAAAAAAAACAAACCAACCAACAAACAAAAAAAAACTGGTTATGTGCTTTGGTGTGTGTGTGTGTGTGTGTGTGTGTATACATGGGAGTGCACATGCATGTGCATGCGTGCACATATATGGGTGCACCACCCCCGGCCCTCCCTTCAGAGCTCCTGTCCCCTTTTTTGCTTAATTGCCTTGAGGACACTTAGCACCACTGCCCATCTCGCCTCTGCTAGGACGAAGCCCTCGGAGGGCAGGGAGCCTTGTTTCCCTCCCTGCCGCATCTTTAGCCCCTGGGAATCGTGCCTGGTGCATGGCTGGCACTCTGTAGATGTTTGTTGGGTGACTCAGTGTCTGTCAGTCCTCAGGTTCTGAATCCTGTTCCTCGGGGAACCCAACTTGACCTCGGAAGCCGGGGAGGAGACGAGGCCTGCCTTCGAAGTTCCACCTCCTGGAGAGATGCAGAGTCTCAGGCCTGAGCAGATCCGGGGGCTGCTGGAGCCCGAGAGGACCAAGACCCTGCTGCCCCGGGAGAGCAGGGCCTGGGAGAAGCGTGCTGCCTTCACCAAGGACTGGGTGGCTGTGGAGGTTGGGGCCTCTGGCTGTGACAGTGACGGGAAAGGTGAGGGGCAGGGCTCCCGTGGGAGGTGGGGAGGAAGGTCGTAGCAGAGCCTAGAGGAAGATGCAGCTTCACGCCTTTGCTCCTTTCAGCACCTTTTTATGGAGCCTCCTGTCAGCCAGCTTTTGCTGCGCAATGAGTCAAGCCCCAAACTGAGTGGCTTAAAGCAATAGCCATTTTCTGCTATGATTCTGTGGGCTGGCAATGTATGTGGCCTCAGGGGACAGTTCTGCTGTCCTGGGGGTGGCTGCAGAGTTCTCAGCACCAGCAAGAGGGAAAACCCCAGGTCACGAGCACTTTTTTAGCACGGGTCATTGGTCGAAATAAGCCATGTGATCAAGTCCAGAATCAGTGAGGGAGGGGGCTGCCCAAGGGTGTGGACGTGGGGAGCAAGGAACAAGCTGGAGGCCACGGGGACAAAAATCTATCACAAGCGCCTGCTGGGTGCCAGGTGTTAGGATCTAACAGGGAACAAGATGGCCTTCGTAGGAGTTCCCGTCGTGGCGCAGCAGAAATGAATCCGAATAGGAACCATGAGGTTGCGGGTTCCATCCCTGGTCTTGCTCAGTGGGTTAAGGATCCGGCATTGCCGTGAGCTGTGGTGTAGGTCGCAGATGCGGCTCGGATCTGGTGTTGCTGTGGCTGTGGTGTAGGCCAGGAGCTGTAGCTCCAATTAGACCTCTACCCTGGGAACCTCCATGTGCCACAGGTGCGGCTCAAAAAGGCAAAAAAAAAAAAAAAAAGGCCTTCATAGAGCTCCAGTTTTAGTGGGGAAAACAGTAAAGAAGTTATAAAATAAAAAGACAGGTCGCGTCAGGAGTTCCGTTGTGGTGCAGCGGAAACGAATCCGACTAGTAACCGTGAGGATGCGGGTTGAACCCCTGGCCTCGCTCAGTGGATTTAGGATCCAGCATTGCTGTGAGCTGTGGTATAAGTCACAGACACGGCTTGGATCTGGTGTTGCTGTGGCTGTAGTGTAGGTCAACAGCCGTAGCTGATTTGACCCCTAGCCCAGGAACTTCTGTATGCCTCGGGTGCGGTCCTAAAAAAAAAAATAAAGGTCGTTTCTGAGAAGAGCTATGAAAACAGGAAAACAAGGTGATTGGTGGGCCGTGACTTAGCGTAGCTGTGGTCGGGGAAGATGAGCGAAGCATGAGAAAGATCGGTTGCTCCAAGGAGGGGGCATACCTTCAAGGGCAGCCAGCACTATGCATGCCGGGACCTCTCCTTGGCAGCAAGCTCACCGTGTTCAAGGACAGACACTGTGAACGAGCAGGGAGCTGAGAGGGAAACATGAGGAGATCAGCTGGGAAAAGTGACGAGATCATCTTGTCGATCTCAGCAAGGAGTCTGCATATCACTTGAGTATTGAGAGAGCACTGGAAGATTTTTCCCCTCTTTTTAAGGCCACACCTGTGGCAGGCATATGGAAGTTCCCAGGCTAGGGGTTGAATCGGAGCTGTAGCCACCCAGCCAATGCCACAGCCACAGGCACAGCCACAGCAACATCAGGAGCGGCATCTGCAACCTACATCGAATCTGGCAGCAAGGATGGATCCTTAACTCACTAGGCAAGGCCAGGGATCAAACCTGCATTCTCATGGATATTAGTTGGGTTCTTAACCTGCTGAGCCACAACAGGAACTCCCTGAGGTTCCCAGGCTGGGGGTCGAATCAGAGCTGCAACTGCTGTCCTATGCCACAGCCACAGCAATGCAGGAGCCAAGCCACGTCTATGACCTACACCACAGCTACAGCAACGCCGGATCCTTGACCCACTGAGCGAGGCCAGAGATCAAACCCACATCCTCATGGTCACTAGTCAGTTCATTACCACTGGGTCACAAGGAGCACTCTCTGTGGCTTTTTCTGCTGCTCCCTCACTCAGCTGTGCCCGTCTGACAGGTGAGGGATTAGAGGTTCAGGTGATGAATCACATTAGGTGACTCAGTTTAAGTCTCCCAGGTGGTTAGTGACAGAAACGGGATCAGAATTCAGGTCTCATTCTCTCCACCCCATCTGAACCACAGGGGCCAGTGCGTGTGTGTGTGTGTGTGTGTGTGTGTGCGCGCGCGTGCGTGCAGGAGATCAGCAGAAATGGAATGGCAGGTGAGAGGAAAGCAGAACCCATCCAGCTGGCCTGGCCACTCACTCGTGACTCCTTTCTCCTCCATTCCCGCCCCTGCCCAGACCTGCCGTCTCTAGTGACTGGGCTTCCCCAGGAGTGGAGCTCGGTGGAGGAAGACGATGAGTCGGAGGACCCGCAGGTAAGCTGGCCTGGCCTTCTTCTGCCGGTAATGCCTCACTCTGCAGGTCTCGGTGGGTCGACACACTCCCTTCCTCAGCTTGGAATTTCCCTGCCCCATGAACGTCTCTTTGAGCCTCAACGTCTCCCGTGGGAAACAGGACATATTGCATGCAAGTCAGACAGGGAGTGGAGGGTCCCATCCCTGTACACCCTCCAACCCTTCACTTCAAAGGATTTATAAATCCTTCATAAATTAACCATTCATTCATCTGTCCTCTCCTTTATCCATTCAAGCTTTCATCTGCCCACTTCTACCCATTCCAGCCATCCACTGTCTATCCGTCATCCATCCATCCACTATCCATCCATCCATCCATCTAAAAAATAAATAAATAAAAATCCGGGGTAGAGCCCAGGATAGGTGAAAAACTATCCCAAGAGGTTTCTGATGCTCTGCTGGGAGCTGCTTGTGTGAGTTATTTTCTCAGGGTTATAAAAGGATGTTTTGAAATTAGGCGGCATCCAGTGAGGGTGTGCAGACTAGAGGGAGGAAGTGGTCCCTTCCCAGGGATCAGAGATGGGAATCCTGTCGATGACGGTTCATAACATGCTTTAGCATCTCATAGTACTGTCCCCTCCATTTCTCTCCTTTCACTGAAATTTTTTTTTCCTTGTTTGGCTTCCCTTGGCTTGTGGAAGTTCCCGGGCCGGGGATCAGACTCACGCCACAGCAGAAATAATGCTGATCCTTAACCCGCTGTACCACAAGAGAACTCCCAACAGGATTTTTTTTTAGGTTCACGCTGCCTAGTTTTCCAGATGATTCATTATGTCATGTCCAGTCCCCAAACTTCCCTGATGGTTTAATAGCCATCACACTAAACCCATTGTTATTTTGGAGAAGTATTTTCACCGGTAAACATTTTATCTTCCCATCCTTCCTTGTAGTATGTCTTTCCATTCATTCATTCATTCATTCAACAGATATTTACAAGCTCGGACTCTGTGTAGGGCTCTGTTCCAGGTAGTGGGGATACAGCTGAGAGCAAACTAAAATCTCTGCCCTCTCTGGGTGGAAGACAGGGAGCTGGGGGCGTGGAGATGGGTGGTCTTCTGTCGGGGGCATCGGGCATGCTGTTTTGTACAGAGTGACTCGGGAGGGTCTTCTAAGGAAGTGGCGGAAACTGAGAGAGGGAAGATGTGGCAGAGCTATCTGGGAACAGGCAATCCAGGCAGAAGAAACCACAACTGCAAAAGCCTGGGGGTGGGAGCAGCTGGGGCAGAGTGACTTCAGCTTTCCAAGGAATGCTCTGGAGAAGAAATGAGGGTGAGGAGGAGTTCCCTTCGTGGCTCAGTGGTTAACGAATCCGGCTAGGAACCATGAGGTTGCGGGTTCGATGATCCCTGGCCTTGCTCAGTGGGTTAAGGATCCGGCGTTGCCGTGAGCTGTGGTGTAGGTTGCAGACGCGGCTCGGTTCCCGCATTGCTGTGGCTGTGGCGTAGGCCGGCGGCGACAGCTCCTGTTAGACCCCTAGCCTGGGAACCTCCCTAGATAAAGCAAAAAAAGACCAAAAAAAAAAAAAAACTAATTAAAAGAAAAGAAATGAGGGTGAGGAAAGTGTCAGGATAAGAAACAAGAGGAGTTCTCTGATGACCTAGTGCCTTAAGGCTTCTGTGTTTTTACCATGGGGGCTCAGGTCACTGCTATGGCGCATGTTTGGTCCCTGGCTTGGGAACTTCCACACGCTGCAGGTGTGGCAAAAAAGAAGAGAGAGAGAGAGAGAGAGAGGGAGAGAACCTGGAACAAACGTTGCAACTCTCATTTAAAAGGAAGGAAGGCGGGAAGGAAGGACGGGAAGTGATGGTGACTGACCTGTGTGGCGGTCCTGGAGGGGATGGGAGTGGTCAGCGTCTGGATGTATGTGGAAGGTGAAGTTCTCAGCATCTGCCGATGGGGTGCACGTGGATGCTGGGGTCTGGGGAAGTCAAGGGTGCCACAGCTGGAGGCCTGGAGGGGCCTGAGGGGTAGATTCAGGGAAAACTGCTTGAGGGGCTTTTGCGGGAGAGGGGGGACACTGGGATATCTGTAAAGTTCGAGATGCTCATGAGCTATTCAGCTGGAGCTGGTAAGTAGACAGTGAGATTTGTAAACCAGGAGTTTGGGGGCAGGACTGGGTGGAGAAACACACACCCGTGGTGAAGGTCATTAGAGTGTGGGCCGTATTTGAAAGTGGGAGACTTTCTATATCCCTGATATTTTCATCACGTGTACCATTATTCTGGTGTTTCCTCTGCTAGGGCAGAGGTATGACATTGCTTTTGTATATTTATCTCACACATAATCACTTTGCCCTATAGTTTTTGTTTATTTGAATTGAGGTATGGTTGATTTACAATGTTGTGTTAGTTTCACATATACAGCAGTGACTCAGTTATGCAACCTATATGTATATACATATACACACACATATGTATTCTTTTTTGAATTGTTTTCCATTTTGGGTTATTACAAGATATTGAGTATAGTTCCCTCTGCTGTTGTTTGTCTGTTTGGTTTTTTTTTAATTTTTATTGAAGTACAGTGTTTGTCCAGCTTTTAATTCAAAGAGCTTTACAGCTGATAGGCTTTTTCATTGTCAGTTGTATAATCCCATTTTCCGACAGGTGACGTTGGTGGCTCCCCTCCCTTTCCAATATTTATACTTTTTCTTTGTTTTTTGTTTTTTTTTTTCTGTTTCAGGGCTTTGTGGAGTGGTCAAAGGCTCCACAGCAAACGACCATAGTCTTGGTAGTGTGTGTGCTTTTTTTGTTCCTGGTTTTAACAGGAATGCCTATGATGTTTCACATTTAACTCCAGCGGTGGCTATTGCTTCGAAATAGATGCCCTGTATCATGTTAAGGAAGTGCCCTGATGAGAAGTCAGGAATAGGTCTTGAATATTATCAGATGCCTTTTAAACATCCATTGAGATGATTTTTCTTTTGTATTTAACCTTCCTGTGTGAGGTTCTGCAATTACCGTATTTCACTGGACTTACGACATCATCAATTGATTGTAACACATGTTATTACTGGGTATACCCACGAGAAAGAAAAGAAAAATGCTGCTTCACCCTAAGATACCACCAAGTGGAAGATGCATCCTGGTTTCTGAGAAGGTGAACACATGTGCAACTTGAGAGCCATGAAATCTGGTAGATTTCTTAATTATACAACCTGTTTGCGTTCTTAGGATGGGGTTGCACCAGTCTTTTCAGATACTGAATTCCATTTCTTGATTATTTTATGCAGGATTCTTGCCTCTGTCTCCTTACGTAAGATCGGTGCTATCTTTGTTAAGTTTTGGTGTCACGGCTAAGCTTGCATCGTAGAAGGGCCTGAGTCATGTTTAATGTTTTGGTGTGCTTTTGAATAGTTTCTGTAGCTTCGGAAATATCAATTGCTTGGCATTTTGAAAGAATTCACCAGGAAAGCAGTCAGGTCCTAGAGCCATGGAAGGAAAATTTCAGTGAGTTCTTACGTGGCTTTCTCAGTTTCTTCTCATGTTATCAGCTCATTGATACTTTTTGCTCCATTAATTTTGATAATTGATAATATTCTTTTATTCCCTCGTCTCATTCTTCATTCCACTGAGCTTTTCACACAGATCAGTAGCTCAATTATACACACTGTTTTATAACTAAACAGAAACCATCTCTTTATTTTATGCTGTCTACTTTCTGCCGTTCAACTTCTGTTTTGCGGTTATTAGATTTGTCAAAGTTTTATCTAGCTTATCATTATTTTTCTGAATAACAGGCATTCAGATTTATTTATGTCCATTATTTCTGCAGCTTATAATTTGTTTTCCTTTAACTTGTACTGTTTTTTTTTTAATTGTTTCTAGTCCTTGTTTCAATTCTTAATTGCGTACTTAATACATTTATATTCTTTTTACAAAATTCTTTGCTCTAGGAGTTTACTTAATACTATAAATGTACTTCTGGTCATGGCCTTGGCCACATCGTTAAGTCTGGTAATTCATATTTTGTTTATGTTTTTGCCTAAGTATTATATTGTAGTGTTTCTACAGAGTGCTTTGAAACTCAGCAATTGGGTTTATTTTAAAAGAGTTTTGGGAGTTCCTGCTGTGGTGCAGTGGATTAAGGATCTGGCGTTGTTGCAGCTGTGGCATAGGTCACAGCTGTAGCTCAGATTCGACCCCTGGCCCAGGAACTTCATACGCTTTGGGTGTAGGGAAAAAGAAGTTTTGTTTTCTTTATTTACTGCACTGTGAACAGAGACTATGGCCTGTAATAGATCTGCTTTGAGAACCTTTAAAAAAGCTCTCATCGTGGCCTGGAATAATTCCAGTGCTGGTATATGTTTCATGGACATTTAAGATGAATTTATATTTTCTGCCTGTAGAACTCAAAACTGTACATGTCAGTTAATTAACTGAGTCGTCAGTTACATTGTTCAGAATCACATGCGAGATTTCCTTTTGGCCAACCCCACATGTCAAAAACCAACAGGGTTAGGTGAAAAATCTGTTAGTATGATTACGTGTGTCAATCTCTTTTTGTAATCTGTACACTATGTATTCAGCAGCTGTGTGATTTGGTGCACATAATACATACAGCCTTGTTATGTCTTTGCCAATTCAATCATATCTGTAAAACACCAAGCACAGTGCCAGGCATAAAGTAGGCACTCAATAAATGTTGGTTAAAATCTGATTCTGAATCCTTTGTCCAATATGATTGTCTTTAACCAATTTAATCCCTTGCCTTAAATTTTACTTTGTCTGAAGTGGTTGACATTATTGTCTTGCTCTTTTAAACTTCCTGTGTGTGTGTTTAGACTCTTTGAAACATTTGGGGTTTTGTTTGTTGTTGTTATTTTTTTTTTCTTCATTTTAAAAATTTTTTAAGGGAGAATTGCAACTTTTTCTTTTTTTTTTTGTCTTTTCTAGGGCCGCATCTGAGGCATATGGAGGTTCCCAGGATAGGGGTCTAATTGGAGCTGTAGCCGCCGGCCTTCGCCGCAGCCACAGCAACACAGGATCCGAGCCGCGTCTGCGACCTACACCACAGCTCACGGCAACGCCATATACTTAACCCACTGAGTGAGGCCAGGGATTGAACCCACAACCTCATGGTTCCTAGTGGGATTTGTTTCCGATGCGCCACAACGGGAACTCCTGTTGTTATTGTTTTGACAGTACCTGCAGCATGCCGAAGTTCTGGGGCCAGGGACTGAACCCGAGCCACAGCAGGGACAATGCTGAAGTCCTAACCCTCAGTCACCAGCAAACTCCAAGTCATCTTGTTTTAATAGGACTTTCGGTGGCGCCTCCTGAGTCTGCTGAAGAAATCAGGGCAGGAAAAGAAGGGGCCTCTCTGTCTCCCCACCCCTCTCACTGGCGGCTGAGGTATGCAAGCCTCAGCTTTTATTATTTACAAATAGGAGAGGCTCAATTCAAATGAGCTTAAGCAAAGAGGTGAATTGCAGAATCGCTTACACCAAAGTTCAGGGTGCGGTTGGCTTAATTTAGAGCTGGGTCCCCAGGTCTAACACTCTCTCACTGAGAACTTGCCTCTCCATTGACCTCCCAGGTACCTCCCTTTTCGGGGTGACCTCCCTGTCCTCCTCCACGTGGCTGAAAGGATAGCCCCCCCACCACCACCACCTCTTTCATTTGACGAGGTGGGCAACTCAGGGCAGATTCTCGGCACACACACCCCACCTCCCACTGCGGCTTCGCTGCAGGGACGGGAGTCTTGAACCAGGGCTGGAGAGGACAGTGGCTGCAGAGGCCCGAGGCAGGGGCAGGTGAACAATGGCCCGCAGCTGGCGAGAGTAGAACGGAGGTACCTGCGAAGACCAGGGGCTGTGGGCTGCAAGGAGCCCAGACAGAGCTGCCAAGTCTTAGTGACATCTGTGGGACAATTATCTTGACAGTGATATAAATCATCCTGGTCAGGGTTACTTATTTGGCTCTCCCCGGTACCAGGAACCTCATTTCGCTGACGGTGGAGATCTCCACTTGTATCTCTGATCCTCTGTGCCCCACCCAGCAGCCAGGCAAATCCCATTAAACCATCACTCAGACCATTGATAACCCACACACTTCAGCTGGTAAAAGCCACAGGTGCTCACGACGGCGGTCCAGCCCGACTGCAGACCGTCTGCGCGCATCCCTGCTTTTCGCTCCCTCCGCTCCAGCCGCTCCAGCCGCTCCAGCCGCACTCACCTCTTTGCTGTTCCCACAAGGCCACCATGCTCCTGCCGCAGGCTCGGGAATGGACCTCTGCCCGGAAAGCTCGTCCCTCAGAAGCCCACGTCGCTCCCTCAACCCTCCAGGTAAGCCCACACGGCCCCCTCGATCCTTCGGGTCTCTGCGCAAACGTCGCCTCCTTAGAGAGGATTTCCCTGGCCACCTCCAAGCGGCACTTCCCTCCACAGGCCACTCTGCTTGTCCTTCAAGCCTGTATCGCCAGCTGACAATTGCGGGTTAACGTGGTTCTTTTCTGGCGTCCTCATACGGAGGTGGACTTTCCTGGAGGAACTTGGTCTTGGGAAGGTTGGGTCGGGGGAGGGGGCTGCGGAGATGAGGCCGTGTCGCCCAGGAACTCTCCCTACACTCGCATCCCCCAAACCCACGCAGCTGCTCTGTCCCCTCCTGGAAAGGACAGGTTGGACCTAGGGTAGGATCTGTGTCTAGTTGGTGCAGAAGGATTGTGGCGGACGGGGAACCAGGTCAAATAAGTTGGCAAATCTTAAATCCTAGGGGAAAAGCTGCAATGCTCAGCCACTGGTCCACAGCTTGGAGCTCTGATCCCAAGAGGGCCTACTCTGAGCGTGGGCAATGCCGACTGTGAGAGTGGTTTGGGGCTTGGTGGGCTTGCTGCACGCACGCTGCCACCAGGGAGCGGCTTCAGCATCCAGAACTGTGTGTGGTCTTCACGGAATGGCAGTCTCTTTTCCTCTTGACTTTATCTGTAATGCGTGCATTTCAAAAGCTCTGAAGGGAATATTTCTCGTGACTCCTGCACCAGGGGCTCGTCTACTTCCACAGCTGTGGACACTGACTCTGATCACGCGGGGGCGGGGGGGGGGTGCTTCCCTCTTTCTGCAGCAGGAGGGTCTGCCAACTCCTGCTTCCTCTGGGACTCCTGAGTGCAGCAGAAGGGGCTCAGGGCAGACCCGCCACACACATCCCCAGCACCCATCCCTGCTCAGGAGGTCACAGCTGGCCAACCAGCCAGCAGGAGAGGCAGTGCCAGAGCAGCACTGCCCACAGTGGGGCCAAAATCCTCGTGGGAGACCCTCACCCCATGAATGCAGGCCAGCGCCTGTGCGCCTGAGCGACTGGGCTGGCTCTCCCTGAAGTCTTGGCTGGAGGCTCCAGCCCCACCCACGACCCCATGGCCCCGCCCATGGCTGGGCGGACCATCAGCTCTTCTGCAGCTGAGGGCCTGGCTCTCCTGTTCTCTTGAGTGATTGAACTCAGCCTCATGTCTGTAAACTAGGGTCCCATTTCACACATTCATCTATTTCTTTTGGCATTTCCTGAACACCTACTGTGTGTATAGGCCTGGGCTGAGCGAAAGTCGGAGGGAGAACCAGACTGTATATGGTGTATGACCACCAATGACTCTAGGGCCGGGACTGGGAGTTTCAACTATCCCTTCAGTCATTCAGCATTTCTTGAGGACCTACTGTGCTATGGCCTGGGTGATGGCTTGGGCACAGGGAGGAACCAACTCTGTTGTCCCTGACTGGGAATGACTCTTAGGCTGATGCTGGGATGTTTAACCATTCAGTCACCTAGCACTTCTTGGAGACCTACTATGTGTTGAGCTGGGCAAATTTTGGATCACAGGAATGGACCAGAATTGCGTGGTCTCTGGCGCTGAAAGTCTCCAGGGATGGTGCTAAGGATGTTCACCAGTTCATTCGTCTCCCTGACCTACTCGTTCATATCTCCTGAGGCCCTACTGTGTGTAAGGCCTGGGTTGGATGATATCTGGGGTACAGGGAATGCCAGCTGTGTGGTCCCTGACCCTGAATGACTCCATGGGCTGGTGCTGGGGGTGTACAACTCTTGATCCAGTCACCTAGCACTTCCTGAGGACCTGCTGTGTGCTGTGGCGTGCATGATATCTAGAACACAGGGAAGACTCGGACACTGTGGTTCCTGACCCTACAGGACACCGGGGCCAGGTCGGGTTTTTTCTCTTACTTATTCAGCTGACATTTCTTCAGGACCAAACCTGTGCAAACAATGCCAGGACAGAAGTAAAAAAGGCAGACAGATTCTCTCCTCCCAGACTCCTCACCAGCTTTCTTTGAGGGGCTGCAAGCTCAGGGGGCTGGCGAGCAGGGAGGCAGATGTGTCCCCAAGTGTTTATCTGTATACACCTCTCCCTTCCTGTCTTAGCTGAAGATCATTGTGTTTGAGTTATTTTCAGGGCTTGACACATCCCTTTCTGATAAAATATATCACTTCCACCTTTTTTGGGAAGCCAAGGAAATCTGAAAATGGATTGGACACTTCTTAATACTAAGAAATTATTTCCAGGAGTTCCTACTGTGGCTTAGCAATAACAAACCCGACTAGTGTCCATGAGGACGCGGGTTCAATCCCTGGCCTCACTTAGTGGGTTAAGAATCTGGCATTGCCATGTGGTGTAGGTCGCAGATGCTGTTTGGATCCTGCATTGTGGCTGTGGTGTAGGCTGGTGGCTATAGCTCCAAATCGACCCCTAGCCTGGGAACTTCCATATGCTGTAGGTGCGGCCCTAAAAAGAAGAAAAGAAAGAAAGAAATTATTTTAGGAATTCCCATCATGGCTCAGCGGGTTAAGAACCTGGCTAGTGTCCGTGAGGATGTGGGTTCCATCCCTGGCCTTGCTCAGTGGGTTAAGGACCTGGTCTCCACAAGCTGCAGGTTGCAGATGCCACTCGGATCTGGCATGGCTGTGGCTGTGGTGTAGGCCAGCAGCTGCAGCTCTGATTAGATCCCTAGGCTGGAAACTTACATATGCTGCAGGGGCTGCCCTAAAAAGAAAAGGGAAAAAAATGAAATTATTTCATTATGCGATAATAACATTGTGGTTGTGTAGAAGATACTATTTTTTTTTTCTTAGAGATGCAAGCTAAGGTGTTTACCAGTGAAGTAAAATCATGTCTGTAATTTAAAATAGACTTGGAGGGAGTTCCTGTTGTTGCTCAGTGGTTAACGAACCCAACTAGCATCCATGAGGACGCAGGTTCAATCCCTGGCCTCACGCATCAAGTTAAGGGTCTGGTGTTGCCATAAGCTGTGGTGTAGGCCTCAGATGTGGTTTGGATCCTGCATTGCTATGGCTGTGGTGTAGGCTGGCAGCTACAGTTCCAGGTTTGACCCCTAGCCTGGGAACCTCCATATGCTACGGGTGCGGCCCGAAAAAGACAAAATAAAAAATTAAATTAAATAGACTTAAAAATATGCATAAAGACATATTTTCATGGCCTATTTTAAAAGCAAATATAAGAGTTCCCATTGTGGCTTAGTGGTTAACAAATCCAACTAAGAATCATGAGGTTGCAGGTTCAATCCCTGGCCTCGCTCAGTGGGTTAAGGATCCGGCATTGCCGTGAGCTGTGGTGTAGGTTGCAGACGCGGGCTCGGATCCCGTGTTGCTGTGGCTGTGGCGAAGGCCGGCAGCTGCAGCTCCTGTTAGACCCCTAGCCTAGGAACCTCCATATGCCGCAGGAGCAGCCGTAGATAAGGCAAAAAGACAAAATAAATAAAATAAAATAAAAGCAAATATATATTATAAACTATGGTCAATTTCATTATTTAAAAAAATTTAGGTATTGCAGTTTTATGTTACCAAAATTATTTTTAAACAGTATTTAGTATGGCTATTTATTGTGCTTTATATCTTTATAACTGAACAAAAATTTATTCATTTACATTTGTTGAAGCATAGTTGATTTGCAATGTTGTGTTAGGAGTGGATAAACAATGATATCCTGCTTTATAGCACAGGGAACTGTATCTAGTCACCTGTGATGGAGTATGATGGAGGATGATGTGGGAAAAAGTGTGTGTGTACATATATATATATGGTTCACTTTGCTGTCAGTAGAAATTGACAGAACACTGTAAACCAACTATAATGGAAAAATAAATATCATTAAAGAAATGTGTTCATCACTGCTGTACAGCAAAGTATATATATATGTACATTCTTTTTCATATCCTCTACCATTAGGGTTTATTACAGGATATTGAATATAGTCCCCTGTGTTCTGCAGTAGGACCTGTTGTTTACCCATTCTAGTACGTAATAGACTGGATAAACCATGCATCTGCTATTCCTAAGCTCCTGGTCTTTCCCTCCCCCAACACCACACCCCAGCAGCCACAAGTTATTCTCTCTGAGGCTGTTTTTGTTACATAGGTTGTTGATTTGTGTCATTTTTTAGAGTTCACGTATAAGTAATACCATGAGGTACTTGTCTTTCTGACTTACTTCACTGAGTATGATAATCTCTGCATCCATCCATGTTGCTGCAAATGGCATTATTTTGTTCTTTTTATGGCTGAGTAGTATTCCATTGTATATATATGTACCACATCTTAATCCATTCATCTCTCGATGGACATTTAGGTTGTATCCATGTCTTGGCTATTGTGAATAGTGCTGCAATGAACATAGTGGTGCGTGTATCTTTGCTTTTTTCTTTTATTTTTTTTAATTCAGTGAATTTTATTGTGTTTGCAGTTGTACAACTGTCATCACAACCTGATTTTAGAACATTTCCATCCCAAACCCTGGTCCCTTTCTCCCCTGCAACCTGTCTCCATTGGTACCCGTAGGTTTTTCAAAGTCTGTGAGACTGTTTCTGTTCTGCAAATAAGTTTATTGGTATCCTTTTTTAAGATTTCATGTATAAGTGATAGCATGTTTGTCTCTCACTCTCCAACTTCACTTAGTATGATTTCTATGTCTTTCCGTGTTGCTTCAAATGCCATCATTTCATTCTTTTTTATGGCTGAGTCATAAAAGTCATAGGGCTGAGTTACATTTCATTGTGTATGTACCACATCTTCTTTATCCACTCCTCTGTCGATGGACATTTAGGTTGCTTCAATGTCTTGGCTATTGTATATAGCACTGCTGTGAACATTGGGGTACATGTATCTATTTGAGTCATGGTTTCCTCTGGATAGAGGCCCAGGAGTAGGGTTGGTGGATCAAATGGTAATTCCATTTTTAGTTTTTTGAGGAATCTCCATACTGTTCTCCACAGTGGTTGTGAAACTGACAGCACTAACGGCCTGACCCTAGCCAGAACACGAACTGAGACTTGAACCCACGCTCCAGGACTCAAACCCAGCCAAAACCCAGATTGGGACTTGAAGCCACGGTTTTAAATTAGAATTACTCACCTTGTGTCTGGACTTAACTGAGGTTCAGGTTCTTTATGCCTCCGCGCAGAAGGAATTCAGGGAGAGACAAAGTGACAGGCAAGAAATAGACTTATTAGGAAAGATGCAAGCGGGCAGGCACGGAAGCTCTGCCCCGAGGATCCGGTGGCTACAGTTTTATCCTCCAAGGGGAGAGGGGGTCGGAAAAGATCGCCTCTTCCTTTCTGGGAGTAGCAGCTCCTCCATGGTGTCCTGTAAGGTGTGTGTATTCAAATCAGCAGAAGGGCGGTTCTCAAACTCCTGCCCGTGGTCTGAATTGGAATGCAGCCCTCATCCTATCCCCCACCCAGCATCTCGCACCTCCACTAGTCAAGCAAGTCTGCCTTGTGCTGATGGCTTTCTTGAGCAATTATTGACTTACAGTGATCTCCCAAAGTCCCCTAAGTTTCCCTCTTTAACTGTAGTCCTTTATCAGGATTTCTACAGCTACCGTGCCTGCTCCGTCCCTATCAGTTGCACCAATCTGCATTCCCACCAAGAGTGTAGAAGGGATCCTTTCTCTCCACACCCTCTCCAGCATTTATTGTTTGTAGACTTTACGATGGTGGCCATTCTGGCTGGTGTGAGATGGTACCTCATAGTGGTTTTGATTTGCATTTCTCTAATAATTATGTTGAGCATCTTTTCATATCTTTTTGAATTATGGTTTTGTCTGGATATATGCCCAGGAGTGCGATTGCTGGATGAAAAAAAAAATTTTTTTTTTTAATGTGGAATTCTCTTTTGTAGAGGGGTCCTATGTTGTCCTATGACATAGGACAGTTGGTCGATCAAATTTGGAGGAAAGGTATTTTTCACTTACAACTGAAAAATATTTTTCAGTGATTTTTTTTTTTCCTGAAGCCAAACAAGTCACAGTGAGATCAAAACCATCGCAAGGGAGAGTTCCTGTTGTGGCTCATTGGGTTACAAACTCAACTAGTATCTATGAGAATGCAAGTTCGATCCCTGGCCTCATTCAGTGGGGTAAGGATCCAGCATTTATGTGAGCTGTGGTGTAACTCAGCAGCCACTAGCTGCAGCTCTACCCCTAGCCTGGGAACTCCCATATGCCACAGGTGCAACACTAAAAAGTAAAACAAACAAACAAAAAAAATCATAAGGGACTCTTTAGAATAAGTCTTATGCCAGAGTTCCTGTGTGGCACAGTGGAAAGGAATCCAACTAGTAACCTTGAAGACGCAGGTTTGATCCCTGGCCTCGTGGGTTAAGGATCCAGCATTGCCGTGAGCTGTAGTGGAGGTCACAGACGCAACTCAGATCTAGCGTTGCTGTGATGTAGGCCAGCAGCTACAGCTCCAATTCGATCTCTAGCCTGGGGACCTCTATATACCGCAGGTGCAGCCCTAAAAAACAGAAAAACCAACAAACAAAAAAGAGTAAGTCTCGTGTAAATTTTGTAAAGCGACATCCATCTCCCTGTCTGATGATACAAAGTGTCTCAGATGACCATGAATAAAACCAAGGTGGAAAACTGTTCCATATGTAACCATTTGTGTAGAAAACCATACTATATATTGTTTTTCTTTTTAGGGCCACACCCGTGGCATATGGAGGTTCCCAGGCTAGGGGCCCAATTGGAGCTATAGCTGCTGGTCTACACCACAGCCACAGCAATGCCGGATCCAAGCCGAGTCTGCAACCTACACCACAGCTTACAGCAACACCAGATCCTTGACCCACTGATCAAGGCCAGGGATCAAACCTGCACCCTCATAGATACTAGTCAGATTCATTAACCACTGTGCCACAAAAGGAACTCCTATAATTTTTTAAAAGTCAATGACAAGCAAAAACAAAACAAGCCTTGAATTTTAGTGTATGCTGTTAAACACTCCCGTCATGCTTGAATTCAAGTTACCAGCATGTTGTCATTGACTACAGGACTGGAAGGAGGTGCGCAGCAGGGTGCTAGCCGTAAATACAGATGCTAGTCATAAATAAGATGTAGAAAGTAGGTGCTCCCGTTGTGGCACAGTGGTTAACGAATCCAGCTAGGAACCATGAGGTTGTGGGTTCGATCCCTGGCCTTGCTCAGTGGGTTAAGGACCCGGCATGGCCGTGAGCTGTGGTGTAGGTTGCAGACGCGGCTCGGATCCTGCGTTGCTGTGGCTGTGGTGTAGGCCGGTGGCTATAGCTCCTGTTAGACCCCTAGCCTGGGAACCTCCACATGCCACGGGTGCGGCCCTAAAATGACAAAAAAAGGCAAAAAAAATGTAGGAAATAAATGTTCCAAACTCATTTTTACAAATTATTGTCTTTGTTTTTAATATAACTTATTTGTTGATTATAATACATCTCTATATGCTACATGTAAACATTATACAACATACACATATTATATAGACATAGTACAGATACACATTATATATGTGTTAATATATATATATATATATATGTATATATATATATATGTTGCTTTTTGTTCTTTTTTTAGGGCTGAACCTGCAGCATATGGAAGTTCCCAAGTTGGGAGTCCAATCAGAGCTGCAGCTACCAGTCACAGCCACAGCAATGCAGGATCTGAGCCACATCCGTGACCCACAGCAAAACTCATGGCAACACTGGATACTTAACCCATTGAGTGGGGCCAGGGATCAAACCTGCGTCCTCATGGATGCTAGTCACGTTCTTACTGCTTAGCCACAACAGGAACTCCAATACATGTATATATTTATATAGACAAACACACACACACACACACACACATACACACAGAGTTTGCACAGCTGTTCAGTTTAACAGCCAGTTCACAAAATATCTAAAAATAAAAGTTCTTGCAAGCCAGCGAGAGCTGCCCAAGTGCATTACTGAACTGACTTGTTTACATCTGTAAAGTTGCTGCTACCAGGGCTTCAGCTTCCCTGGGCCCCTTCCATTTGCTGGATATCAGGAATCCTTTCTAAAAGCAGGCTTCCTCCTGAGTAAGCCCAGCATTGTAAGAATGGCGATAAAGCACTTTCGAAAAATGGGGAGTTCCCTGGTGGCCTAACAGTTAAGGGGTTAAGGATCTGGTGTTGTTACTGCTGTGGCTGGGGGTTTAATCCCTGGCCCAGGAACTTCTGCATGCTGTGGGTGTGGCCAAAAAAAGAAAAAGGAAAGAAAGAAAATAGTGATACCGTCCCCATGGCATGGGTTCAGGGAAAGGCATTTTGGCCGTGTCTCAAGGAGCACAACGATGGGATAGGAAGAGAAACCAGTAAGAAGAAAGCCAGTTAAAATCCCAGAGTTTTCACATGTCCTTCCTAAGTGCCAGGCAAGATCATTTCTGGGCTTTCATGTCATTTAGTCATCAGTTAAGATTTAATAGATTTGTATTTATCTACCTAGAAAAACTATTAGAACAGTGATAAGCTGCATCAAATATGTAATTCCTGATGTGTATACCTATAAATACCTGCAGTCCGGTTTCAAATTTTCTTCCCAGTTCTGAAGCCAAGCATTATTAAAACCTATTTCTGAGAACATTTTCTAGATTCTGATGCAAACGTTGTTAAGTATTTTGGGGAGTCTTTCATCCTTTCCTTGTGTTTTTTTCCTTAAATCAACCTCTAGACCACTTTAGAATCAGATCTTTCTTTGTTTTTTATTTTTTCTCCCCTTTCCTTCCTTCCTCCCACCTTTGTTTCTTATTTTATTTTGTCTTTTTAGGACCACACTCACGGCATATGGAGGTTCCCAGGCTAGGGGTTGAATTGGGGCTGCAGTTGCTGGCCTACACCACAGCCACAGCCACAGCAACACGGGATCTAAGTCACACCTGAGACCTACACCACAGCTCACGGCAATGCCAGATCCTTAACCCACTGAGTGAGGCCAGGGATCGAACCTGCAACCTCATGGATAGTATCGGGTTTGTTAACCACTGAGCCACGACAGGAAGTCCCATCTTTCTTTTTTTAAATTGGTGAAATCATAACATTGGTGGGCTAAAAGGGACATCGTTGAATCTTCATCCAAGGCTATCTCAGGCAAGGCCAATTAGTTGCTATGGTTTCTCAAGTTTTCTAGGTGGCTTAGAGTTTTAAAAATCCCAAATTCTCCCATATATACTCGCTCCAGTAACTAGGATAGTGACTTTCCCTAGTTATCAAACATTCTACTTTAGAGACGTGCCAAAGGTGTGGGTTAACCTGGCACTGTAGCTCATTCTCTGATACTTAGCCATCAACTGCATAGCCACAAAGAAGTCTTTCAACAACGTTACACAAATGGCTTGTGTTTCACTCCATGCCTTAATGCAAAAATTTTAAGAAGTAAGTCCTTCTTTTTCTTCCTATTACCCAGTTCCATTATGAATAAGGATATAGACTCCCTGGACTGGCCCCTTCTGTCCTCTTTTATTTTTATTGTTTGGTCATGCCCATGGCATGTGGAAGTTCCCAAGCCAGGGATCAAACCCGCACAACAGCAATGACCCAAGCCATAGAAGTGACAGTGCCGGGTCCTTTAATAGCTAGGCCAGCAGGGAACTCCTGTGCTCTTTTAACTGGTTCAAGTCAAATGCCATCTAGACCGCAGCCAATCAGCTGTTTTACTGTTGCTATGAAGGTGTGCTACTTTCCTGGCACAAAATAATGATTAGGAGCCTTATAATGCTTTGTCCCATTTTACCCTATAACAGCACTTTAACAATAATTCCACATTTTCTAAAGGTCTTTTGCCTGAAACCCACTGTGCCACCAATTTCTGTATTGGTTATTTGTTCAGCTGTCAGCAAAAGAACTTCATCTAATTTTAAAAGGAAAAAAAAATTCTGGTAAGAAACAACCTGGAAAAAACACAAAACAGGTCAGCTCTGGCGAGGAGAGAAGCAGGAACTGGGACACCAGCTTAAAGCTTTGGCCAAAGGATGACTCATGTTCCAACTCTCCCAGAGTCCCAAGGGGTATCTGATGGCATGAAAAGCGAATGGTGTATGACTGGCAAACAAAACCTCAGGGAATGACATTAGAGCAGCTTTGCCAACATAGCCTGTATTTGTGTATGCCTGGTTTCTATTTGAATGGTAGAGAAAAACAACACACTTTATAATTTTGACTTTATAGAGTTTGTGTTTATAACTATGCCATCATATGACATAGTTATGAAGAAGTTACATTCTCATTAAACTACAAAACATCATTCTGTGATTATAGAAACCCAACTTTTTTTTTTTGCTTAATAACCACTGACTTCCCATAATTTAAGCAATCAGTTTACTAGTGCTAGACATTAAGCCATTCCAAGTTTTTTTTTATAACTCTGTAATGAATGTGCATATGCATCTATATTTCTGTACCTGTGCTTTATAAGATACATTTGTAAATACAGAATTGCAGCAGAGTGATGCGTTACATTTAAAATGTTGACAAAGGAGCTCCCTCGTGGAACGGCAGGTTAAGGATCTGCCCTAACCCTAATCACTGCAGTAGCTTGAGTTACTGCTGTGGTGTGGGTTCGATCCCTGGCTGGAGAATTTCCACATGCTGCAGACGCAGCCAAAAAAATTATGTAAAATGTTGAAAGGTTGTTCCATATTGCCTTCTAAGATGACTTTCTACCTATTTGCCTTCCCAGTGTATAAAAATATACTTTCTCACATCTGCAAGAGTACTGGATATTATCCATAAAATGTGTGCTGGCTTGTGTTGGTAGTGAAGATTTTTTTAAGTCTCAACTTTTCTGATCATCAGTACAATTAAGAACTTTCTTATGGAGTTTCCTTCCTGCCTCAGTGGAAACGAATCTGACTAGCATCCATGAGGATGCAGGTTCGATCCCTGGCCTCGCTCAGTGGGTTAAGGATCTGACACTGTCTTGAATTGTGGTGTAGTTTGCAGATGTGGCTCAGGTCTGGTGCTGCCATGGCTGTGGTATAAGCTGGTGGCTACAGCTCCGATTTGATCCCTAGCCTGGGAACCTCCATATTCCACCTGTGCGGCCCTAAAAAGAAAAAAAAAATTCCTTTATCTAAGAGTTACCATCAACAATCTTTTCAGACTTTTTCAGACTGCATATCTTATCCTTGTTTCTTTCCAAAAACACGTTTTATAAGGACTATATACTTTGTAGTCCATGTCTAAAATGTCTCTCAGCCTGTCATGTGCCTTTTAACTGTGAGTACAGTATCTTATACCATCTAAAAGTTTAAAAGTGCGGTCCTACCAACACTCTCTTTCTTCATGGCTTCTGGACTCTGTCCTGATTACCAAAGCCTTCCTTAACTGAAAGAGATAAAAATACTCTGTATTTCCCTCTAGAATCTTAATATTGCATTTCCTATTACATCATAATCCATATTGAATGAATGTCTCTGTGAGGGGTGAAATGTGCATCTGACTTTATTTGCAGTTGGACAGATGTCAAGCACCATTTAAGTGATTCCTCTCTCCAAATGACACATCAAATATATTACTTGCAGCCAACTAAATTCATGGGTGTATGATCTTTTTCAAAAATTTCCCTGTGATGCTTGCCTATTTACCATTCTACCTGAACAAAGCTGTCAATGTAAAAATATCCTAAAGGGACTGTGACTGGAATTGACTGAACGTGCAGACATGTTTAGAACACTGAAATTTCTATCTAGAAACATCTATGGATTTCCACTTATTCAGCGCCTCTGTTCTCTTTCATTAGGTTAATAAATTCTTTCCTATACAGTAGAAATGAACACAACACTATAAATCAACTATAATGGAAAGAATAAAAATCATATAAACTTAAAAAATAATAATTTCCTTCCTATATATAACCATGCATAAATTCATCTATAATTTCATTTTTTCTGGGTTTGATAGCAGGTTGAATTAGCCTCATGAAGGAAGTATTCTAAATGCTTTAAAATACTCCACTTCAATTATTTTTTTCTATACTCTAGAACAGCCTAATTATGGTTCCTTGAAGGTTGAGAATTAATCTGTGAGTCCAGGTGTCTTAAAAGAGAGCTTGACTATTCATTCAAGTTCTCTGTTTATTCCATTTCAAATATTAGGAATTTTTATTTTTTGTCTTGACTAAATATAGTCTTACTTTCTTCCCAGTAAATTCTAATCCTTGTGTTCCTTTCTTGTCTGGAGCCTAGGCACTTCCTAAAACATACTCTCTATAGCAGGTCACATTGAATTTCCTTACCAGCAAAGGAACAGAGCGTTATTTTGTGATAGAAAGCTTTACACATACTACAGTGTGAATACTCACCATCCACACCAAGTTTCAGTTCCAAAATTGTTATGAGCTCTTAGTGCCTTCCAGAGTTCACTACTTAAAAATAATTTTCAAGCAGAACTCTGAAGGATACTGAGCTGATGTTTATGGAGCACTTGGTCTGAATCAGGCACTATGCTGAGGACTTTATATGAATCAAGTATTTTAAAATTTCACAGCAAAGATTTTAAGAGTCATATCATTACATTTCCATTTTGAAAAGACCATTGTGAAAACAGTATGAAGAATGAAACTTAAAGGGGACAAAAAGGATGCAAGGAGACCAGTTTTTGGACAAGTGGAGTAGTCCAATGAGAATTGAAAGATGTGGATGAATTCCAAAAAATAATTAGCAGACATATCCACAGGACTTGGTGATGCAGAGGGTGAGGAAGGGCTAGGGGCCTGAGATGTCTCTGCAGCATGAACCTCCTGAGGGTGAACAAGGTGTGCACTTTGCCTGAAGACTTTTGGATATTTCTAACATTCATAAGTTCTCTCCCTAGTGTGGATTCTTCTATGGAGATTAAGGTGTGCCATCTGCCTAAAGGTTTTCCCACATTCCTTACACTCATACGGTCTTTCTCCAGAATGGATTCTCTGATGAACAATAAAAGATTGCCGATGGCTGAAGGCTTTACCGCATGTACTACATTCATAAGGCTTCTCCCCCATATGACATCTTTGATGACAAATGAGGGATGATTTTGTTCTGAATGCCTTCTCACACTCAACACATTCATAGGGCCTTTGGCCAGTGTGAAGTCTCTGATGCCGAACGAGGGATGAATTATCAATAAAGGCCTTCTCACATTCAGTACATTTAAAGGGTTTCTCTCCAGTGTGAACTCTCTGGTGCTGAATAAGGCGGGTAGTCTGGCTAAAGGCTTTACCACATTCGGTACATTCATAAGGTTTCTCTCCAGTATGGATTTTGTGATGTTGTGCAAGGTGTGCCCTCTGGTTGAAAGCTTTCCCACATTCCTTACATGTGTAAGGTTTCTCTCCAGTATGAATTCTCTGATGGGTAGCCAGCTGTGAACTGATGCTAAAAGCTTTTCCACATTCCTTACATTCAAAGGGTTTTTCACCAGTATGAATTCTCAGGTGGCTAGCAAGGTGTGTGCTCTGCCTAAAGGCTTTCCCACATTCCCTGCATTCATAAGGCTTCTCTCCAGAATGCACCCTTTGATGCTGAGTGAGTGAAGCCTGATGGCTGAAGGCCTTCCCACAGACATCACACTCATACGGTTTCTCTCCTGTGTGGATTCTCTGGTGGACAGTCAGGGATGAGCCATAGCTGAAGCTCTTCCCACACACATTACATTTGTAGGGTTTCTCTCCAGTATGAATTCTTCTATGTTGATTAAGTCCGATGTGATCACTGAAGGCCTTCCCACAGTCGATGCAGTCGAAGGGTTTCTCCCCAGTGTGGGAATACCTCCAGTGTCGAATAAGGGATGTGTTCTGCCTGAAGGCTTTCCCACACTCGATACATTCATAGGGTCTTTTGTCAGTGTGACATCTCTGATGCCGGGTAAAGGATGAGCCATCACCAAAGGCCTTTCCACATTCACTACATTTATAAGGCTTCTCCCCAGTATGAATTCTCTGATGCTGGGCAAGGTGTGCAGGCTGGCTGAAGGCTTTTCTACACTCCTTACACTTAAATGGTTTTTCTCCAGTATGAATTCTTTGATGTTGAATAAGGTGTACATTTTGGCTGAAGGCTTTCCTACATTCCTTGCATTCAAAGAGTTTCTCTCCAGTATGTATTCTATAGTGTTGGGCAAGGTGTTGACTCTGGTTGAAGGCTTTTCCACATTCCTTACACTCATATGGTTTCTCTCCAGTATGAATTCTCTGATGAACAGTAAGGGATGAGCTCTGGGTGAAGGTTTTCTCACATTCATTACATTTAAAAAGTTTCTTTCCTGCATAGACTTTCTTGTGTTTTATTACCACAGAATTTTTGGAAAAGCTTTTTTTATCTGACTTGTGATTAAAAACATTCTCTTCTACATTGTCTAGAAAGACAAATTTCCCAAATTTGTTATATTTAGGGTCTGTTTTCACAGTAAGATTTTCTTTAAGAATGATTGTTTCTTGCCTGGTAAATGTATCTTGGCTTAACAACTGCCTGTCAAAAAGATCTTCACATTTCCAATTTTCTCCAAAAGTGGAACACTCAAGTCCATAGCTTGAAATTCTCTCCATTAACACATCATCACACATAAACTGCTTCTGAGGTAATTCTTGTGCCTCATATGTAGATTCCCAGTCTGAAAGATGCAAAAAAGCAAGTATTTCCTTTATCATGAGCTATAATAAAGGAAACACTGAACATGGAAAAAGTGACTCAGAAATAATAAATTCCACAAAATATATTATGTACAGGCATGTCAGATGAAAAAATACACAAGCAGACCCCAGAGAATGAGGGCTCACAGAGGAACATGGAAAAGGTGATTTTGAAACAGTCTGCAATGGTCATATATTATGCCTCAGAAACTATAAATGAACCTTCTTCCTCTGTTCTCTCCCACTTCTAGGTGATCTGCATATACAGCTAGGCTAACTTTGTCTAAAAAACAATATCATCACATAACTACATGGCTTACTAGATGGTAATTGTGTGAGAACAGGGAAATGTTCATTCTATAATGTGGTTAGGGAAGGCCTCTGATGAGGTGATTTTTGAGCTCTGGACTGATAGTCAAGCATGGACAGAGAGCCCACAGAGGAGCATTCTAGGCAGAGAAACCGAATACAAAAGCCTGAGTCAATAAAGACAACCGAGTTCAGAAAAGGCAACCGATGGGCTAGAGCAGTGTTTTTCAACTGTACGTCAGGCATTTGTTGGAAATGGCATTTATAAGACACACTGCACTGCCTATGACCCAGATGCAACCAGACTTGGAACTCAGACTACCTCTGGCCCCATCTGGTCCCCCCAGGCTTAGAGACTCATGATATTTGCATACCTGTAACACACTTGGAACATACCTGCATACCTCACATAGCTTAGAAAACTCTGGACTAAAATATAGCGAAAAAACTAAAAAGTTATAGAGGATAAGGCTGGAGAAGTAGGAAGGAGCTGGTTCCATAGAGGCTGGTAGGGTTTGAATTTTTCCTATTTGCAACAGTATCAAAAAAGAATTAAAGCAGAAGGCTATGTTATGATTTGCGAGCATCATCTAATTTGGGAGTTAAAATTTAAGAATCAGAGAAGCTTCTATAAGTCTGTATGGCAAAAGGAAAGAGGGGATGGGAAGGAGCTGAATACAATTTCTTGCAAAATGAGTTATTAGAAGAGAGTCAAGTAGAAGAGGAGATATTTGGGGAGTGGTAACATTTCAGTTTACTCTCATGCTTAGAAGGCTTGAGAAGTGTTCCTAAGAAACATAAGGAAGGAGTAGAACCTCTGAAAATGGCTGAGCCTTTACCTAGAAAAGATTCTGCTATCTGGTTCTTCCAACACTCACCTGGGAATGGGCTACTTGTCCTCTCACTCTTCACCACCCAAGGCTCTTTCCCTTGCTCCAGTAAGGAGATGACATATGGCTTAGAGGTACAAAGTCCTGCATACAAAAAGATAGGAAAGTTGGCCATCTTTGGGGCATTTCAGAACCAGCTGGGAATTTCAGCCTGTTCCTTAATTATGATGGAATTATATCCAGGAGTGAATAGATCAAGGGGTGACAACCTACATAAAGCTTCTGGCATGGTTTAGTGGGACTGCCCAACTGTCAACTCTATAAAAGTTAAACCATTTTCTAAGGGGCCAGGGGGAGAAGTAAAGCCCAACATTTTCAGAAGATCACCAGACAGAAGTAAGCGAGGTAATATAAAGGGTCTGTAGAGGCAGTTTGGAATTTGAATTAAGTTAAACTGCCTGATTTAAAAATGAAACAAAACAAAATTCTTCAGAGGAATATAAAAGAATCCAGAGTCTCTACAATGTTTTATTTACAGTGTTAAGGATAAAATCCAAAATTACAAAACTACTACATAAGGAAAGGAAAAAAGAGGGGGAGTTCCTGTCATGGCTCAGCAGAAATGAATCTGACTAGCATCCATGAGGACACAGGTTTGATTTCTGGCCTCGCTCAGTGGGTTGAGGATACGGCGTTGCCATGAACTGTGGTATAGGCCACAGACACAGCTCGGATCTGGCATTTCTGTGGCTGTGGTGTAGGCCAGCAGCTACAGCCCTGATTCAACCCCTAGCCTGGGAACCTCCATATGCTGCCACTGCAGCCCTAAAAAGACTAAATAAATAAAGGAAAAAGTGTACCATACTCAGAAAAAAAAGCAATTAATGAAGGCCTAACCTGTGATAATACTGATGTTGGAATCAGCAGACCAGTATTTTAAAAAGGCTATAATATCTATGTTCAAAAATACAAAGAAAAATATGCTTGTAATTTCTCAGCGGCAAAACAGAATATAAAAAAGAACCAAGTAAAAAGTCTAGAGCTGAAAAACACGGTATCTGAAATTTAAAAGTTCACTAGATAGGCTTAACAAGACATTGAAGAAGACAAGGAAGTAGTCAACTTGAAGATAAATCCATAGGAATTATCTAATCTGACAGAAAAAGAGATTTTTAAAAGTGAACAGAGCCTTAGTTACACAAGGCACAATATCCAAAGTTCTAGCAAAGCTCGCTTTGGCAGCACATATACCAAAGTTCTAGCATGTTTGTCATTGAAATCCCAGAAGGAGAAGAGAGGGTAGAGAAAATTAGTTGAAGAAATAATCGCCAAAATTTTCTCAAATTTGGTGAAAAACATACATTTAGTTTCAAGAAGCTCCATGAACCACAAGCAGGATAAAAGGGGCCTCCAGACAAGAGAAAGCTAATCTAGCCAGTGAGGTGGCCCCAGGGCTGAGAAGGGTCCATATTAGTTTTCCCTAAGAACATCTAAAGCAATTTTCAAAGTTTGTGCCTCACTAGTTCGCTTATTATAAGTTAATAAAAGTATACAGATTTTTACAAGAAATATTCTGAATTTTAATAATCCAGCTATATTCTTGGTGAACACTGTCACCACTAGTGGTAACAATATTGTAGGACCAAGGAAACAAGGCAGCACATGAGATCAGTAAGAGTCACATCATGTCCGGTGTTTCTAATTAACTAAAGGGCATACTTGTGAAATATCTGATACACACAAAATTCACTGACTAAATCTGAAATTTTCATCAATCTCTGAATATCCCCTATCCCCTTTCTTTTTCAGATTCCATTCTGACCTAGACACAGTAAAAAAAAAAAAAGGAGTTTTAATAAGAAATATAGGGTAGTTCCCCTAGTGGCTCTGTGGTTAACGAGTCCGACTAGGAACCATGAGGTTGTGGGTTTGATCCCTGGCATCGTTCAGTGGGTTAAGGATCCGGCATTGCCGTGAGCTGTGGTGTAGGTTGCAGACGCGGCTCGGATCCCGCGTTGCTGTGGCTGTGGCGTTGGCCAGGGCTACAGGTCCTGTTAGACCCCTAGCCTGGGAACCTCCACATGCCGCGGGTGCGGCCCTAGAAAAGGCAAAAAGATAAAAATAATAATAATAATAATAAAGAAATATATGAAGAGTCTGTAAGGGTAATTCTCAATTATGCAGAGAGGAAAAAGACCCTCACCCAGTGATACCAGGCTCTGATAGTTCTCCAGCATCATACTCCTATATAAATGCCTCTGAGCAGGGTTCAGCCACTCCCATTCCTCCTGGGAAAAGTCTATTGCCACATCCTTGAATGTCACCAAGTCCTGAAATCACAGAAAAACATTCTTGATCAACCAGTGCTCACATTTACACATGACTCTGAGTTGAAACATTAAGTTCTCCCTACTTTGCTAAGAAATAGCCACTGGAAAGAAAGAAAAAAAAAACTTTAAAAATGTAATATTAAGGGAGTTCCTGTCGTGGTGCAGTGGCTAATGAATCCGACCAGGAACCATGAGGTTGTGGGTTCAATCCCTGGCCTTGCTCAGTGGGTTAAGGATCCAGCGTTGCCGTGAGCTGTGATGTAGGTCACAGATGTGGCTCAGATCCAGCGCTGCTGTGGTTGTGGTGTAGCCCGGCAGCTGTAGCTCCGATTACCCTGGGAATCTCCACATGCTGCGGGTGTGGTCCTAAAAAAAGCAAAAAAAAAAAAAGGTAATATTAAGTACCAACCTAAAACAATAATTATTGAAGTGTTAAATATACAATGGTGCTAATCCATTTCTCAGCATGGGAAATAATAGCCCCAGGGCAGCAAACAAAGTCTTCAAGAAAAGACACATACCTGTGGTTGAACCTTCAAGAATAACAACAAAAATATCTAAGTTGATCCCCGGCGGGATTTATTTTTTTCTTACACAAACCCACAAACTTAAGAATGCAATTTTTTTAGTGCTCTAAGATTAAGAATTAGTTATCACATTATGCCATAGAAGAGAGACCTGGATGGCGATACGAGAAATCACCTAGTATAAGACTACAACACATCCAACTTGTGTACTGATGAGTATAAGCCAACATACACTTAAGCAACATCAAAATGAAACCATATAATTATAATTTGTCCTGCAGCTGCAGAGGAGGTTGCAGCTGTGGCTCAGATTCAGTCCTGACCTAGAAACTTCCATATGCTAATTAAAAAAAAAAAGATTTAATGTCCAGTTACAATCATGAGCAGGTTGTGACAAATTTTTTTCTTTCCTTTTAAAGAAAAAATTGAGATACGATTGATTTACAATAGTACATAAGTTTCAGCTCATCCTCAGGCTCCCCAACTACAGACTTTAGTACAAAGCTACAGTCATCAAAACAGTATGGCACTGCAACAAAAACTAAGAATATAGATCAGTGGAATAGTACAGAAAGCCCAGAAATAAACCCAGACACCTACGGTCAATTTAACTACAACAAAGAAGGCAAGAATATACAGCGGAGGGAGTACACATTGTGGCTCAGTGGTAATGAACCCAACTAGGATCTACGAGGATGCAGGTTTGATCCCTGGCTTTGCTCAGTGGTTAAGGATCCAGTGTTGCCAGTGAGCTGTGGTGCAGGTCACACTAGGCTCAGATACCACATTGCTGCAGCTGTGGCACAGGCCCTAAGCAACAGCTCCAATTTGACCCCTAGCCTGGGAACCTCCATATGCTTTGGGTGTGGCCCTAAAAAGCAAAAATAAAATAAAAATGCATGACTCCAGTCTAAAAGATGAGAAAAACATCATATTTAAGAGATGTTCTACAAAATACCTGAGAACCCCTCAAAACTGACAAGGTCATCAATAAGCAGAGTATGAGAAACTGTCACAAACAAGGAGACAGACCTCCTTAAGAGATAGAACTACTAAATGTCATCTGGTATCCTGGATAGGATCCTGGAAGAGAAAAAGGACATTAAGTTAAAAACTAAGGAAGGAGTTCCCGTTGTGGCTCAGCAGGTTAAGAACCTGACATAGTGTCCGTGAGGATGCAGGTTCAATCCCTGGCCTTGCTCAGTGGATTAAGGATCCAGCGTCAGTGCAAACTGTAAGTCACAGACACGGCTCAGATCTGGCATTGCCATGGCTGTGGGATAGGCCAGCAGCTGTAGTTCCGATTCGAAACTTATGCAGGTGCGGCCATAAAAAGAAAAAAAAAGAGAGAGAGAAAAAAAACCTAAGGAAATCTGAACAAAGCATGAACTTAATAATGTATCACTGTTGGTTCATTAGTTGTAACATATGTGCCATACTAACGGAAGATGTTAGAACTAGGGGAAGCTGAGTGTAATGCATTTGGATTCTCCCTGTACTATCTTTGCAAATTTTCTATTATTTAAAAAGGAGGGGGGGTCCCCTCATGGCACAGCAGAAACGAACCTGACTAGGATCCATGAGGACACAGGTTCCATCCCTGGCCTTGCTCAGTGGGTTGGGGATCTGGCATTGTTGTGAGCTGCGGTGCAGGTTGCAGATGTGGCTCGGATCTGGCATTGCTGTGGCTGTGGTGTAGGCTAGCAGCTACAGCTCCAGTTCAACCCCTAGCCTGGGAATCTCTCTATGCCATGGGGGGTGCGGCCCTAAAAAATAAAAGAAAAAAGAAAAGTTTAGGGAGATCCCTGGTTGTCAAGGGTGTTAGGATTCAGCATTTTCACTGCTGCAGCCAGGTTCAGTCCCTGGTTAGAGAACTGAGTTCCCACATCAAGCCACTGCATGCTGTGCCTCTCTGCCCCCAAAAGTAAACCTTATCAAAAGGAAGACATCAAAGATTCAAATTATCTAAGATTTTTAAATATACAAAGTCCAGCTTAACTCAAAATAATGAGGCACGTAGTACAAAATTAAGAGTAAAAAATCAGAAAACAGAAACTCAGAGTTCCCATTATGGTGCAGCAGAAGTGAATCCAACTAGGAACCATGAGGTTGTGGGTTCGATCCTGGGCCTCGCTCAGTGGGTTAAGGACCCAGCGTTGCTGTGAGCTGTGGCAAAGGCCAGCAGCTACAGCTCCAATTAGACCCCTAGCCTGGGAACCTCCACATGCCATGGGTGCAGCCCTAGAAAAAGACAGAAAGACAAAAATAAAATAAATATGTGATTTTCAATATAAAATGTATAATTAAATATTAGTGGACATTTGATTCTCATCTATACAATGAAGGAATATTTTCTACTTGGAAGAAATTTGGAGTAGAGAACTTTTCATTGGTAAAATTAAGGGCTTCCTTTATATTCAGGGTTCCTTATACAAATAACATATCTTAACATTTTAAGATTAGGAAATTCCCTTATGGTACAGCAAGTTAAGGCTGCAACTGCAGCGTGGGTTCAGTCCCTGGCCTGATAACTTCCACATGCCACATGTAGCCCCCCCCCCAAAAAAAAAGATTATGAGAATAAAAACAGAAACACAAGTAAAACTGAATGTATCCCAGCAAGAGAATCAAAATATACAGGAATTTAGTGTGACATAAAGGTGTCATTCCAAATGAGTGTGAAAGAGATGAATTATTCAATAATTGCCATTGAGTCAATTGGACAGACAACTGGGAAGAAAATGAACCTCTGTCTCACTTATAAATTAAAGATATAATGTAACAATTTAATGTGAAAATTTAATCTGAGGAGTTCCTGCTGTGGTACAGCAGGTTAAGAATCTGACTGCAACAGCCCAGGTCACTGCAGAGGCCCAGGTTCGATCCCTGGCTGGTACAGTGACTTAAAGGATCCAGTGTTGCCATAGCTACAGTGTAGGTCACAGCTACAGGTCAGATTCAGTCCCTGCCCTGGAAACTTCCGTAGGCCTCAGATGCAGCCTTAAAAAAAAAAAAAATTGAGCCTTATGCTCATAGAAAAAAAAATCCTAAATCAAGTCTCAACAGAAACTTAACTGTGAAAGGTAGAATGAATCTTTTAGAAGAAAAGTAGGAGGGAGTTACCTAGTAGCCTAATGGTTAAAGGAGCCAGTGTTGTCACTGCTGTGGCCAGGACAACATCCATGACCTGGCTTAGTGGGTTCTGTTTCTGGCGTTACCATGAGTTGTGGTAGAGGTCAAAGGCACAGCTTGGCTCCTGCATTGCTGTGGCTGTGGCCAGCAGCTACAGCTCTGATTCAACCCCTAGCCTGGGAACTTCCATATGCGGCATGTGTGGCCCTAAAAAAGCGTAAAAAAAAAAAAAGATTTGGACAAAATTCAGCTAGAGGGATGGATGATTCTCAATGCATTCTAAAACCAGGAGAGGGCTATCATGCATTTTTGGTATGGGACCCACCTCACTCATACTGAGACACCTTCTTTTCATATAAGAGAAACCAGATCTTTTCACAGTTGTCAACAATGAATCAAAATGAAGTGGGAAGAAGGGTCTTAGAGGGAGTTTTTATGCCTTACCGTACTCAGTTTTATTTACCCATTATGTGGTCTTGAGTTAAGGACAGTGCTTTCTGGGAGAAGTGGGAACCAGGCCCTTAGACAAGGGATTTAGGGAATTTTCAAAAGGAAAGCATCTTGGAAGTTACCGTTGTGGCTCATTGGATTATGAACCCGACTAGTATCCATGAGGATGCAGGTTTGATTCCTGGCCCCACTCAGTGGGTTAAGGATCCAGCATTGCTGTGAGCTATGGTGTAGGTCACAGACAAGGCTCCATTCCTTCATTGCGGTCCTAAAAAAAAGCAAAGCAAAGCAAAACAAAACAAAAAATTGCCTTTCATGGAGGAGAAATAACTAACCTGGGGTATGACTCTAATTAGCTCAACAGTCATTCTTGCCTTCTTTTCCTGGCTTCTTTCTTGGAGAATAGAAGTATCTTAGGAGGGTAAGGCTGGAGGAAGAAAAAGAAGAGTGAGAAGACGAGCCCTTTTTTGCACCGCTAGAGTCACCAGCCTAAAAATTCTGTCTTCCGTTTCTTTTTTCAGCCTTCTTTGGTTCCACTGCCCAGATAACTGGGAGATTACAGGCAACCAATGGTGGTTGAGGGGTCCAGTTTACAACTGTTTCTATTATGCTCGAGGTCCTAAATTTAATATTTTCCCTAAAAGTTACATTCCCATTCTTTGGCCTTATTATGAATAAAAAATGAGACACGCTAGATACTCTGCATAGATTATATTCTCTCACTTTATTTTAAAAAAGAATTCCATGAAATAGCTGTTTTCCTCTGTTTTACAGGTAATGGTGAACTTTTTCCCTTCTCACCTTTTCATGCTTTGATATAGTCTACACAGTCTACAGTTTGAAACTTTGATTGCTAAATACCACCAGAGGTCAGGGTTATCTTCCTTCTCCTCCCAAATACCCAAGGGCTTTGCTTTTCTCTCACCTTGGCCTCACCCATGGCATATGGAGGTTCCCAGGCTAGGGCCTATACCACAACCACAGCAACGCCAGATCCGAGCCACGTCTGTGACCTACACCACAGCTCATGGCAACACCCGGCTCAACCCACTGAGCAAGGCCAGAGATCGAACCTGCAACCTCAAGATTCCTCGTTGGATTAGTTTCCGCTGCACCACGACGGGTTCAATGGGTTCTTAAACACCCAGTTTTGCCACTTTTATTCTCATCTCTGTCTGCAGCCCCTTACTTTCTCCTTTTAGTCACCCAGAACTAGGGCCATCTCCTGCTCCAGTCAGGAGCTCTGATCACCCCACCTCTTGTTTCTCACTGGAACTTTTGGACTGAAAGCAGGGAATTCTACTCCAAGATTCTTATCCTGGCAACACACAATTCCATAAAGCAACATACACAAAGAAGCCAAAGCTATCAAGCTTCCACGCAGTCTCCTAATATCCATCAGAATCACACAGACACTGACACTAAATCTCACATACCTCCTGATTACACAGAGGACACAGTCACGTACACCATGGTCTCAAAGAGGCCATGGGTACAAACACACATGATGATACACAAACCTCACATATACCCTGGCTCGCTGCCCTTCATATCTGTTCCTCACAGCCACACTCCACAATCTCACAGATGTATATCTGCCAGCCCCAGGGTGACCATACATGGTTCACATAGTCTCTCTCCTACTCACTTTTTTATTTATTATTATTAAGGTAAAGTTGATTTACAGTACGCCAATTTCTGCTGTACAATGACACAGTCATATGTATGCATACATTTTTTTTCTCATATTCTTTTTTTTTTTTTTTGTCTTTTTAGGGCTGCATCCATGGCATATGGAGGTTCCCAGGCTAGGAATGGAATTAGAGCTTTAGCTGCTGGTCTACACCACAGGCACAGCAACACAGGATCTGTGACCTGCACCACAGTGCACAGCAATGTCCAATCCTTAATCCACTGAGCGAGGCCAGGGATTGAACCTGTGTCCTCATCAATCCTAGTTGGGTTCATTAACTGCTGAGCCACGGCGGGAACTCCTTTTTGTACTCCCCCCCCCCCCCCCC
>PVHT020000439.1:2211028-2221644 GCA_004024745.2 Catagonus wagneri | reverse complement strand
ACCCATATCCTCATGAATACAGGTCGGGTTCATTTACGCTGAGCCACAACAGGAACTCCTTTGCTTACCCATTCTAAATGGAAATAGTTTGCGTCTACTAACCCCAAACTCCCCCTTCTTCCCTCTCCCTCCCACCACCCCCTTGGCAACCGTAAGTGTGTTCTCTTTGTCTGTATTGGCATATGCACACTAACGTATATGGAATGATGGACTAATGGGGACCTGCTGTGTAGCACAGAGAACTCTACCCAATATTCAGTGATAATCTATGTGGGAAAAGAATCTGAAAGAGAATGGATGTGTGTACATGCAAAACTGAACCACTTTGTTGTATGGCACTATAAATCAATTATACCTCACTAAAACTTTAAAAAATGGGAAAAGGGTTGAGTTCTCGTCATGGCTCAGTGGTTAACGAATCCCACTAGGAACCATGAGGTTGCCGGTTCAATCCCTGGCCTTGCTCAGTGGGTAAGGATCCGCCATTGCCATGAGCTGTGGTGTAGGTGGCAGATGCGGCTTGGATCCCGCGTTGCTGTGGCTGTGGCGAAGGCTGGCAGCTACAGCTCCTGTTAGACCCCTAGCCTGGGAACCTCCACATGCTGCGAGTGTGGCCCTAAAAAAGGCAAAAAGACCAAAAAAAAAAAAAAAGAGAGCGAGAGAAAAGGGGTACAAAAGGACACAGGAACTCTTTTAAAGGGGGTTCCTTATAGTTCAACTGGGGACAATTTGAACATTAAAATGAATAATAAAACTGATGACTGTTAAAACACTGAATTTTTTAAAAATGTGAGTCCACATTGATCTATTCTTGAAAGAAAGAAATAATACAAGAGAAAGTTCTTTTTTGGTCACATCCATATAGATAGAACAGAGGCAGAAAACATCATTTTGCAACACTTGTAGTGATAATACGATTCAGGCAGTCATCATCAGTAGACATTAAATCACTGACAGACTCTCCCCATGGACTACTGACTAATTACCAATGGTTTATTTTAAAATATTTTTAAATTTATTTACTTTTGCTTTTTAGGGCCGCACATGCAGCACATGGAAATTCCCAGGCTATGGGTCGAACTGGAACTACAGCTGCTGGCCTATGCCACAGCCACAGCCACAGCAACGCAGGACCCAAGCCACATCTGCAAACTACACCACAGCTCATTGCAATGAGGGATCTGGGATCGAACCCATATCCTCGTGGATACTAGTTTCTGCTGCACCCTAGGGAATCCCTAATTTTTTTTATTATAACTGATTATAAATCTGTTGATTTCTGCTATACAGCAAAGTAACCCAGTTATATGTGTTTGTATATACAGATATAGATATAGATACAGGTTTTTTTTTTCTCATACTGTCTTCCATCATGTTCTCTCCCAAGAAACTGGATATATTCCCTGGTGTTACAGTTTAGAACTCTCTTTATCCATTCTAAATGTAATAGTTTGCATCTACTAACCCCAGACTCCCCACTGATCCCACTCCCTCCCTGCAACTACAAATCTGTTCTCGAAATCTCTGAGTCTGTTTCGGTTTTGTAGATAGGTTCATTTGTGCCATATTTTAGATTCCACACAGAAGTGCCATCATGTGCTATTTGTCCTCTTTTTGACTCTCCTACTCACTTTGATCTCCACAACACTAGTTTTCCTCTCTCACCCATTCCCAATGGTCTGGTTCAGATTTCTCACACACATAGATGCACAAAAAACACTGCAACTGCTCTTTCTCTCACACACAACACACATGCACTGTCACACAACCTCACACGCTGGACACACACACTCCAGTCTCACGTGCTCACTGCGCGCTTATCACACATTCACACCAACAGTCTCACTCTCTCCGTCTCTCACCCTCAGGTCTCTCTTTCACATACATCTTCCTCCATGATCTCTCACACCCAGTCTCTCCGGGCCACTTGTTGACCCCGCACACACAGGGCACACCTCATTCTCTCACATCCACACATGCTCTCAGTCTTTCTCCCTCTCTCTCACACACACACACACACCGCGGCCTCTCACCAATCCTGCACACACACACACACCGCGCCCCACAGCCCGAGCCGGGTTCGAGCCGTTGCTTCGGCGCACCCGCGCGGGCCTCTGGGAAATGTAGTCGGCCCGGGGACGACCGCAGCAGCGCCCTGGCCGGGGCTCCAGGCCCGGGTCTCAGCCGCGGGCCGCGCCCGTAAAGCCCGGCCCTCGGGCTCCGACACCCGACCACCCGGAACAACCCACCGGCCTCCCCCCGGAAGCCGGTTGCTCTCACCCGAAGGACTTCGGGAGCCGACGCCCGGGAGCCGAGTGCGCAGGCACGGAATATCCTCAGGTGGGCGGGGTGAGGGGAGGAGTCCGGTGTGGGGGGGAAGGGCGTGGTTTAGAGGAGAGGGGCGTGTTCTTAGGCTGTTGAGAAAGGGAGGCGGAACCTTAGCGTCGGCGTGAGTGCCTGCGCACGTACAGCATTGCGCTCGAGGGGCGTGGCCCAAGGTTTCAGGGGCGGGGCGGGGCAGGTTCCAGTGTGCACAAGCGCATAGAGTGCGCACTCGCCCTCCCCTCGCCTGGAGACCCGAAGCGTCCCTAGTTACGAGGTCTGAAAGCGCTGCGGGTGAGCCTCCGGTGTGCTATTACGTGCGCCTTTGTGATGTGACGGTGTCTGTTTCCGTGTGGCCGCTGTGTCGCTCCGAGTGCAACCCTCTAAGCCTGTTCGTAGGACTGTGATTTCCTTTCTGCGCTAAGTGTTGTGACAATAAGATCAGCGAGGGATCCCCCACCGGGCTCTAACACATTTGTGACTACAGCAAACCAGTACGTTTCTCACCTGCAAAACGGGAATGCCATTATTATCACTCTTAAGACTTAGAGAATGAGATGACGTCTTTGAGACCAAACTGCAAGTTTTGAACCCCTGACCGGAGTGGAAACACTCCGTAGTATCGGAGACCAAGAAAACGGCAGAATTTGTACCTGCCTTGGAAGTTGAAGCAAATAAAGAAAAGCCATTCAGGGAGACACCTAAAGAAAAAAACACAAAATTCCCCCCCCTCTTTACTTTTAAGTAAATGGAAACAGACCACGTGAGTAAAAGTAATAGCAAGTCAAATGGGAAAATAAAGAACAAGGAAGAGAAAGAGAAAGTAGAGAAAATCAGAATGTTTATTGTCGAAAAGCAGGGCACTGCAACCTTGATTGAGGGTTTTTATCCTGAATTGCAACAACGGCTATTTTGGGGAAAGTGGATAATTCTTTACATTGAATCTATCATATTCTACTATTTCTTATTCACTTTGTTTGCAGTAACCACTTTTATACAGTCTTTCGGTTTGCATTTTCTCATTTTTCTATTTGAACTCAGACACCTGAAAGATTGCTCTCTACCAGTTCTGCCATGGTTATTCAAAATGTTTTAAGATCATTTACTGAATGAATAGTCTTATCTCCTGCTGATTTGAAATGTCCAATCTTGCTGCATACTAAGTCTCTGTATGGGAATCCAATCCACCTATTTCTGGACTTGATATTCTGTTTCATCCCTCACCTCTCCCCGCCCCACCCCCACTCCGCCACTCTACTGAACAAACATCACACTGCTGTAATAGTGTGAACTTTTAGATTTCTGCATTTGATGGTGGGTACCACATTTCCCTCATAATGGTCCACCATTTGCAAAGCTTTGGAATTAGGGAGTTTTGCAGATTCCTCCTTTGTGTGGATTTAAAAATTCTCCTGGGAGTTCCTTTTGTGGGGCAGTGGAAAAGAATCTGACTAGTACCCTTGAGGATGTAGGTTAGATCCCTGGCCTCGCTCAGTGGCTTGCGGATCCCTTGTTGCTATGGCTGTGACATAGGCTGGTAGCTGCAGCTCTGGCTTGACCCCTAGCCTGGGAATGTCCATGAGTGCAGGTGTGGACCTAAAAAGAAAACAAAATTATCTTGAAAAACCTCCTAATAAATACCATTTGTATGTGGATTGGAATTTTGCTGAATTTATAGGTTAGTTGGTGGGGGGACAAACATCTTTGAAATTATGAACTTTTCCTTTCATGAATATAACATTCATGTTGTTTTTTATTTCCTTCAATAATACTTTATATGTATATTTCATTCCAGTTTAGTAATTTTTTTTTTTTTAATTTTGACCACACCACAGCATATGGAGTTCACAGGCCAGGAGTCAGATCCAAGCCACAGCAACAGTGCAGCTGTGGCAGTGCCAGATCCTTCACCCACTGTGCCAGGCTAGGGATTGAACCTGAGACCCAGTACTCCCAGCCGATCATGTTGCGCGACAGCGGGAACTCCTAGAGTTCATACAAATCTTTTTTTTTTTTTTTCATAAAAATCTGTTCCTGAGAGTGGTCTTGGCTTCATCACCGTTAGTGTTGTGGAAACTCAGCCTCTGTTCACTGGTGTGGAATAGAAAAGTGGAGACAGAGCTGTGGCCACGTAGAAAAAGAATAGCTTCATTGCTCTGGCAGGCAAAGGAGACCACAGCAGGCTAACGCCCTAAAGACCGTGCCCTGTCTTGGGAGAGATTAGGAAGGGGTTTTACAGTTTGGGAGTAGAAAATACAGCCACAGATAAGGATCAGGGCAGATGCATGCTTTCATTCTCAAGTGGTGTCTCGTAGCCCCAGAACTGGTTTTGGTGGTTCTACTCCCTTATTTTCATTTGGTGGGGGTTTTAGTCCCTCCCAAGAACTCAAAGATACTGTTGCATATATTCCTTGAGGAGGAACCAGGACCTGCCCCAAGGCTGCACTGCTGTTCCTTGGCTGCTCCTCCTGGTCTCCTCTCGGCATCCCCTCCCTTCCCTGATTAGCAACTGTCTGAACCTTTCACTAGGAACTCAGGGAAGGTCATGGAGGCTGAAGCTGGTTCCCTAAAAACAAGAAATGGGGGGACACAGAAAGGCTTATGTGCCCAGGAGCCCCACAGGGCCCTGCTTGGTTTCAGAAACAGAGGCAGAAACACGAAATGCAGGAACTGTGATTGTCTTAGAGATGGAAACTAGTGATGTAATTGTTGACTTAAAAAAATGCACAACCAGGAGTTCCCATCGTGGCTCAGAAGTAACAAACCCGACTAATATCCATGAGGTCGTGGGTTCAATCCCTGGCTTCGTTCAGTGGGGTTAAGGATCTGGCATTGTCATGAGCTGTGGTGTAGGTCGCAGGTTCTGGGATCTGGTATGGCTGTGGCTGTGGCGTAGGCCGGCAGCTGTAGCTCTGATTTGACCCCTAGCCTGGGAACTTGCATATGCCACGGGTGTGGCCCTAAGAACAAGTAAACAAAAATCACAACCTAAAAAGCTGAGCATTAAGTTTTATTTGGGGCAAAATAAGAACTATAGCCTGGAAGGCAGCATTTCAGATAGCTCTGAACAACTGCTCCAAAGCGGGAGGGGGAAATATCGGTATATCTGTGGTTTTGGTGAAGGTGAAACCGAGCAGGGCCCTGCGGGCTCCTGGGCACTAACATCTTCCCATGTCCCCCCATTTCTTGCTTTTAGGAAACGGGCCTCATTCAGCCTCTGTGATCCTCCCTGAGTTCCTAGTGACAGGTTCAGACAGCTGCTAATCAGGGAAGGGAGGGGACGCAGAGACAGGGAGGAGCAGTCAAGGGACAATAGCGCAGTGTGAGGGCAGGATCCTGGTTCCCTCTCAAGGAATATATATAACAACACAGATATCTTATGCACCTAAGAGAAAATTACATTCCTTATGCCTCTTTTAGGAATGAATACTTTAAAACTGAACAGCTTAGAGCCCTTCCTTGTGCTTCTCCCTGGTTAACTGCACCCTAAACACAATCGCCTGTAAGCTAAAGATTAGGCACCCTGAGCATGATTGCCTGTGCATTATTAGCACATGATGTTTTTCAGGAACTTTCCTAGTTTGTTCTAATCTCTGATCAATATGCCCTTTTCACAAGTACCGTTATTCTAGGCGATAACCCAGGAGACCACCACCGGGATCATGCTGAGATCTCCTGACACCAACTTCAGTGACTGAAATTCCCTGAAAGGAGAATGCATGTTGCTCCAATCCTGATTCTCATCTGAAACCCTGTTTTTCTCCTTTTGGACTATAAAACTCCCTGCAGATCTTCCCCAAGGGAGGGCCCAGCCTTTAAGGCATTAGCCCGCTGTGGCCTCCTTTGCCACAAATAGGGGAGGTACCTGCCCACATTTTACTGAAGGTTGCTGCTAGTCTTGTGAAGGTTACTGCTAGTCACGGGGAGCTGACATCACCATGAAGGCTTTCAGTGCTTTTCTAGATATGAGGAGATGCAAGAATTAGGCTTATAAAATCTTCTTCCGAAAATATCTAAAAACAAAAACAAACCACCCTCTGCCCCTCAACTGAAGATCTATCGTGCGGGTTTTCCCACAACACACAGTGCTTCACTCCTGATCTCCACCCTGATACTGAACTTGGCCTCTGTCCACCGGTGCTGAATAGGAACATGGAAACAGAGTTTTGGACAAAAGAGAAAAAAGCAGCATTTATTGCTTTGCCAAGCAAAGGAGGCCACAGCAGGCTAATGCCTTAAAGACCGTGCCCTGCTTTATGAGGCGGTTTTAGTTTTGGAGTGGAAAATAGGGCCACAGATAAGGATCAGGGTAGGTGCAAGCTTCCATTCTTTAAAGCTGGTGTTTAGTGGCCCAGGGACTGGTTTTGGTGGTTCTCCTTCTTGCTGGAAGGAAGATGCTTCCTCAGGCAGCTTGCATATTTCATTTGTTGGGGGTTTTAGTTCTGCAGAAGAGCTCAAAGACACTGTTATGTGTATCTCTTGAGGGGGAACCAGGACACTGCCCCAAGGCTGCACTGTCGCTTCTTCTTTTTTTTTTAAGGGCCACACCCATAAGGAAGTTCCCAGGCTAGGGGCTGAATCCGAGCTGCAGCTGCCGGCCTACATCACAGCAACAGCAACGCCATATCTGAGCTGCGTCTGTGACCTACACGACAGCTCTCATCAATGCCGCATCCTTTAACCCACTGAGCGAGGAGGCCAAGGACAGAACCTGCATCCTCATAGATCCTAGTCAGGGTCATTACCGCTGAGCCACAGCGGGAACTCCCTGCACTGGTGTTTCTTGACTGCTCCCCTCCCTTCCCTGATGAGCAACTGTTTGAACCTACTCTTTGGAACTCAGGGAAGGCCTTGGAGGCTGAACGAGGCCTCTTTGCAACAGACAAGAAGTGGGAAAGAAAGGCTTTGGTGCCCAGGAGCCCCACGGGGTCCTGCTCGGTTTCAGCCCTAAACATGGTTAGGGGGTGTTGAAGGTCAGCTACAGTGGCTCAGGATTCAGTCCTTATAGAGGGAGGTGCCGAGCTTAAGCTCACAGGATATACAGGCAAGAGTAGGATTTTTCCACCGACGCTGCTTTGGGGAACTCACAATCTAGAACATCCATATTGTTTATGTCGTCAAAGGGAGCCTCAGTCGGGAGGAGGATGTTCCTAGTGAAAAGGTTCTGACTGGAGTTCCCGTCGTGGTTCAGTGGTTAGCTGACCCGACTAGCATCCGAGAGGACACGGGTTTGACCCCTGGCCTTGCTCCGCGGGTTAAAGATCTGGTGTTGTTTCAGCTCAGATTAGACCCAAGCTTGGGAATCTCCATATGGGGAGCACTGGGACTAGGGTTTGATTCCCAGCCTGGCGCAGTGGTTTAGGGATCCGACATTGCCACAGCTGCAGCTCGGATCTGATAACCTGGCCCGGGAACTCCATATGCTGCAGGGCTGCCAAAAAAAGAAAAAAAAGTTCTGACTTCCGAGAACGAAGCGGGGGGCGCGTGCGGGGTAGGGGTGGGGACAAAAAGAACACATTAGGTAAAAATCATTGCACAGGTGAGAACTGCTAGGCCTGTTTTACGGTGCGGCAGCGCCACCTACCGGAAAAATACACCAAGTGCAACGGCTCTACATCCCCCAACGTGTTGACTTGGTCTGTTGACTTGGTCTGAAAGATTACCAAGCAAAAGACCAAACAGGCTCTGCTGGCCACACAAACACAGTATTTTCAGGGGTGTAGTCTACCAACCCTAGTGTCATCTCAGTTTTATATGAAGGGGTGCCCGCCACCTTTTCAGGGAAAGTCTCTCCCTCTCTCTGCCTTTTGAGTCCCAGAGGTTTCCCTGAAACTCCTGGGCCTGACTGGTTGATGTTTCAGCTAAGATAAAGGCTGATGCCCGTGGTGGCAGCTCTCCAGACCAAGGACAGCTCTCAGAGATGGGGTAAAGGCCAAGGAGTGGAAGGGGCCATTTAAATAGGAAGCCATCAGCCTCACCTTTAACAAGACTCTCCAAGGACCAGGCCTTAAAAAACCCCAAAAAGAGTTCCTGTCATAGTTCAGCGGAAACGAATCCGACTAGTATCCATGAGGACGCAGGTTCGATCCCTGGCATTGCTCAGTGGGTTAAGGATCTGGTGTTGTCACGAACTATGGTGTAGGTTGCAGAGACGGCTTGGATCTGGCATTGCTGTGGCTGTGGGGTAGGCTGGCAGTTATAGCTCCGATTCGACCCCTAGTAAACCTGGGAACCTCCATATACCGAGCATGTTGCCCTAAAAAGACATACATACATACATACATAAATGACATGACTGCCTTCTGTAGAACAACATATGGAATATACCAAAAAAAAAAAAAAAAACCCTAGAAAAATTGAATCCTTTCTTTTCCTTTCTCTCACTCTCTTTTATTCCTCCTTCCCTCCGTTTCTTTCTCGCTGCAGTGGAAGTTCCCTGGCTAGGGGTTGAATCGGACCTGCAGCCACTGGCTTGCACCACAGCCACAGCAACTCAGGATCCAAGCTGCCTCTGTGATCTACTCTGCATTTTGCAGCAATGCCAGATCCTTAACCCACTAAGTAAGGCCAGGAATGGAACTGGCGTCCTCAAGGATACTAGTTGGGTTCTTCACCTGCTGAGCCACACCAGAAACAACCCTTTCCTTCCTTCCTCCCTCCCTTACTTTCTTTCTATATAGTTGATTCACAATGTGTTAGTTTTAGGTGTACGGCACACTGATTTAGGTATACATATATAAAAATCTATTCTTTTTCAGATTCTTTTCTTTTATAGGTTATTATGAGCTATTGAATACAGTTCCCTGTGCTATACAGTAGGCCCTTGTTACTTATCTATTTTACTTTTTTATTTTTTATTTTTTGTCTTTTTAGGGCCACACCAGCGGCATATGGAGGTTCCCAGGCTAAGGGTCTAACAGGAGCTGTAGCCGCTGGCCTACGCCAGAGCCACAGCAACGCCGGACCCGAGCCACATCTGCAACCTACACCACAGCTCATGGCAACGCCAGATCCTTAATCCACTGAGTGAGGCCAAGGATTGAACTCTCAACCTCATGGTTCCTAGTCAGATTCGTTTCTGCTGCGCCATGATGGGAACTCCAGTTATCTATTTTATATATAGTAGCGTATTTACGTCAATCTCAAACTTCTAATTTATCCATCCCCCTCCTTCCCTTTTGGTAACCATAACTTTGGTTTCTATGTCTGTATGTTTCTGTTTTGTAAATAAGTTCATTTATATCTTTCTTTTTTCCCTTTTTTTTTAAACTGCACCTGCAACATATGGAAGTTCCTGCTTCTAAGATCAAATCTCAGCCACAGTTGCAGCAACACCAGATCCTTAACCCACTGCATCACAGTGGGAACTCCCATTTGTATAATTTTCTAAGATTCCACATATAAGTGATATCATATGGTATCTGTCTTTCTCTGACTTACTTCACTTAGTATGATAATCTTTACGTGCCTCCATGTTATTGCAAATGCCATCAGTTCATTCTTTTTCATGGCTGAGTAACATAACATAGGGGTGAGAAAAGCAGTCTTTAGTGGCCTAATCTACACCCCTCTCCAGCCTCTATGTGGATTCTTAGATGGCATTCTATGTACACCACATCTTCTTGATCCACTCATCTGTTGGTGGACATGTAGGCTGCTTCCATGTCTTGGCTATTGTGACTAGTGCTTCTCTGAACATTGGAGTGCATGTATCTTTTCAAATTAGAGTTTTCTTCTTTCTGGCATGTCCCTTACTATTCTATAGACTGTTTAGTACAGGTCTATACTGGTCGATGTAGAAATTTTAATAACCTCTCCTGATTTGATCTATGTCAATATACTTTGCTAAACCACAAGTTTGGTCTACTTGGTTTGGAAAAGCACCTCCAAATCCCTGTTCACAAGCATTTTCTTGCTTAGGATGAGCAATCTTAAGAATGCTCTGAATGATGCTTGAGTGTCTTTCATATCTTATTATTCTTCCACAGTTCAAACCATGGGCATATTGTAGTCTCTGGTTACCAGACAGGCAAGCAGTGGGTTGGGTGAAGAGGGGCTGGGTTCCTTCAGAGAAAGACCAGTTAAAACACTGCAGTTGGGAGTTCCCGTCGTGGCGCAGTGGTTAACGAATCCGACTAGGAACCATGAGGTTGCGGGTTCGGTCCCTGGCCTTGCTCAGTGGGTTAATGATCCGGCGTTGCCGTGAGCTGTGGTGTAGGTCGCAGACGCGGCTCGGATCCTGCGTTGCTGTGGCCGTGGCGTAGGCCAGTGGCTACAGCTCCGAAAAGACCCCT
>PVHT020000439.1:2186152-2210028 GCA_004024745.2 Catagonus wagneri | reverse complement strand
AGTGGGTTAAGGATCCGGCGTTGCCGTGAGCTGTGGTGTAGGTTGCAGACGCGGCTCGGATCCTGCGTTGCTGTGGCTGCGGCGCAGGCCAGTGGCCACAGCTCCGATTAGACCCCTAGCCTGGGAACCTCCACATGCCGCGGGTGCGGCCATAAACCCGCGGCCATAAAATGACAAAAGGCAAAAAAAAAAAAAAAAACACTGCAGTTGAAATCTCTCCAGATCCTGAATCCTGACAGGGGTATCTATTCCAATAGCAACTTCAGTCTTTTTCATGTAATGCTCTCAGTATCACTGACACTGTGTAAAATGGGTATAAATTGAATTATCAGTGCAGTTAAGCAAGCCATGGGGACCACTATCTAAATCTGGCTTAGAGCAATCACAGCCCTAAGGCTTAAAACAGTATATGAGATTCTTACAGCAGAATGGCATAAAACCCTGAGCCCAAGTCAAGGAGTTAATAAGGCCTTCCATGCATTCATTTATTCATTTACAGATAAATATCAATGACCTACAACATCTAAGTCACCTTTCTAGACTGGAGAAAATTCTTTTCCTCACGGAGATCACATTCTGGCACTGGACAGATGCACAATAAACAAATACGTAGCATAATAAGTGAGGAAAATAGGGAGTTCCCGTTGTGGCTCAGTGGTTAATGAATCCGACTAGGAACCATGAGGTTGCAGGTTCGATCCCTGGCCTTGCTCAGTGGGTTAAGGATCTGGCGTTGCCGTGAGCTGTGGTGTAGGTTGCAGACGCGGCTCGGATCCCGCGTTGCTGTGGCTGTGGTGTAGGCCGGCAGCTGCAGCTCCTTTTGGACCCCTAGCCTGGGAACCTCCATATGCCGTGGGTGTGCCCTAGATAAAGCAAAAAGACAAAAAAAAAGTGAGGAAAATAAGGGTCATGGAGAAAAGTAAAGCAGGGACGGGGGGCAAGACACATGGCCTGACAGGATTAAATGGAACCTACAATCTATGGGGTAGCCAAACCCAGGGATCTTGATCTTCACAAGCACAGTGAGTTTCCAGACCTTTCCCCTTGACTTGAATGTACTTACTCCACTTGCCTTTGAAAACGCCTGATCATTTTTCAAAGCCAAGCCCTGTAACATTTTTATTGAGAACCTTTGTGGATCTCCAAACTATTCAGTAGTGGATTCTTTCCCTTAAACATCGTTCATTTTCTTGTACTGCTCATTGGCTCTGGAGTTGTATGTGCAATTTGAACCCTGTAAAACCCAACTCCCTGCCCTTTGCACAGAATTTAAATTGGGTGATCACTGGTTATTGGGATGAGTATTTTAATGAAGGGAAAGTAAGGCAGTGTCATGATACTGAAATCAGGAAGCTGGGGGTGTATGTGCTAATTTGACTATCTTAATGGCACGTGAAGCAATGCCTGAGACGTATCTGAGCAAGAAGAAAGTTTGTGCCAGACCACGCAACTTGAGTGTTGGGTCTCACTCACTGAGGCCTCGTTTACTGTCATTGAGGCCTTGTTTACTGTCATCAAGGCCATGTGGATTTCTTAGAATGTAACCAGTTCTAGGAACTGTTTCCATGGCGGAAATCTTGCTATGGATGAATATAGCTCACTTAGTGGTACAAGGACCTGGAAAAATCCTAGTGAATGTGCACTGCCTCCAGAAGTCCAAGTTAGCTGTCTCCCCTAGAGAGAGCCATGTGAATGGGCCAGAAGACGTAGAGAAGGTTTCTATGAAGTTATGCCAAGGCAAAAACTTAGAATCCACCAACCCAAGTGACAGCTGTTGGTATGTTTGTAGGGCGTGGCAATGTCAAAAGGGAACCTCATTTAAATGTATACATGAATCTCAAAGGCAGTTTAAGATGAAAGTTGCCGAAGGGTTTGGTGTCATTTCCTTTATTTCAGGTTCAAAACCAAGAAAAAACAGACATCCCATTTAGGATTACATCCACAGGTAATAAAACAATAGTGAAACGCTAAAGAACTGGTAACCCGAGGTACTGAGGTAAGAGAGAAACAGTGTTTCAGGGACACTCCCTGGACTCTAAAGTGCTGGAATAACCTCCATCTCAACTTGACTGGTGAGATTATGTATGTTTTTTCTCTAAACTGGCACATACATTTTTAAAACGCTCTTATATCCGAGTTTAAGAATTCAAGAAAAAAAAAATCCTGTGTTCTCAGTTTAGCAATATCCCCTAACACCTACAATACCTTTACGGTCATCTGGTGCTATTCCTTTGTGTCAGTCTCTCTACTCCTGTTCAAAGGCGCTAGACACAGTGATAAGATCTTTAAAATACAGCAGCTGTGGGAAGTAAATTCAGGAACGGACACTGGTCAGGTAACTCAAAGCTAAATATGGGCCCATATCTGGGTGCCATTTTTAGGATTCAAAGCGTTAAGTTATAGCTGCTTGTTTTTTCATGATGTGCAACATCCAAGGCCCTCCCATTTGAGAGGGATTCTCTGTCATGTTTGAACTTGGTGGCATATGGTTTCTCTCCCAGGACAGAAGCAAAAGCCAAGAGAGATCTCTTTGCTTTGTCTTCAGCTGTCAGGATGCCCACACTGTAAACTCGGCTTCAGGGCATTGGGAAGGAGGTGACAGAGACTAAGGGCCAGTTTGTGAAGCACTGCTATTTGTTAGTTATGACAGCTGTGTGGGACATGTAGGAGCAGTAGGCCAGAGCTCTCCATATCGCTGGACATTGGTTTCTGTTCTCTCTCGTTTTTTTGGCTGTACCCTCCAGCAGGCAGAAGTTAAAAGGCCAGGGATTGAACCCACCTTATTATGCAGTACATTACTAGAAGCTGATGGGCCATATGAAAAAGTGAAAAGAAAAGGGGCATAGGTGTAGTAAAACGAGAGTAGACGTCGGTCACAAAATTGAAGAGGATGTTCATAGCAGGACTCAAAATGATGATACTATCTTAGAAAATGCTTTATTGAGATGAGGAAAAAGAGGTTTATTTCTTCCTTTGTAATCCAATATACAAACGTATATTTTTTTCTTGTTGTTATCTTTTTTGGTATTTTTATTTGTTTATTTACTTATTTTGGCCACACCTGCAGCACGCAGAAGTTCCTGGGCCAGGGATCAAACCTGTATCACAGCAGTGACCTGAGCTGCAGCAGTGATGATGTCAGGTCCTTAATCCAATCCACTGAGCCACAAGGGAACTCCTTCACATTCTGCTCTTAAACACAATTTGCTTTGTTCCTTACTGTTTCCAAAAGTGGGTTTGTTGCCACTCCTCTCATCCACTCAATGAGCTGTCAAGACCTTAAGAAAGAGCTGCTTTTCTAAGAGAGTCAGAGTCACCCAAGGCTGCTTGTTACCAAGATCTTGACTGATGGTTAAATAATTGGAATTGTAACATTTTCAAGTCCACTGGGCTGTTGTCAATATTCTCCTGCATGAATTCGCTGATGTCGAGTAAGGTGTGACCTGCACCTGAAGGGTCTCCCACATTTGTGGCAACTGAAGGGCTTTTCCCCAGTATGAATTCTCTTATGCTGGCAGAGTGAGGAGGACGTGTTAAAGGCCTTCCCACACACGTGACACCCGAAGGGCTTCACACCACTGTGAGTCCTGTCATGCGTAACAAGGGAAGAGTGGCTACTGAAGGTTTTCCCACACACAGGACACGCGTAGGGTCTCTCTCCCGTGTGACTCCTCTGGTGAACAACGAAATGGGATCTACAGGTAAAGGCTCTCCCACACTCCTTACACACGTAGGGCTTCTCACCGGTATGGATTCTCCGGTGCTGGATGAGCTGCACCAGGCGGCAGAAGGCCTTCTCGCACTCCTCACACTGATAGGGTTTCTCTCCTGTGTGAGTTCTGTGATGCTCAATCAGGGAAGAGAGACGGATAAAGGACTTGGTACATTTGCTGCATCCATAGGGCTTGTCTGCAGAATGAATCTTCTGGTGCCTGATGAGCTGAGCGCTCTGGGTGAACGCTCTGCCGCAGGCCTTGCACTTGAAGGGCTTCTCTCCTCTGTGGATTCGCTGGTGATCAGCGAGGGTTGAGGGGCGGCTGAAGGCCTTTCCACACTCGTTGCACCCGTGGACCTTCACTCCGGTGTGGATGCTCTGATGCTGATGGAGGTTGGTCATCTGGCTGAAGGCCCGTCGGCACTGCCCACATTTGTAGGGCTTCTCACCCGTGTGGACGCGCTGGTGCTGGGTGAGGTGGGCCTTCTGGTTGAAGGCTTTGCTACATTCACCACACTGATAGGGTCTCTCCCCAGTGTGGATCCTCTGATGCTGGACCAGAGTTGAGCGGCGACTGAAGGATTTCCCACACTCGAGGCACTGGCAGCATTTCTCTTCCTTAAGAGTTTTGGGTTGAATGACAGTCCTGGCACGGGAAACTTTTTTATATTTCCTCAACATGCTGCTTGTTTTTTCCGTCACTATTTCATGTTGGTAGGTTTCTTCTTTTATACTCTTACTTAAAGGCAATTCCTTGCTCTCCTGTATTGACTGGCTTCCTGAAAATGAATACATAAGTACATAATATAAATGGGCTTATTCCCACTGTTGAGAAACTATCCTTAAAAAATGGCTCTAGTACTTAATGATCTATGTACAAGGACATTTACTGTCATACTCTATTGACAAAAAAAGCTAGGAACAAATAAATATCCATTTATTATTATTTTTAAATTTGAAATGCATTTTATTTTTTTAACTTTAAAATTTTAAAAAGTGAAGTATAATTGATTAATAAATATTCACTTCAAGTATCTAAGTTAATCTGCCATAGATGGGATTAGTGCCCTCATAAAAGGGAGTCCTCCCACTCTGTGAGGGCACAGTGAGATGATGGTCACCTGTGAACCAAGAAGGGGGCCCTCACCAGACACCGAATCTGCCAGTGCCTTGATCTTGCACTTCCCAGACTTGAAAACTGCGAGATGTAAAAGTCTGTTGCTTAAGCCACCTGGTCTGAGGTGTTTTTGTTACAGCAGCTTGAACAGACTAAGGCAGACATCCACAGCTCATGTAGCCCAAACTGCCTACAACAGCTAGGTACTGCCCAAACTGCCAGCTCTCAGGTGGGGTGGACTTGGGGAATCTTCCATGAGGTATGAGAGGTGTGCCCAGAACTGGGCTTGAATAGGTCTAGGCAGCACAAGTAAACCACACACACACGTGGCCAGACCTCCGTGCCGTCCACTGCTGACGTGCTGGTCTCTGGCCACGCCAGTGGGTATGCAGTAGTCATCCTGTCTGAAATTCTCCAATCTTGGATTCTGTTTTGCCTTGGCTTCCTGTGTCTAAGAAGTTCTCTTAATTTTCCTTCTTAAACCGTATATTCCTTGATGGGGGCTATTCCCTTAGAAAACTCCCATTCTTGGCCAGAATTAAAGATAGAATATGTTTGTTAATGGAATAGCTCTCAGAAATATTTACTCAGGGAGTTCCCATCATGGCTCAGTGATTAACACACCCGACTAGGATCCATGAGGATGAGGATTCGATCCCTGGCCTCCCTCAGTGGGTTAAGGATGCAGTGTTGCCATGAGCCGTGTAGTAGGTCACAGACACAGCTCGGATCTGGCATTGCTTTGGCTGTGGCACAGGCCAGAAGCTGTAGCTCTGATCAGACCCCTAGCCTTGGAACCTCCATATGCCATTGGTGCGGTCCTAAAAAGCAAAACAAACAAACAAACAAACAAACAAAAAACCCCAGATTTTTATTCAGTTAATTGGAGGACAGAATGAGAACTTTTTGGATAGGTAAAGAAAATGAGTGTTGAAGCACATTTTTTAGAAAACAGCCTCATGAAATGAAGAAAGGAAGATGAGCTGGTGAGAATCAATCCAGAGAGGAAAGGTGGAAAGCTGATCATAAACTTACATTTGGAGGCTGGAGGTAATTATTTAAAAAGATGGGAGAGTAGGGTGATCAATGAAGATGAAAGCTAGATCCACTGGGGAGCTCAGAGGGAGGCCTTCTAATGGGAGAGGTCTAAATACCTTAAAACCATGGTCACCTCAGGGAGCACATGGCCTCCCCCTCCCCACCAAGAGCACCTAAGGCATATTGAAATTCCCAGGCCAGGGACTGAATCTGAGCCGAAGCTATGACCTACACAAAAGCTGTGGCAACACCACGCCCTTAACCCACTGTGCCGGGCTGGGGATGAACCCGAGATACAGCAGCAACCCAAGCTGCTGCAGCTGGATTCTTTACTCAGTGTGCCACAGTGGGATCTCCAGGGAGCAGATGGCCTTTTGCACATACAGCTTTCCTTCTACTTGGTTCCCAAGTCATAGGCCTGTGGAGTTTGTCTCCTCAGCCTTCATCACCCAGGGCTGTGTGTGTTGCTCCAACAGGAAAGTACGTCAGGCTCAGATACGAACATGCCTGCATAAAGAGCAAGAAGTGGCAATTATCCATGCCATCATTACCCCAGAATTCAGCTAACTACCACAGGAACCAGGATAAAAGTCTTTTTAGGAATGGCCAGGAGTTCCCGCTGTGGCGCAGCAGAAACCAATCTGACTAGGAACCATGAGGTGGCAGGTTTGATCCCTGGCTCCGCTCAGTGCGTTAAGGATCCGGCGTTGCTGTGAGCTGTGGTGTAGGTTGCAGACAAGGCTCGGATCCTGCATTGCTGTGGCTGTGGTGTAGGCCGGCACCTGTAGCTCTGGTTGAACCCCTAGCCTGAGAACCTCCATATGCCTAGGGTTCGGCACTAAAGAAAGAATGGCCAGGCAGGAGTTCCCTTGTAGTGCTGCCTTATAGTTTCACTGGGTTAAGGATCTGGTGTTGTCACTGCAGGGGCTCAGGTAGGTGCTGTGGTTAGGGTTCGATCCCTGGCCCAGGAACTTCAGCATGCCACAGGTGTGGGCAGAAAAAAAAAAGGGGACAAAGTTTAAAGGTTTTGTGAAGGATGGGAAAGAGGAAGTTGTCCGTTTCTAACTGAGCTTTTCATGGGACGTGGAACAAAAAAATAAAGCCAAGGCCACAGTAGTTCCCTCAGAGATTTCCAAGAGAAGGAAACAGCAGAAAACAGAGGCTGAATTCAGGGCTGCACTTACCCAGCCAGACCAGGTTCTGGTAGGTCTCTGACATCACAGTTGTGTACAGTTCTCTCTGACTGGGGACCAGGAACGCCCACTCTTCTTGGGAGAAGCTGATGGCCACATCTTGGAACGTCACTGATCGCTGAAATGGCAAACACTTTCTTACTCACAAGGCCCTAGGGAGAAGGGCAAAATCCTGGCTGAAGAAAAGCACGTACTGCAGGGGTGTTGTGGTGGGTACCAAAAGATCCAGAGGGCTTTTTGGTTTTTGTTTTGCCAAATACACGTAAATATGTAAAGACAGTGAAAACCAACTCTTTGGATAAGAAGTATTCTATCTTATCAACCAAACTGTTAAAACTGGTTGTAGGCCCTGTTTGAGGAAAGGATCCCAGGAACTTTTGCTGGAAAATAAGGATTTTTTTTGGGGGGGGGAGCACGCCTGCAGCATATGGAAGTTTCCAGGCTAGGGGTCAAATTGGAGCTGCAGCTGCCGACCTACACCACAGCCACAACAATATCAGATCCAAGTTACATCTGCAACCTATACCACAAAGCTGCAGCAATGCCTGATCCTTAACCCACCAATCAAGGCCAGGGATCGAACCTGCATCCTCATGGATACTAGTTGGGTTCTTAGCCCACTGAGCCACAATGGGAACTCCTCTCACTTCTTTTTAAATTTATCCCTGGACATGGGATTAAAGCTTGGGGCACTTGATAATCTGAGGTATTCATGAGGCTCTCCATTTTACCAGATGACTTGATTCTTTAGGATTAAGGTTAACTTTTTGTCTTTAGGGTCTCACTGTAGAAAAAAAAAAAGGAAGGAAAGAAACCATAACTCACCTGTGCTGTGCCTTCCAGAAGTCCAGTGGTCATGTTCCCTTTCATGGGGCCTTTCTCTTGAGGAACAAAGTCCTGTGAATACAGAGCTGAGGAGAAGGAAGGAACTGTCAAAAAAAAAAAAAAAGGCTCACATCTGTTGTCATTCCCTCTTATCTCCTCCCCCAAGCACCACTAAAACATCAAAACAGAGTGCAGTGCCCAAAACCAACTCCTTTTTAAGAGCACTACTGGTTTGCGAAGTTGTGAGAGAGCCTACTGTGATGTCTGCACGCCTGGCCCTCAAATCTTCATTGGTAATAACGACAATCATGATAGCAGTTACTGTTCCGAGTGCTTTACACGCATTACCTTCATGCTCCGTCGGGGCTGAAGCAGCCATTCCTTTTTGTCTGGCAAAGGGCCGAATCCAGAGAAGTCAGAGCTGGGGAAGGAAGAGGAGAGATGAGACCGGGCCTACTTTTTCAGCTCCTGGCATCAGTAGTGCAGAAATTCCTCCTTTCACAAAAATTCAAATAATGCTTAAAAGACTCATCAGCATAGTTAATGAGCACGAGAAGAGGTGCTGGACATCACTTTCATCAGTGAAATGGGATTTAATAGGACAATGCGAACAAATGGAAACAAAACAATCCAGTAAAGTAGCAAGATGAATTCATCTATATTATTAATAATTACTGCTATACAAATAAATATCTGAGGTAAACAAAAATAAAGAGAGGACATAATGGTAGGGGAAAAAAACATTTCCAGTGACAACAAAGAAGATACAATACTTAGAAATAAATTTAACAAAAAATGTGCATGGAGTTCCCATTGTGGCTCAGCAGTAAGGAACCCAACCAGTATCCATGAGGATACGGATTCAATTCCTGGCCCTGCTCAGTGGGTTAAGTATCTGGCATTGAGGTGTAGGTCTCAGACACGACTCAGATCCGGTGTTGCTGTGGCTGTGTTGTAGGCCAGCAGCTGCAGCTCTGATCTGACCCCTAGCCTGGGAGCTTCCATATGCTGCGGGTGCGGCCCTAAAAAGGAAAATAAATAAATAAATAAATAAATATAAAAAACACACAGAAGCCAACTTGAGGATGTTCCCAATGGCTAAACCAGGGACAACCTGGACAAAACAAATAGTTGTAATACTAGCTTATAACCCACAGAATAAACTGATTAGACGTGAGCCCATTCTGATACAAAGCACTGAGTAAATAAGTGGAGAAGAGATAGCTTTGCTTTGCGGCACACCAATTAATAAATGTATAAGGAGCAAGAGAAAAGCAAATTCAATATTAGGTAAACATAACAGTAATCACTGTTGCAGGTGAGAAGGCATGATGAATTTAATGGGTGAAAATAAATTGAGAAAAAGGATATTTGCAGTCTCAGACAACCTCATCTCAGGAGACTTACTAGTTACAAAGACTAAAAACAATAACTTTACAGGGAGTTCCCGTTGCAGCTCAGCAGTAACAAACCCAACTAGTGTCCATGAGGATGGGGCCTCCCTCAGTGAGTTAAGGATCCCATGTTGCAGTGAGCTCTGGCATAGGTTTGGATCTGCCATTGCTGTAGCTGTGGTGTAGACCAGCGGGTACAGCTCTGCCTGGAGCCCTAGCCTGGGAACTTCCATATGCCACAGGTACGGCCCTAAAAAGACAAAACAAACAAGCAAACAAAAAAATTTCAAGATCTTCAAAGAAAAAGAATAAATAAAATGTCATAAATTGGAGGAAACTAAGAAGACATGACAAGTGGTTTGAATCCTGGAACAAAAAAAGTAAAGGGGTCGGAGAGTTAGTTAAATTAGAAAAAAAGCCAACAGGTGAGTAAATAATGTCTTCTCTCTCTCTCTCTTCTTTTTTTTTTTTTTTGTCTTATTTAGGGCCGCACTCGCAGCATATGGAGGTTCCCAGGCTAGGGGTCGAATAGGAGCTGCATCTGTGGGCCTACGCCACAGCCACAGCAATGCCAGATCCGAGCTGCATCTGCAACCTACACTGCAGCTCGTGGCAACGTCAGATCCTTAGGCCACTGAGGGAGGCCAGGGATCAAACCCGCATCCTCATGGATATTAGTTGGGTTCTTAACCCACTGAGCCACAATGGGAATTCCATCTTTCACTATTTTTTATTTTTATTTATTTATTTTTACTTTTTAGGGCTGCACTTGTAGCATATGTAGGTTCCCGGGCTAGCGGTTGAATCTGAACTGTAGCCACTGGCCTACACCACAGCCACAGCAATGCCAGATCTGAGCCGCATCTCTGAGCTACACCTCCGCTCACAGAAACGCCGGATCCTTAATCCACTGAATGAAGCCAGGGAATGGACCTGTGTCCTCATGGATGCTAATCAGATTCATTTCTGCTGAGCCATGACAGCAACTCCTCACCGTTTTTTTAAAAGCCTGAAGTTATGGCAAAAAATAAAGTAGCAGTAATCCTCATCATCATCATCCATGTAACCCACTGACTACCTTATTGGGAAGCTTATTCAATTTTGTTACTGCCATTTGTTAAAAGTACTTTAGTATGAATTTGCTACTCTCTTATTTCTACCCGGTTGTATTTCTAGAGTTCATAGAAAAAAAAAGCTGCAATTAAATTCCTTTTATCTGGAGACACACTGTCACACTACTCTGCAGTGATCTCTTCTCCAGGCCAACATACCCAGGTTTTCCAATCTCTTCTCATGAGGCATAGTTTCCAGATCCTCCACCATCCTGGCCTCCCATCTAGGTATATCCTTCAGACCACCAAAATCCTTCACCAAACACTGCTGTCAATTTGATTTGCTAAACAAAACTGTGTGAAGGTATAATGAATGGTCAAGAGGAAGGGCACTGGACACTTGAGGCATGAATGGAAACAGGCCTCTGTAACCAGAGTCCCCCCGATAAAGCAAGAGCTGCTGGAGAGTTTCCACATTGCCAAAAAAAAAAAAAAAAAAAAAAAAAACCCCCAGGTGGATCAAGGAAGATATCGAGGAGAGAGAAGGCCTACATGGTAGGCACTTTTCTTAGTCACTGGTTCTCTGCAGTACATTTGAACCACGTCTGTTACCCAACTGAACTGCAGCCCAGTTGCCCAATGCAGAGTAAAACTAACCTAATGATACGGAGTTGTGGTGAAGGAAAGAAAGCACATTATTTATTTCAGGGAGCCAACCAATAAGAATGGGAAGCTAATGCTCAAAAGACCCAAACTCTCCAGTGACTTTGAGGCAGGAGTGTTTAAGGGCAGCATTAGGAGTAAAGGAGGAAGTGCATGATCAGCTTGCGGACCTTCTGACTGGCCGGTGGTGAGGCAACAGGTCGTATCTAGGGAGTCAATATCGTCTGAGGCCTATGTGCTTATTGTCAGCATGTAGTCAGTCACCATCCTTTACCAAGTCGGTGGTCTCAGTTTCTACAGAACAACTCAAAGGTATGTGTCAGATTTTTATGCGTGTCCTTTGAGGGGGAGCTAACACGCATGGATTTATCAGTGAACTACCGTCTAAGCTATTACTCCTCTTCTTGCTTGACTACTTGTCATTTGTTTCTGCATTCCCTCACTTTTCTAATCACTTGTACCTGTTCCTTGGGACTCTGGGAAGGCCTAAGAGACTACAGCCTTTTTTTCTACAAACAAGAAACTGGGAACACAGAGGGGCTTCTGTACTCGGCAAGGCCTCGCAGGCAGGGTCAGCCTGGGCCAGAGTCTCAGCACAAGGCAAACGAACCTGTTTTAGTAACACCATTTTATACGTGAACGAAGTGAAGTTCTGAAAAATTAAATGATTAGCTAAAAGCCACACAGCCTTTCTAGGGCTCAGAAGAGTCGTCAGTCAAAACACCCAGAGATGCGAAGCAAATCCCATAACCATACGGACAAATGACTATTCAGAACAGGCCACCAGACGCACGGATTCTGACAGCCTGGGCACACACGTCTCCGGCGACCACTCCCAGCTGACACTCTCGCAAGGCCCCCTCCCCCTCCACCGACCGGGAAGTCTTACCAGGTAACCCCAAACGCTTCCGTCTCTCCAGATATCCGCGGCGACGTATCCTATGCGCCTGCGCAGCCCGCCCTCTTCGGCTCCAGCGGACGCGAAGCCACGCCCCCCAGTGACGGGGTGCGCATGCGTGTTTGTCACTCGCAACGCCTTCCGCTCCCCGGGACCTTAGTGCGCTGAGGCCGCGCCGCCAGGAACACCAGTACGCATGCGCGCTCTGTCCTCCAAGCACCTCCCCAGACCCAAGGTGGGGGAGAGGAGGCCACACCCTTCCGGACAAAGGCTCCCTGGCTCTTAGACAAACCCAGATACTCCCAGTTCTGGACCCGCCCCTCACTACCGAAGCCCCAGCCCCTGGGCGGGGCCAGGATCCCACAGCTTTCTGGTCTCCGGGACAACGGTGGTGAAGCTGCACCTGCGCGCACGGAGGCTTCGGCCACTCCCAAGAACCCCCGCGGCGTTGCGTGGCGGGCGTGTCCAATCCAGCGGCGTCAGCGGGCCCTTGGACGAGTCCCGGCCGCTCCTCCATTCTTGGGCCGGTTTCCCCGCGGCGGGGCGGTCTGAGGTTTGGTCCGCGTGGGGGCGGGGCGGCCGTGGCTCGGAACAGCTCCTGCGAGGGGTGGCCCGGGAGCTCGACCCGGCGTCCACAGGTCTGTGGGTTGGGAGGCCGCCCGAGTGGGCGAGTGTGAAGTAGCACAGGCGTGTTCAGTATGTTGGTGTTTATGAAGGAGGCTGTGTGTGTGCGTGTGCGTGCGTGTGCACGGCAAGTAACATTAAACTCATCGTTATTTGTGCGTTTATTAATTTCGCCCCTTAATAGGCAGCTGAGGCACTGAAACAGGCCCCGTAACATACTTGGGAACCGTTACTCAGCAATGAACAGTCATGTTTTGACAGTGAGCTCTTGCTTGGAGTTTGTTTCCAGGCACAGTTGAAAATGGATGGCAGGGGCTTTGAGGTTCTGGTCTCCTTCAGTCTGCTTTCTGCTCAGCTCCTGAATCCCAGTGTTGTGAGAGAGAGAAACGTCATATCCCGGGAGTCCTTAGGTCTGAGGGCCAAGTGCGGGTCCTCGGCTGTGCATGGGAAGAATTCAGGAGTGAGCCATAGGAAAGCTAAAGTGAGTTTATTTAGAGAGAAACACACTCAAGGCAGAGCTGACCTTCTCAGAAAGTGAGAGCCCTCCCCGGACGTGGGTTTGTTTTTTATGGGCTGAGTAAATACTTCATAGGCTGAGGAGAGGGAGGAATATTCTTGTAACTTCCAAAAAAAGGGTGGGGATGGAGTTCCTATCCTGGTTCAGAGGAAAACGAATCTGACTAGCATCCGTGAGGACGCAGGTTCAATCCCTGGCCTCGCTTAGTGGGTTAAGGATCCAGCATTGCCTTGAGCTGTGGTGTAGGTCACAGACGCGGCTCGGATCCCGCGTTGATGTGGCTGTGGTGTAGGCCGGTAGCTGTGGCTCTGGTTCGACTCCTAGCCTGGGAACCTCCATATGGTGCAGGTGTGGCCCTAAAAAAAGGGGGTGGGGTGGGGATTTCCCAGGAAATGAGCCCCTGCCCACTTTTTGGCTCTTTATGCTCTCTCTGCTGTGGAAATGTCAGGGTCTAAAGGGGAAATGAATTTTTGTGTTGAAATGAAGGTATGTTGAGCTAACAGACAGTGACCAGACTCTTCTTGATTTTACCTGGTTCCAGCTGTTTTTTTAATGGAATCCTAATAGCTGCGCCTCTTCTTTATTTATCTAGATTGTGTCCTGCCCCTTTCCCTCATGTGTCAGCAGGACTCTGCTTCCTCTGAGAGGCATCTGCCAAAGTGGGCATAATAGGTAAGTTTGTTTTATCTCTGTTAACTGCAACATCATATTTCTTAAGTCCTGGAAACACGTAGTCTCTTCTGGTATAAAACGAAATTCAACCTAGTAAGTTTTAATTGACTTTATGCAACTGTTTGTGAATTGGGCTGCATCTCATCTGACAGCTAGGTGGGTACTCTGGGGAGTGGTGTATTGGAAGGCTTTTATGGAAAGTAGGGTGGGCTAAGGAAATCATTACCTAGAAAGAGAGAGAAAAGGAAGAAAGATCGATTGATTGGGGCCAAGTTCTTTTGTTCGGGAAGGAAATGCAAATGTTTTATGTTTTATGCAGATTGCTTTGTCTGGTTGGGGGGCAGGTAGAGAGGACCTGTGTGACAAAATACATCAATGGTGATGACAAGAAAATTTCAAACTGGTTGATTTAAGATTATGTTTTTTTGGGAAAGATCAAAACTAATTAGGTTTAGTATTATGGCCTTTGGCAGAAGTGTTGCCATTTTGGGCCTGTGGTGCTTCTCTGTAATACTCCTAGTGGAACTTGCCTGGACAGTAGATGCTGACAGGGGCAAAGTCCTGGTCCTTTAATTCCAGCAAAAGGTGGGACTATAGATGTCCCCTTTCTCATTGTCCTGCTTTCTTTACTCTAAATGTTCATTTTTCATTCAGTGAATTATTCTGAATCTCTACTGTGACCAATCTGCTACACACTTTTGGGGTCAAAAATATGTTTCCTGAAGATTGTCATCCTCTTGAAGTAGAAATGAATTCTCAGACGTCTTTGACCTTCACAGCCTTGGGGTTGAGAGTAAATAAGATAGAAAATGATTTTGCTTTCTTTTCTTTCTTTCTTTTTTTCTTGGCCTTGCCTGTGGCATATGAAAGTTCCTGAGCCAGGAATCGAGCCCACACCACAGCAGCTACCCAATGCAGGATCCTCAACCTGCTACACCGCAAGAGAACTCCCCAAAAAAATGATTTGGGGAGTTCCCATTGTGGCGCAGTGGTTATGAATCTGACTAGGAACCATGACGTTGCGGGTTTGATCCCTGGCTTTACTCAGTGGATTAACGATCTGGCGTTCCTGTGGCTGTGGTGTAGGGCAGCAGCTGTAGCTCCAATTCAACCCCTAGCCTGGGAACCTCCATATGCTGTGGGTGCGGCCCTAAAAAAAAAAAGGGAAAATGATTTTGGTTGTTTTGGTCCTGGGAATAGCATAGACTTCCTTTGGAAAATTTGAGAAACAAGAATGTAATTGGTGTCTTCAGTATGAAAGTCCAGGTTATCAGGGTTAGGATGTTTACTAGGGCACTGGTAAAAGGTGAACTGGAATCCAGTTTGAGGTTTGATAGCTTATGCGGGAGTCAGGTTTCAGCTGTGGAAATACTTTATCAGCTTTGTGTTAATGAGCAAGACAGTAAGCACCAACGAAGAAGATTAGTGAGCTGGCTCTGCTTCCTGGAGGAGGGCAAGGTGGTTTCATGGGCTCTGAAATTCTGTGCAGTATAAGCAGATTTGATGCTTTCTTTTCCCTCTGAATATTGATAGCAAGGCATTTTTATTTTGAAAAACATTTTTTTTTTTCTTCTCAAAGAGGAAGCTTCTATGTCCTTTCATTTAGGAAAAGAAGCTGTATTTTCTCTATGTGTTATTATGATGACTCATTTATGAAGCTGCTAAATAGTGCTTCGAGAGAAAACTGTAAAATATTTTAACAGCCACACACCCACACACATATATATATAATTGTTGAGACATGCACAATCTATATAGAATTTTTTTTTTACTATTTTATTCATTTTCTTTCTGTGTTTTATTTTGACCACATGAAATATTTGTGCGTAGGGCTTTTTTTTTTTAACAATTACTCCTTTTTCCATACTTCTCTTACTCCCTTGATTTTTATTTCCCTTTTTTGGCCACACTGAGGGCATGTGGAAGTTCCTAGGCAGGGATCACATCTGAGCCTCGGCTGCAGCAAGGCTGGATCCTTAACCCACTATGCGGGGCCAGGGATGGAACCAGTGCCTCCACAGAGACAAGCCGGATCATTAATCCACTGCACTACAGCAGGAACTCCCACTTTCTTGATATTTTTGTATGTTATAATTTAAGTGCAATACAATTTACATATAATAAAACACAGATGTTAACTATGCAGTTTTGCTATTGATTATAGCCCTGTAGTAGCCACTAAATTCAAGACAGATTTCCATCACTTCTGAAAATTCCCTCGTGCCTCTTTTCCTATCCTCACTCTCAGAGGAAACCACTTTCTTGTTTTTATGACAATACATTTGTTTTGCCCCCCTTTCCCCCTTTCTTTGCAATTCGTACATGTGGAATCAAGCAGTATGTATATTCATGTGGGTTCGTTCATTCAGTATGCTTTTTGAGATTCATCAATGATGTCTGTTAGTTTATTTTTTACTGAGTAGTATTCCATTGTATTAGTACACTAAAATCTGCTTATTTGGAATGTTTCTGGATTTTTTTGACTATTCTGAATAAAATTATGAATATTTTTATACCTGTCTTTTTGTGATACTTTAGAAGATGTAGTAGTTATGGAAAAAAACTGAGATCTGAAGAGTATCAAAAAAACTTACTCATTAAAACGATGTGGTTTGGGAGTTCCCGTCATGGCTCAGTGGTTAACGAATCCAACTAGGAACCGTGAGGTTGTGGGTTCAATCCCTGGCCTTTCTCAGTGGGTTAAGGATCCGGCGTTGCCCTGAGCTGTGGTGTAGGTTGCAGACGCGGCTCGGATCCCATGTTGCTGTGGCTGTGGCGAAGGCCGGCAGCTACAGCTCCTGTTAGATCCCTATCCTGGGAACCTCCATATGCCGTGGGTGTAGCCCTAGATAAGGCAAAAAAAAAGACACAAAAAAAGGTGTGGTTTGCCTAATCTGTGGTGATAGAACTCAGGCTAATGAGAGGTAGTAGTGTCTGGAAGAGGGGTATCAAGGAAACTTGGAGGTATTGGTAATGCTCTGTTAATTTTTTTTCTCTTTAAAAAAATTTTTATGGCCTCACTCTTGGCATATGAAAGTTCCCCGGCCAGGAATTGAATCTGAGTCACAGCTGCAAAGTATGATACAGCTGATCCTTTAACCCCCTGCATCGGGCTGGGGATTGGACCTGCACCTCCACAGCGACCTGAGCTGCTGCAGTTGGATTCTTAACCCACTGCACCATGGCAGGAACTCCAGTGCTTTTTTTTTTTTTTGGCTTTTCAGGGCTGCACCCGAGGCATATGGAGGTTCCCAGAAGAGAGGTCTAATTGGAGCCACAGCTGCCTGCCTACACCGCAGCCACAGCAGTGTAGGATCCAAGCTGTGTCTGCGACCTACACAACAGCTCACACACAGCAATGCCAGATCCTTAAACCACAGAGCAAGGCCAGGGATCCAGTCTTCGTCCTCATGGATGCTAGTCATTCATTTCCGCTGAGGAACAGTGGGAACTCCTGTTTCTTGATTAGAGTTCTCCTTATTCGAGTAGATTGCTTTGTGAAAATTCATCTACACTTAATGTTTTGTGACCCTTTTGGTGTACATTTACACTGTAACAAAAATTTATAAAAATAGGGCACTCATTCATACTGAAGATTTCTTAAACCTTTACTTTTTTTCCTACTGGGATGATTTTAAATTGTCATTTTTAAAAAAATGCTGTATGGTTATTGTTGAGGGTACATAAGCGGAGAAAAATGTGCCATCTTTAATTACACAGCCTGGAACCACTTTTTTTATTTTGATGTAAAATATGAAAATATTTGATTTGTTTTTATCCTCTTTACTCTTGTCTCTTTTGCCTGTATGTGTAAATTTGTCAACTGCCATTCTTTATACCTAGATTTTTGATGGCAAAGTGTTATTAAAAGTAATTTAGTGGTTGCAAACTAAATTTACTAAAACCATAGCTTTATATACTTAAAAATGAGCTTTCTGGTTTTCATAGTGTACCCTCGTGAAGCTGTTACAAATAAATAGTGGAGTTCCCATCCTGGCTCAGCGGAAACGAATCCGACTAGGAACTATGAGGTTGCGGGTTCGATCCCTGGCCTCAGTGGGTTAAGGATCCGGTGTTGCCATGAGCTGTGGTGTAGGTCGCAGATGCTGCTCGGGTCCCTCGTTGCTGTAGCTGTGGCTGTGGTCAGTAGTTGTAGCTCTGATTTGACCCCTAGCCTGGGAACCTCCACATGCTTCAGGTGTGGCCCTAAAATGACAAAAGACAAAAAAAAAATAGCATTTGGTAGAAAGTGAAAGTGTTAATATCTTTCTGCTATGATGGGGGCGCCTTGATGTTCGTCAAGTTAACACAGTAGAAGAAAGCAGTTGATGTGTTGAAGTTAAACTTTATCACTGTGGTACAGAGTGATATCACTGTGCTCCATAAAATAAACTTTCAGTGATCTTAGGTACTGTTGGTACAAACAGGTGGTGCAGACAAGATGTATCTGGAAAGGACAGACCCAGCACAGGGCAGTCATAGTGGTTGAAATCATTGTGAATTGTAGTTGTGTTCGAATTCATTAAAGTCTCAGGATATTGTAAAGGGAAACTAGCCATGAGCTAGGTGTCCTCAGTCCATCCTTTGACTCGTTCCTGATGGATAGCTGACGATGAACCTTGCCTGCTTGCACCTGTTGCAGGCCCTGATGGTGGATGAGGCGAAGTAATAGCACATCCGCCGCAATTTTCAGAGGCAGGTTATCACTACATGTGTTCTTGGGTGTGTCTTCTCTTTCTACTGGGAATCTTTGGTGAGGCTCTGAATTCCATGAAATATGAAGATTGGAATGAGCAGATTCCTTTATCCCATCTGCCACATATTTTCTAAACTCTTTTGGTTGTTTTATAAGGCCTCTATCCTGATTACAGTGTGGCCGCGTCAGAACACTTGAGCAGCCATAGAATGGCCACTGCTTTCTGCTTATTTTCACAGGCCTTTCTCTTTTTAAGTCTGATATAATTTCACGGTTGAAGCATGGGAAATTGCCCTGGATGACAGTAAAGTAAGAAAGAATCCCATTGCCAGGTGGGATAAGAGGAGCAAAGTAGGGGTGCTGTGCCTGTCATAGGCCAGCCAGTTCTAGAGGCCACAGCACCTCGAAGATATGAAAGATGCTTGCTTCAGATGTGTCAGACATGCAGAAATTGAGGCTTCTGTAGTTTGAGTTCCTATCAGGACGGTAATAATCTGCTGTGATCACTCAGCATTTACATTGACTTGTAAATGCGTGCCATTTCAGAAACTGTAGGTGTGTCTTTCCTCCTTGTCTATAGTAAGGTTCTTTTAAATTCCTGATCCTCATTCTCACCAGCACATCCTTCTTTTTGCATTTGGTCTTATGCAAGGCTCTGTATTTTTACAAAACACTATTCTTTTATACTGCTGTTTGTTTCTTGCAAAATGACCTCTCTCTCTGATTGTTTGAACAGATGTTTTCATTGGTCATTGATTCAGTAACTTTTTTTTTTAACTAGTCACATGTTACGTGCCCCCAAGATCACCCCTCCTAATGATCTACTAGGCATAGTCACAGGATTTGGCATATAGTTGTGTTAATGCCTCTGAAGTTGAGAATAGCCCCTAAGAACACCCTCATTTCCGATACCAGCTGCATATTCAGGGGTCCTCAAGATCACTCTCAGGTTCGATACTTCACTGGAAGCTCTCATAGAATTAACTAAAAACTTTTATAGTCACAGTTAACGTTTCTTACAGTGAAAGGATACATATTAAAGTCAGCCAAGGGGAGTTCCCATTGCAGCTCAGCAGTACCGAATCCGACTAGTGTCCATGAGGGCGGGTTCGATCCCTGGCCCTGTTCAGTGGGTTAAGGATCTGGTGTTGCCATGAACTGAGGTGCGGGTCATAGACGTGGCTTGGATCTGGCGTTGGTGTGGCTGTTACTGTGCCCAGCGGCTGTAGTTCCGATTCTACCTCTAGCCTGGGAACCTCCATATGCTGTAGGTGCGACCCTTTGAAAAAAAAAAAAAAATCAGCCAAGGGCAGACTCAGGGGGCAGAGTCCAGGAAGGTTGGTCTTCTCATAGTGACGTCGTGGACAGTGTAAACTCCTCCCAGCAACAGTGTGTGACAGTGTGCTCCTGACCCTAGTTGTCCATTGTTTACTTGGGCTCAGTCACATGGTCATGGAGGGCTGCTTACATGGCCCAGCTCAGTCCCTGCCCCTCAGGAGGTCACACTGACACCGTGATAAATATCCCCACCACAAGTCACCTTGTTTGACTCTGTGGTGTGAGCCATGCTCTCCACAGTAAACAGGGATACTTTTATCAGGCAGGACATTCCCAAGGGTCAGAGATGGCCTCCCAGGAGCCAAGGGCAAAGGTTCTATTTCTCTTGGGGAAACATTAAATTCTTTTACTACACGATAGCTAATGTTTATTTTGGCAAAAGAATATAAAGCAAAATCAGCAAGGGGAACAGGCTCATGGGGCAAAGTCTGGAGGAAAGCAGGTGCAATCTGCCAAGAGTCCTCTCCCAGTGGAGTCACAGAGTATGTGCTTAATTCTTCCAGCCAGGATTTGTGATGTGTGTGAGATGTTTTCTGCTGTACAACATTAGGGACTCATTGCCTAGAGATTATTATTATTACTTTATTATTATTATTATTATTTGGTTTTTAGGGCCACATCCATGGCTCATGGAAGTTCTCAGACTAGGGGTCAAATTAGAAGTACAGCTGCCAGCCACGGCCACAGCATGCAGGATCCCAGCCGTGTCTGCGACTTATACCACAGCTCATGGCAATGCTGGGTCCCTGACCCACTGAGTGAGGCCATGGATCAAACCCACATCCTCATGGATACTAGTTGGATTCATTTCTGCTGCAATGGGAACTCCAGCCTAGAGATTTTATTAGAAGCTGGTCACCAGCATATCCTCTGGGTGGTGTATGCTAATGTTGCAGACTCTTGGAAGAGTGTTCAGCAGAGGCTACATTGTTTTCACAAATAATTTAGGCACAGTAAGATACTTTTATCAGTTCTAAGAATGGCAGGAACCCTCCTGAAGACCAGTCAAGGGCCAGCCTTGCAAGCAGGCCTTTCTAAGGACTACGCTAATTCTTTTCTGTTTGTTTTAAAGTTTAGAAACTTGGAATTATTTTACATTTGAGTTGGGGTGGAATTAAGGCTTATTTCCATAAACCTTGTGCAAAGTGGGAATTATAATGAGAAGGATCAAAATTGGTTGCTTTTTTTTGTTGTTGTTCTTTTTAGGGCCGCACTTGCGGCATAGTGTAGATTCCCAGGCTAAGGGTCCAATAGGAGCTGTAGCCGCCAGCCTACGCCACAGCCACAGCAATGCGGGATCCAAGTCGTGTCTGTGACCTACACCACAGCTCATGGGCAGCACCGGATCCTTAATTCACTGAGCGAGGTCAGGGATCAAACCCGAATCCTCATGGATGCTAGTTGGGTTACCTAACTGCTGAGCCACAACGGGAACTCCAGAATTGGTTGTTTTGATTGTTGTGTGGGAGTATTGTTTTAGTTTTGAAACTTGGTGATATTTAAGTTGATAGAAAGTGAGGAAGTGGAGTACATTTGTGATGTATATGTATTAAGGAATCATTTGAGATTGAAGTACAGCTTGATCTGTAAGGTGGAAGTGTGTAAGAGTCTTAGTAGATGAAGCGATATCAGAGATCGTATTTATACACATATATCTCTGATGTTGAGTGTCATCTGCATCTAAGGCTCCGTGTTGTGGTGATGGAGCTTAGAAGTAGGAGAAACGGATTGTTTATGGATAGCAGAGAAGGAATGATTCGTTGGTGGTAGGAAGAAACAAGGAAGTCCTGAGTTATAGTTCCAAGGTCTGCTCTGGGAAGAGATGAATTTAGACACCTAGCTCACCAGACACAAGATCTGCTGGCACCTTGCCCTTGGACTTCCCAGACTCTAAAACTGTAAGAAATGAATGTAAGCTACCCAGTCATGGTATTTGGTAATGGTGAGTCCAAGCTGACTAAAACATCTATCTACAAAAACCCTAAAGCTGCCATCATAATTATGGATGCTTTTCTTCTGTGACCAAGAAAAAGGTGAGGAAGTCTTTTCTCACTGCTTGTATTAAACTTGTCCTAGAGGTCTTAACTAGCGCCACAAGGGAAGAGAAAGAAACAAAAGCTAGGCTGGAAAGGAAACAGTAAAACTGTATTTAATTACATACAAAGTCCTATGGATTATGTAAAAAATTACCTTAGAAATGAGTGGATTTGGAGTTCTCTTGTGGCGCGGTGGGTTAAGGATCTGGTGTTGTCACTGCAGTGGCTGGGGTTATTGTTGTGGCACAGGTTCTATCCCTGGCCTAGGAACTTCCACTGGCCAAGGGGCTTGGCCTCCCAAAAGTGAATTTATCAAGGTTGTAGACTATAAGATTAATATATAAAAAACAATTACATTCCTATATAGTAGCAATGAAAATCAGAAATTGAAATTCAAATACCTCTTAAAATGGCCCCCCCAAAATGAAATACTTAAAAAGACTACAAAACACAGTTGAGAGAAATATTAAAGAAATACAGAGATATGTTTATGTATTAGAGATCCCAATATTGTTAAGACATCAGTTCTCCCAAAATTCATTTGTAGAGTCAGCACCATCTCAATCAAAATCCCTGTAGGGTTTTTAATAGAAATCAACAAGTTGATTCCACAGTTCATATGGAAATGCAAGAGATGAAGAGTCAAGGCAGTTTTGAAGAATAAAGTTGGAGGGCTTATGTTATCTTACTTGAGGACCCAAAGGTACAGTAATCAAAACAGTATTGGCATAAAGACAGAAAAAGATGTTAATGGAACAAACTAGCATCCAGAAGTAAACTTGTACTTACATGGTCAGTTGTTTTTTGAAAAAGAAGCAAAAGCAATTCAGTAGAGAATGGAAGGTGTTTTATCAAGTGATACTGTTAACAACTGCATACCTATATGCAAAAATTGACTCAAATATCATAGAGTAGATGTAAAAAATAAAACTATAGAACTTTTAGGAAAAAAATACTTGTGGCTTTAGGTTAGGCAAAAATGTCTTTTTTTTTTTTTTTTTTTTTTGCTTTTTAGGGCCGCACCTGCGGCATATGGAGGTTCCCAGGCTAGGGATTGAATCAAAACAGCTGCCAGCCTGCACCACAGCCACAGCAACACCAGATCCAAGCCTCGTCTGCAACCTACACCACAGCTCATGGCAACACCAGATCCTTGACCCACTGAGCGAGGCCACAGAGCGGACCCACAATCTCATGGTTCCAAGTCAGATTCATTTCTGCTGCGCCACGATGGGAACTCCTAGAAATATCTTTCATACATAATTACACATTATATAAGCAGCTGATTGATTTTATTATGGCCACAAACATTTTTAGTTGATATAGTGAAGAACACTCGTCATTGATCAAGAATAACTGAGTTGGTAGTAACTGATTGTTGTAATGACTTCATTCTCATCTTGTAAATTATTTATCCTAAGACCTAACAAATGCTGGAAATAGAGAATATTGCTTACTTTCTGTTTAGAAACGTTTACAGAATACATATGTTTGGAAGAAATGATGATGTCATTCACAATGTAAGTGAGGAATTTAACAAGCATGTATTTCAAGAACTGTTAACATTATTTTCTGCAAAACAAAACGAAAATAACTTCAGCACTGAGAGCTGTTCTTTCAGACCTCACACTTTAAGATATTAGAGGTGCTTAAACACAAACTTTAAAACCAACACCAAAGGAAACCTCAAAAGCAGTGTCAAAAGGATATAGAGGAAGACATAGAACTGGTCTTCCTAAGACTGATTTAAACTTGTTTAGCTAAAGTTTTGTTCACTTCTCTTCCAAGGACAGGCTTTATAAACATTTATGTAAGTCATGTACAAATTCAGAAATGTAGCTTTTGACTCATTTTTTTAAATTTCCGTTTAAATCAGGCTGAGTAAAAGGACATACTCCAGGAGTTCCCGTCGTGGCGCAGTGGCTAACGAATCCGACTAGGAACCATGAGGTTGCGGGTTCGATCCCTGCCCTTGCTCAGCGGGTTAACGATCCGGCGTTGCCGTGAGCTGTGGTGTAGGTTGCAGACGCGGCTCGGATCCTGCGTTGCTGTGGCTGCGGCGCAGGCCAGTGGCCACAGCTCCGATTAGACCCCTAGC
>PVHT020000439.1:2171510-2185152 GCA_004024745.2 Catagonus wagneri | reverse complement strand
AAAAAAAAAAAAAAAAAAAAAAAAAAAAAAAAACTAATGAATATATTATTGGTTTAAAATATTTCAATTTTAATGAGAAAAAACTAAAATGTATTAGTTTGCTAGTATTTATGATTTTTAAAATTTAACTTCACAGTTAATGTGTAGGAGAGCGCCTTGCTCTTATATGTACCTGACATTATTTTTGTGATTTGGGAGGTTGAGAACATCTGCAAATCTTGGTTTCTGCTTGTACATTGAAATTATGCAAGATTCAGAAAAGAAGCCGATAAAAATCTGCCTTTTTAAACTTGGAAATTTGTAACGTGTTTTCTATAATCATAAAAGATTTGGTAAATCTTTGCTCTTAACAATTGATAATTTTAGAGTTAAACACTTAAGTAGATTCCCTATAAAATCAGTTGTTAATCTTTAGTCAACTCTGGAAAGATAGTTTTTCATTTTTAGGAAGTGAAGTTCATCTAAAATTTTAAATTTATTGATATCAAAGATGTAAAACATTCACTTTTATTTTTTAATGTCTTTTATGTGTGTTATTATGTCCTTATTTTTAATAATTCTGTATTCTACTTCTATGACCTTTGAAGGTGCTTATGTTCTTTTAAAGGAAAGGCTTCAAGGTTAATAAAACCTAGTTCTCTTTAAATTTCAATGATTTTTTTTCTTAATTCTGTCTATTGCTGAGTTATGTTCATATTCTAGCTCCTCAAGTGGTCTTTATAGTTTTAACTTTTGAGTATAGATATGGCCACATCCCACCGGTTTTGTTTCTTCTTTCTTTCTTTCTTTTTCATATTCCTTTCTTTCAATTCATAGTGCTCTCATTGTTTCACTGAAGGAGAAATTATTAGGTAGTAGGTAACATATTTCGTTAATATCTAACTTACTACATTTTTACCTGAACCACAGTTCTGTATGATTTGTTACAAACTTCACGCCTTCTCAGCCTAAATGCTTAACTGTTGTTTTAAATGTCTAGAGTTTTAGTCACTGTGTGTTTTCTGATGTACAATAAATGATAAACTTTTTAAAAAATAATTTACATTCTTCAGTATGAATTTTCTGATTAAAATAGACTTATAGCTAAAGACCTTCTCACATACCTGACATTCACAGGATTATCTTCTCTTATACTTTCTTTTGTGTCAGTGAGGACTAGCTTAAACTAAAGGCTTTCCAAAATTTCTCTACTTACTTGGTTGCTAGCCAGTATGAAATTTCCAGTTACTGAGGACTGACAGGTAGTATTGGGAAGCTTTTCTACATTCTATCAGTGTGGTCTTTAGTGATGAATGTCATGGTGATGAATCTGCTGATGAGTGTAACATGAATGGAACCAAAAGCTGCTTGCACATTTGAAAAGGTTCTACATAATTACCTGATGTTCCTTGAAGGATGAGACCAGTGAAGTCTTTGCTTCACTTACTTATAGGGATTTTCCAGAGCATGAATTCCTTAAAGTTGAGGAAGATGAGAGTGTCAGAATGCCTTCCCACATTTCTAACTTACATTAGGAATGAATTTTCTTGTGTCGAGTAAGTTGTGAGCACTGACTAAAGGCTTTTCCACATTCCTTGCATTCATAAGGCTTCTCACCAGTGTGAATTATCTGGTGTTGTTTAAGCTGTGAGCCCTGCCTAAAGGCCTTCCCACATTCGTTACATTTATAGGGTTTCTCACCAGTATGAATTCTCTGGTGGTGGTTTAGCTGTGAGCCCTGCCTAAAGGCCTTCCCACAGATTTCACATTTGTAAGGTTTCTCACCAGTATGGATCCTCTGATGCTGAGGAAGATATGAACGGTGGCCAAAGGCCTTTCCACATTCATGACATTTATGTGGCTTCTCACCAGTGTGGATTCTTTGATGTTCATTAAGTTGTGTGATACCTCTAAAGGCCTTTCCGCATTCCTTACAGACATAGGGCTTTTCTCCAGTATGAATTCTCTGATGTTTAATAATCAGTGATAAGTAACTAAAAGCTTTTCCGCATTCAGTACATTGATAGGGTTTTTCACCGGTATGAGTTCTGTGATGTACATTAAGTTGTGAGAGCCGAACAAAGGTTTTTCCACAATCCTTACATTCATAGGGTTTCTCACCAGTATGAATTCTCTGATGTCTGGTAAAGAGTGAAAGAGAACCAAACGCCTTTCCACATTCTTTACATTCGTAAGGTCTTTCCCCACTGTGAGTTCTCTGGTGTTGAGGAAGATAGGAATGGCGATGGAAAGCCTTCCCGCATTGCTGACATTCATAAGATTTCTCACCAGTGTGAATTTTCTGATGACTAAGAAGAGATTTCTTCTGCCAAAAACCTTTTCTACATTCATTACACACAAGGGGTTTACTTCCAGGTGGAACTTTGTGAGGCAGGTTATGGAGTGTTTGCTGTCTCAAAGTGGGTATTTCTTCATGAGAGATTATGACTTGACTGGGACTTCCTTCCTCAGTTCTGTGATAAGTCTCAAATGTGCCTTCATATTCCCAGTCATCTTGGAAACTGAGGTTCTCCAGATCTTTGTTTATAAATGTTTCCATTTTCTCCCACTGGGATACCTGATCTGAAAAGTAATGAAAAAGCAGAGATGCGTGTTTTAGTCCCTGGTGTAAGACGGAGCTTCTTTAGTAGAAATAGTTTTAAACTGAAAATGTTATAGTTCCCACCATGGCTCAGTGGAAACAAATCTGACTAGTATCCGCCAGGACGCAGGTCTGATCCCTGGCCTTGCTCAGTGGGTTAAGGACCCAGTGTTGTTGTGAGCTGTGGTGTAGGTTGCAGATGTGGCTTGGATCTGGCGTTGCTGTGGCTGTGGCCTAGGCCAGCGGCTACAGCTCGGATATGACCTCAGCCTGGGAATCTCTCTATGCCTCAGGTGTGATCCTAAAAAGGAAAAAGAAAAACAAAACCTGAAAATGTTTATGAAAACAGTGAGTGTTCCACAGAGTTCCCAAATAAGACTAAGCAATTAGATAAACATACAAGAACGGGAAAAATGGAGATCTCATAAGTAAAGTGAGGTAGTTAAGAATTTCAGTTTTTGTCATTATAGTTGCCTGTAGGGTTTGTCACCATAAGGGTGCCCGGTGATTCTCTTGCAAATGAAAGTATGAGTTCCTGTTTTAGCAGGAAGGATCCAGCCAATTACTGATGCATGTTTGAATCTAGCTGTAGTGTAGGTCGCAGACACGGCTCGGATCTGGCATTGCTGTGGCTGTGGCGTAGGCCAGCCGCTACAGCTCTGAATAGACCCCTAGCCTAGGAACCTCCATATTCCACAGGTGCGACCCTAAAAAGCAGAAAAAAAAATGCGTTTAATACACCTAACCTACTGAACATCATAGCTTACCTTCATCTATCGTAAATGTCCTCAGACCACTTACGTTAGCCTAGCATTGGGCAAAATCATCTAACACAAAACAAAGCCTGTTTTATAACAAAGCATTGACTATCTCGTGTAACTTATTGAATACTCTACCGAAAGTGAAAAATAGAATGGTTGTAAGTAGATCCATTTTTTACCTTCACGATATCCCAACTACTGTCCTTTGCCCATTTAGGGCAGTTTTAGCAAGAACTGTTAGGTCAGTTTATCAAGAACCCTCTCATCCTCAGTATCTCATCGCTCTGGACAGACTTTAGCAAGTATCCCTTAACTCCATTTAGTCAGATTCTCCCTTTCATCCTTGATTTTCATCTTGGTAATGGTATATCCAGGCCCCCCCCCCCCCCCGAGCTCCTTGACTCTTAATCCCCCCACTTGTTCTTATATGTGGAATATTTGTCCCAGTTATGGACAAAGTTCTTATATTTGGAATATTTGTCCCAGCTATGGACAAAGTTCTTACATTTGGATTATTTGTCCCAGTTATGGACAAAGTTCTCGCCCTATGGCAATAGTTCCTGAATCAAATTTACCTCATGGAGCTTTAGCTTCTGTCCTGCTCTGGTTGTCTTTGATAGTAAATATATTGGGGGAAGGATCAGATACCTTGGAGAACTATACAACTATAGTCCTTGCCCTAGGGAAAGTGCAAATTGGAGCAGGCGGAGCGGATCGTCAAACATGTCCCGATGCGGAGACAATCTCTCCCAGACAAAACACACCGAAGGCTCCGCGAACCTATCCTTTCGAAACACCAGGGCGCGTGGCCTCCTCAGCCTGACCACACAGAGGCGCCCGAGGACCTGCTCCACTGCAGCCCCTTCTGGGAAATGTAGTTCAGCACCGGCGGGTCGGTTGCCCGAAGAACGCTGGGAAGACGAACCCGGGCGGTGATTGGGCCCCGGCCGCAGTGGCTTCTGGGAGAGCAGCTAAGCACTTTGCTCTGGCCACGCGTTAAGTGCGAGCTTTCAGTCCCTCAACCTTGGCCTCGTCCAGCCACCCAGAGCCAGATCTTTTTCCTTGAGTTTTTGTGTCTGTTGGCCTCGACCTCTGGTCTGCGTACTGCGCCGGGTGTGAGGTGTGTGGCTGTGTGTGACCGAGGTGAAGTTGTGGGTCTCTGTGACATGTTGGCCCAGGTCGGTGCCTATGACTGTGGGGACTGCAGGTGAGTGAATACATCTGCCTCTGCGTCGGTGGCGGCGGCATCTGCGACGTGGGGGGTGACAGTGCGAGGAGGGCTTTGTTCGTGACGTGTCTTTGTAGGTGACTGCAGGTTTTAGAATGTGTGGCCATGGTTACGTGTGAACGTTGGTGTTACTCTCAACGTTTTTTCAGTTTAACTGTATGAACGTGACTGGAGTTGTTCATAAATTGTGTAGGTTTAAGATAATGTAAATGTGGGTGTCTCTTTGGTTGCCTGTGGGATTGTGATCACTGCTCTCAGGTTTGCTTTCCCTATTTAGAAATAACTATGTGGCTAATAACTCCTTATTTCTTATTACCCTGACGTTCTGTAATATAGGACAAAGATAATTAACGTATAGCATGATAAAAACATGACTTTCACTTTAAAACAACTCAGAATTATTATAGAGAAGAATTCACAATCAGCCTAAAATGTCAAAATGAAACAATTTCTTATTTTGGTACATCTTGTCTTAGCTCTGTCCCAGATACTACAATTACTCATTTCTTTTGCGATTTGGAATAGGGCTGTAGAAAAATTCAGGAAGCCTTAGACTGCAGAATTGGCTTTCCCCATCCTGAAGCTCAGATCTAGGATATGCATGGCCTGCTATGCCCACTCTGAGGAAGGACGCTTTCCTTCGTGAGGTCTTGAAGCTTGACCAAGGCAACAGTGTGTCCCTGAGCCAAACCCCAAAGCCAGAATTTCTGTCCCTTAATATGATTTTGTTTTCATCTGGCCTCACGGCTTCTGTGATGTCATAAGCACATATTTATCTCTGGTAGTGCCTTCTCTAAGGAATTTTTCACTTGATTCCACATATATGGGGCTGGAATAAATACGGGAACATTTTCCTGCAGGCCTTGTATTTCATGGAAGGAAATTTTAGAGCCACACAGATCTCACTGCAAATACCAACTCAACCAGTCACATCCTAGTTCTGTGTTTTTCAGCAAGTCACTTAACTTTTCTATATCTCTTAGTTTTTTCTCCAGTGAAAAAAATATAATCTGATGGCAGGGTTATCTTAAGGAATTAGCGATCACTGATATTAAAAGAGGTGGCAGAGGCATTAAAAAGCTGAATCTCACACTTTGTTACTGCATATCTTTTTTTACATCTTCAAAGTTTTTGAATCAGTATATACTGATTATTCAAAATGTTAAAGATTTTAAAAGAAAATAGAAGAATTGAGATACTAGTTAAACAATATTTAGAAGAAAATTATCTTGGGCTAAAAAAATACATAAGATTATCTAAACATATTCTGCTAAATTTCTGAATTCCAAAGATAGAAAGAAACTTTTTAAAAATTTTATGGCTGCACCCATGGCATATGGAAGTTTCCAGGCCAGGGATTGAATCCAAGCCACAATTGAGACTTATGCTGGGGATTGAACCTGCACTTCCACAGGGACCCCAGCCACTCTAGTCAGATTTTTAACCCACCGCACCATACCAGGAACTCCAGAAACTTTTTTTTAGTGCCATGCTGGTGGCATACGGAGGTTCCCAGGCTACGAGTTGAATCGGAGCTGTAGCCACCAACCTACTCCAGAGCCACAGTAATGCCAGATCCAGGCTGCATCTGTGACCTACACCACAGCTCACGGCAATGCCAGATCCTTAACCCACTGAGTGAGGCCAGGGATCGAACCCACGTCCTCATGCATGCTAGTCAGGTTCGTTAACCACTGAGCCATGACAAGAACTCCCATAAACTCTTGCCAAATTCTGGGACAGAATTAGGGACCTCCAAAGATGTCTACTTCCTAATCTCAGTAACCTGTGGGTATGTTGTTACATGGCAAGGGGGAATTAAGTTGCAGATAGAGTTAAGGTTGTTAATCAGCCGACCTTAAGACAAGATTATCCTGGGTTGTCCAGATGAGCCCAGTATAATCACAAGGGTCCTTAAAGGTTAAAGAGGGAGGCAGAAGGGTTAAGCGTCAGAATGATGCAATGTGAGAAACTCAACTGGCTATTTCAGGCTTTGAAGATGGAGAAGGGCCATGTGAAGGAATGTGGATAGCCTCTAGAAGCTGAAAAGGCTAGGAAATAGATTCTCCCATAGAGCCTCTGGAAGAGAACACAGCCCTGTCAAGACCTTGAATTTGCCCTAGTGAGGCCTATTTCAGACTTCCAACCTCCAGATAATAAATGTGTTGTTTAAAGCCACTAAGTTTTTTTTTTTTTTTTTTTTTTTTGCCTTTTGTCATTTTAGGGCCTCACTTGCGGCATGTGGAGGTTCCCAGGCTAGGGGTCTAATCGGAGCTGTAGCCACTGGCCTACGCCACAGCCACAGCAACGCTAGATCCGAGCCGCGTCTGTAACCTACACCACAGCTCACGGCAACGCCGGATTGTTAACCCACTGAGAAGGGCAGGGATCGAACCTGCAACCTCATGGTTCCTAGTCGGATTCGTTAACCACTGCGCCACAACGGGAACTCCAAAACCACTAAGTTTTGATATTTTTTTACAGCAGCAACAGGAAATGAATAGTACCCATAAGCTAAGAGAAACAGACCAGCTTTGGGTTCCTCTTCTAGAAGATCAGAGCCAGAATTTAGTGAAGTGACATCTTTGGATTACTGAGAAAAAACTATAATCCAAGAACATTCCTCCAACCAAAAATACAATTTGTGAAGGTCCAGGAACTCTTGGGCATAAAGGATTCAGAGAATACCAGCTATATACCATGTATTTAGGTAAATACAAACACTCAATAAAATAGTCTAGCCAAATTGCATTTGAAATAAAACCATTACTTCAAGACAGGAGAAAACAGTAAACAAACAGTGGCCAGTAATGAATGTTACTTGGAGTACTATATTTAAGTTTAAATGGAAAGAATGAATGGGTCTGGCAGTAAGTAATCTAAGCATCAATCAAGCAAATAAGAGTAAAACTAAAAGCTCTGGACTGTGAGTTTTTATTTGGGTAGTGAAATGGAGTAAATGTGAAAAAATAGGCTGTGAAGAAACGGAAAGAGAAAGCAAGGATGGTTTCCTGGAGGAGAGTAGCAAAGAAAATTAATGCCGGTTTAGAAAGTATAACTGCTCTTATTCTGCCCAAATGATTAAGAATGGGGAGATAACCACTACCCTAAGCACAATGGGAAATTCCAATTTAGCAAGAGAAAAGGGTCAGCCAACGTAAGAAAGGAAAAGACCAAGATTATATAAGTAGCACACACCATGTAAAATGAAAGGAATAATTCACTAAATAAAAATGAATTTCCCTATAGAAAAATTAATTCATGTTTTGAGTTATTTGAAATCAGTTTTAAAAAAATAACTGAAATGACAGGGGCTGAAAATAAATGAATGGACAAAAACATATCAGGTAAACAAGGATAATACCAAAAGGATTCCACTAGGCCAAGGTTGGCAAGTTTCTTACCTAGAGGGCCAGACAGGAAAGAAACAGGCATTGTGGCCATAGTCCTTGTTGTAACCACTCAGATCTACTGATGTAGATAATATGTTGTCAACACCTGCACTTGGCAGAGTAGGGTATTATATAGTGATAAAATTATGATTCATAAATGGGGTTAAGTCATATATCTTAATAGGTCAAACAACATAAAATATAAAAATCTCTGGAAATTCAAGATTATGCTTAAAAAAATTCAATTTCAGGAAATTCTGATCCGGTATACCAAGTTATATAAGAATGTGGAGAGTTTTATCATTGTAATCCACTGGCTTAACTAGAATCTTGTATCCAAAAAAGTATATATATATGTATTTTTCCATGCTCTAGAACATATATAAAAATCAATCCTGTACTGAGCCACTAAGGAAAATGTCAAATTCAAAATAATATTTTCAGGCTACATTTTACCAACCATAATAAAATAAAATTTGAAGTTATATCATTTAGGATGTTTTCAGGTGAAAGTTTACAAAATATTCAACTAAAAGTAATTTTGGCAATAAAGGTTTATTTTTCTTACATAAGAAGGCTTCAAAGGAATAGTTCCAAATTGGCTTCATAGTTCAGTGTTCTTAGGGCTCTCAGTCAGCTTCTTTGAAGTCAGTCCTCTCTTTTCTGTTCTTGGTTGCAGAGTGGCTGCAGCATCTCTAGGCATCATGTTCTCAGAGGAAAATGTTTAAAAAGCAAGAAATGAAAGGGAAGGGAGTCTTCCTAATGTATCTGTCTTTTCTGAATGAGGAAGCTCTTTCCCAGAAGGCCCTGTAGATCCATACTGGCCATACACTAGAACATATGGGCCATACTGAGCTGCAAAGGAGGCTGAAAATCAGCATCTGACTTCTTCAGATTCTAAGGCAAGACACAGTGGCCACAAGTAGTAATGGGAATTGGGTATGGCTGCTAGGTAGGCAACCAACCCCTTCCAAAACAGACAACCTAGAAATTAAGCAAGACCCCTAAATTTAGTTTACTCTTGGATCAGGAAGAAATAAAAAATGAGATTATTGTAGGATAATCACTATTTCATTATTTGCCGACTTTGTTTTCTATTGATTTATTCATCAAGGTGTTTGGTATTCTTTTTTCTGGCTTCTTAAATAGTACATTTAGTATATATGAATATTATCATCCAGATTTTCATGTTTTACATGCACTTAAAGGCCATAATAGTTGCTCTGAGTAGTTTCAGCCACATCCCACTTGGCATGTAAAACCCTCATTGTCATTCTTTTAGTTCCTTGTTAACCCAAAAGTAATTTGGCTGTTTGTTTTTTTTTACTTTTTTTGAATTTCCAAGAAAATTCACACGTTTAGCTATTGTTAAAGTATTACACTGTGGTTAGAAAAATGTGATTCTGGAGTGTGTTAAGAGACAAAATATTTTCCAACCTGTCTTTGACAATCATGGTCTAAAAAATTGCATCCATATAATTTTTCTTCGGTATGAATTTTATTACTCAAGATAAAGGATAGCTCTGAACAAAGTAATTCTCACTTGCATTACATTCTTCAAGTCTTTCCCCAAGATATAAAGAGTAAGTTATGATTAGCTTAAGCTAATGGACTCTTGCCATTATTTCCATTCATATGGTTGCTTGCTAACATAAATTCTCTGATGATTAATAGGGGATAAGTGTTGATGGAAGGCTTTTCTACATTTATTAGGTTCACTTGTGTTTCTCTGTTACGCATTCTCTGATGTTGAATAGCAGTTGAGTCATGATTTAAAGTCCTCCCACATTCCTTATATTCATAGGGTTTTTCCTCAGTATGAATTACCTGATGTTGAATCAGTTGGGAGCAATGACTGAAGGCTTTCCCACATTCCTTACATTCATATGGTTTTTCACCTGTATGAATCCTGTAATGTACAGTAAGATGTGAGACCCGTTTGAAAGCCCTACCACATACTTTACATTGGTAGGGTTTCTCTCCAGTGTGAATTCTCTGATGTTGCTTAAGTTGTGAGCTGACCCTAAAGGCCTTCCCACATAACTTACATTCATAGGGCTTCTCACCAGTATGTATTCTCTGATGTCGAATAAGAGTTGAACCTTGATTAAAGGCCTTTCCACATTCTTTACATTCGTAGAGTTTCTTGCCAGTGTGAATAGTCTGATGTTGAATCAACTGAGAACGATGACTAAATGTTTTCCCACATTCCTTGCATGCATAGGGTTTCTCACCAGTATGAATTCTATAATGTACTTTAAGATGTGAGATCCTATTAAAGGCCTTGCTACATTCCTTACACTGATAGGGTTTCTCACCAGTATGAATTCGTTGATGTTCAATCAGCTGTGAGCTTCGACTAAAGGCCTTTGCACAGTCCTTACATTCATAAGGTTTCTCACCAGTATGAACTCGCTGATGTTGTATGAAATTTGAACTAGAATTGAAGGCCTTTCCACATTCTTTACATTCATATGGTTTCTTGCCAGAATGAATATTTTCATGCTGAATTAGTCGTGAGCCATATTTAAAGGCCTTCCCACACTCTTTACATTTATAGGGTTTCTCATTAATATGAATCCCTTGATGATTAATAAGGAAGTCCTCTTGCCAGAAGTCTTTTCTACATTCATTATATCCATAGGGCTTTTCTCCAGGATGAATTTTCTGATAAAAAGTAAGGGATGCTTGCTGGTTGAAAGTGGACATTTCCTCATTATTAATTATCATTTGACTCAAATGTCCATCTGGATCTCCCTCTTGCCTTTCAAACTGACTTCGACATTCCCAATTATCTTGGAAACTTGAGCACTCAAGATCATAACTTGTAAGACTTTCCATTATTTCCCATCGTGGTGATTGTACTTCGTAACTGTGCTGCTTTGGAGATAATACCTTAGTATCATACCTGGATTCCAATACTGAAAAAAAAACAAAAGTATGTGTTTGTTTTTTCCTTTTCCACAAAAAAAGGACTACTGTAGTAAAAATTGGAAAGTTTAGACTCAAGATAATACCTATAAGCTCTTGAATGTGACTAAGTAATTAGAAAAATGGAGAAGTAAAACAGAAAAAGAGGAAATACCATAAATTGAGATGAATGAGGTAATTAGAGAGAGATTATAAGAGTAGTTCTAAAATGTAAGTATGGATCAGAATCACCTCTGGATCATATTTTTGAAAATGAATGTTTGTATAACACCCTAGAAAGGACAAGTATAACCTAGAGTGACAGAAAGCAAATCATCTGTTGGCTGGGATTATGAGCAACTGTGTGGAACGGCGCAAAAGAGAACTTTTCAGGGTAATTGCTCTGTATTTTTCTGTGGTGGTGGTTATTTAAGTGTACACATTTGTGATGCATGCAATTGAATATAAATTATACTGCAATAAAGTGGCTTTTTTTAAATGATGGAGAGAGGTGACTAGATACTTCCCTGGCCAGAAGAACATGACAGTGCATCTGCTTGTCAGGAGATGTGGTAGTACAGGAGGGCTATTACAAGTGGAAGTTGTAATAATTCAGCTGTGGTCTTCTGCTGTGATGCATTCTGGCTGTGAAGTTTAGCTGAACACCATGGCTAGAGCTAACATCAGTTGGAGCGGTATTCCCTGGACCTTTCCTTTGGCTAACAGTGACCTTGGTAAAGGAGGGCCTTGTTCCTTGTTTAGAAGATCAGGCCCAAATTTAATGGGGTAGCCTCTTCCAGAGCAACATTCTTTGCTGGTTATTCAAAACACAAGGAAAAGGCTGAATGGTGTATTTGATCTTGATTCTACCTGGTACATGATTCTGCTACAGTGACCTATTTTACTGTAATCACAGAAATCAATCCCATTTGGCTAAAAAGAATTTGTCACAGCTTCATGCAAGGAACTATGGGGAAAAGTGAATGGATGCTCTTAAATGTGTTCATAAAGTATATTAGAAGGCCAAAGAAGGCTTTATAGGGGCATGTCTGCTTCCTCTGGTGGCATAGCAGAGACCACTATTCATTTGGTTATTTGTGAGATTATTAAGCAATAACTGCTGGAGTAAAAGATTACATTGACAATGGAAGAGAATGAAAATCTGTGAAAGAAGTATCAGATTTTGGGGGAGAGATGCTGCTAATCATCTCAAAAACTTGCACCACAACCATAGTTCATCCACATGAAGTCATAAGAACAAGACCATATGAAGAGGGCATAAAGTTGAAGTGTTTTTTCAGACACCATGTTTGGTTGTTCAGGAGGAAGCTCCCTTTATGGGTCTCTTTATTGTGGTCTAACAACTCAGATAAGACAGATTCCAAACACAGTCATTCTGATGGCCACCTATGAATTGGTGGTCCATCTATTCAATGATTAGCAACATCTGGCTGTCATCCTATAAAGAAAGACAACCAAAAGATTTCAGTAGACCATGCAATATTAAAGCCAGCCTAGTGGATAGAAGAAAATTAATTTGGGAATATGTAAATATGCCCAGATGGAAGTCTGGTTTTAGTAATTCAAGTGATCACACATTACTTGGTCTTTTTTGGCAATGTGGAAAAAAAAAAAAAGCATGCCCCTTAAGGATAAGGACATGCCATTAAAAGCACCCTTCTCTCCAAACTGTCACATTTTCTGTTATAGACACCTGACACAATTGAGTTTTGTTGATTTATGGCAATCAAAGTACACTGTTTATTCCATGAGCACTTTAAATTAAGCCATTGCTAATTATATACTGTGCTATAACTATACAAAGACAGTACTTATTTTCTAACTTCTGACTTTTGATCTACTCTTTGTAAAGTTGCAAAATACCAACAATACTAGTGAGGTCCTCTGTATCACTTTCACGTTTTCCTGAGAGGACCTGGCACAGTTTTGAGAATTAATTAGCATTAGTAGTTATTGTTTTTGACAACCAATGAAATAATGTTCCAAAATTTTATGTATAGTCTTAGCATTGAATTGTTTGGGTTTCCTCATATGGGACCTTAAAGGATCCCAAATGGCCAAAACAATCTTGAAAAGGAAGTACAAAATTAGAAGTCTCTCACTTCCTGACTTCAAAACATATTAAAGAGCTACAGTAATCAAAATAGTGTGGTGCTAGCATAAAGGCAAACATAAAGATAAGTGGAACAGAATAGAAAGCACAGAAATAAATCCTTATGCATATGGTCAAATGACCTTCCACAAGAGTGCCAAGTCCATGCAATGAGGAAAGGACAGGCTCTTCAACAAATGAGGCTGAGGAAATTGGATATCCATATGCAAAAGAAAGACGCAAGACCCTTACCTTATGCCATATATATAAAAAATAACTCAAAATGGGGAGTTCCTGTCGTGGCTCAGTGGTTAACGAATCCGACTAGGAACCATGAGGTTGCGGGTTCAATCCCTGGCCTCTCTCAGTGGGTTAAGAATCCAGTGTTGCTGTGAGCTGTGGTGTAGGTCGCAGACGCGGCTTGGATCGCACATTGCTGTGGCTGTGGTGTAGGCTGGCGGCTACAGCTCCTGTTAGACCCCTAGCCTGGGAACCTCTATATGCTGCAGGTGCGGCCCTAGATAAGGCAAAAAGACAAAAACAAACAAACTCAAAATGGATTAAAGACCTACATGTAAGACCTAAAACTATAAAACTCCTAGAAAACGGGAAAAGCCTGATGACACTGCATCTGTCTTTTTTTTTTTTTTTTTTTTT
>PVHT020000439.1:2139540-2171410 GCA_004024745.2 Catagonus wagneri | reverse complement strand
CCGCAACCTCGTGGTTCTTAGTCGGACTCGTTAACCACTGAGCCATGAAGGGAACTCCGATGACACTGCATCTGGCAACGATTTCTTGGATATTGTACCAAAAACACAGGTAGCAAAAGCAAAAATAGACAAATGGGACTGTATCAAACTTAAAAACTTCTGCACATAAGGGAACAATCAACAGAGTGAAAACGCAACCTACAGAACGGGAGAAGATATCTGCAAATCATGTATCTAGCGAGGCGTTAATATCCAGAATATATAAAGAATTCCTAAAATCTTTATATTTGTGATTTAAAACCACAAATAACTTGTTTAAAAATTTTAAATGGGCAAAGAACCTGAACAGACATTTTTCTAAAGAAGACATACAGATGAACAGGTGTGTATGAAGATGCTCAAACAACATCACTAATCATGTGAGAAAGACAGATTAAAACTATAATGAGATATTGCCTCACAGCTAGTAGGATGGCCACTCTTAAAAAATTCACACACACACACAAACACAAAATAACAAGTGTTGATAGGATGTGGAGAAATTGGAACCTTTGTGCACTGTTGGTGGGAATGTAAAATTGTATCACTATGGGAAACAGTATAGTGGCCCTTAAAAAACTAGTAACAGAAGTACCATATGACCCAGCAATTGTACTTCTGGGTATATAACCAAGAGAATTGAATCTGAAAGAGATATTTGCACACCCATGTGCACTGCAACATTATTCACAATAGCTAAAAGGTGGAAGCAACCCAAATGTCCATTGACAGATGAATGGAAAAAAAATTGTGACATATACATATAGCCTTAAAATGGAAAGAAATCCTGTCACATGCTACAATATGGATGAACCTTAAAGATATCATACCAAGTGAATTCAGACACAAAAGGCCACATACTATATGATTTCATTTATGTGAAGTATCCACAATAAGCAAATCCACTGAAACAGAAAGCAGGTTAGTAGCTGCCAAGTGCTGGGGGGAAGGGGGAATGAGAAATGACTGCTTAACAGGTATGGGGTTTCCTTCTGGGGTACGTCTAGGAAAAACTCAACACCACTCTCTCTCCGTATTTCATTTCTGACACTTGTAGTCACCAAATGTGTGTGGGTTTTTCACTCACATCAGGCAGTTCTCCAAGTCTGGCAGATACTGACTGGACAACCTACAAATTTACATCAATCCTAGTACTCTCTTTCTGCAGATCTCACAGATTAAGGCCTCAGTCTCACCAATGCCCTCACCAGCTCCCCACCCCCCCATAAACTGGAGGTTCCCACAGCTCCCTCCGTGGGTTTAATCATTTGCTAGAATGGCTCTGAGAATTCAGGAAAACCATTTACTTACTATATTACCAGTTTGTTACAAAGGGTGTAATTGAGGAACAGCCAGATGGAAGAGATGGAAGAGATGCAATATGGGGGGAAAGGATGCGGAGATCCCATGCCATCTCTGACCACACCATCTTCCCAGGACCTCCACGGTTGGCCAACCTGGAAACTATGAACCCCATACTTGAGGGATTTTTATGGAAACCTCATTATGTAGGTATGGTTAACCAAATCTTGGCCATCAGTGATTATCTCAACTTCCAGTCCCCTCTCCCCTTCCAGGAGGTTGAGGGGTGGGGCTGAAAGTTCCATCCCTCTAATCTCATAATTAGTTCCTTTCTCATCCAGCCTCCATCCTGAAGCTATCCAGGAAGACCCCAGCCACCAGTCATCTAATTAGCATACAAGAAGACACTTAGGATTTTAGAGATTCCAACGGTTTTTTAAAGCTATGTGCCAAAAAAACAGGGTTGAAGACCAAATACGTATTTCTTACTGTTTAAAAAAAAAAATCTTATTTCTTACTATAGATCACTATCACAGGGATAAAAAATATTCCGAAATTAGATTATGCTGACTGATACTAAACGCCAATGAACTATACACTTTAAAAGATGAATTTTGTTATGTATATTGTACCATAAATTAAAAAAAATTAAAAGCATTTTCCAGAAAAACTGTAAGTGACCACAACTGGCTCAAGAAATGCAATACTTGAATGTTTAGATTCAGTATTCAGTATCAGGAGTTCACTATAATCCAGACTTTATATCCTAAAAGAAAAAAAACAGTAAAATATGAAAAGGTGGGAGTTCCCGTTGTGGCTCAGTGGTTAACAAACCCAACTAGTATACATGAGGATGCCGGTATATATAATTATATATATATATATATATGAAAAGAATATTTCCTTTTTTTTTTTTTTCGGTCTTTTGTTGTTTTAGGGCTGCACCCACGGCATGTGGAGGTTCCCAGGCTAGGGGTCTAATCGGAGCTACAGCTACTGGCCTACACCACAGCCACAGCAACGCAGGATCCGAGCCGCATCTGCAAGCTACACCACAGCTCACAGCAACGTAGGATCCTTAACCCAGTGAGCGAGGCCAGGGATCAAACCTGCAACCTCATAGTTCCTAGTCAGATTCGTTTCCACTGAGCCACAACGGGAACTCCGGTGAATGCTTCTTTAGCCTAAGAAGATATCCTTATCTCATTCGCATGGCTGATATTATGCTTAATGAATAGACATTAAAAATATTCCAATTAAGGTCAAGAACAAAATTAGTATGTAAACTACTCTTATTAACACTAATCAGCATCCTAATCAAGCAAGAGAAAAAACCTGTAAGCTATAAAAATGTAAAAGCATAATCACCAATTGCAGATGATTTAATTGCTTGGAACGCTCAAGAGAATTATGTGAAAACTGTCATTTATGAGAAAATTCAGCAAGTTGGGTTAGCTAGAAAATTAATCTGAAGATATGATTTTTGTCATATACAGAGAATAACCAGTTGGAGTATAATATAGGTGAATGCCGCATTAGTCAATATTATAGGTTATGCTATTTCTAGTAGCAGCAATAAATATAAAGTACCTAGGCACAGATGGTTTTTGTCATATATAGAGAATAACCAGTTGGAGTATAATATAGGTGAATGCCATATTAGTCAATATTATAGGTTATGCTATTTCTAGTAGCAGCAATAAATATACGTCTATATCAGGAAAACATTAAAACCTTCATCAAGGATAGACATAAATGAAGGGAAAAAGTCTGTCATGTTCTTCAATAGAAGACTCCACATAATTAAACCAGTTTTATCCTAAATTTATAAATTTACAGTGATTGCAGTAAGAAAAAATGTTTTTTTTTAAAGCAAATATTCTGGTTCTGAAGTTCAGATAGAAAAATAAAATGAGATTAGCTGGGAAAACTCCAAAAAGTAAGGTTGAAAAGAGACATTTTACCAGATATTTAAAACATTTAAACTCTTAATTAATAAAAAAAAATATATAGACTAAACATATGGTTAGAGTAATGGGCTAGAACAGAAAGTCCAAAAATAGATCCAAATACAGAGTTGATAAAGCATATGACAAACGTAGCTTTGTAGATGAGTGCTGAAGAGATAAAGTAAGTTAATAAATTCTGTTTGAATAACTAGACAATAATTGGGATACTAACAGGAAATCACAACTTACACTAGGAAAAATTCCGTATGTACCGTAACACCATAAATAAACTAGAAAAAATTATAGGAGACTCATAATCACAGAGGGTGAAGTTCTCTTTAAATATGACACAAACATAGGCCAAACACTCTCTGACATAAACCACAGCAACATCTTCTCAGATCCACCTTCCAGTAATGAAAATAAAAACAAAAATAAACAAATGGGAATTAAACTTAAAAGTTTCTGCACAGCAAAGGAAACTCTAAACAAAACGGAAAGACAACCCACAGAATGGGAGAAAATATTTGCAAATGAAGTGACTGACAAGGGATTAATCTCCAAAATTTATAAACACTGTCTGCAGCTCAATACCAAAAAATAAACTGCCCCATCAAAAATTGGGCGGAAGATCTAAATAGACAATTCTTCGAAGAAAACATACAAATGGCCAAAAAACACATGAAAAGATGTTCAACACCACTAATTTTTAGAGAAATACAATTCAAAACCACTATGAGGTACCACCTTCCAGCTGCCAGAATGGCCATCATCAAAAAGTCTACAAACAATAAGTGCTGGAGAGGGTGTGGAGAAAAAGGAACCGTATTACACTGGTGGTGGGAATGAAAATTGGTTCAACTACTGTGGAAAACAGTATGGAGATTCCTTAGAAAACTAAAAATAGAATTACAGTTTGAGGAGTTCCCGTCGTGGCTCAGTGGTTAACGAATCCAACTAGGAACCATGACGTTGCAGGTTTGATCCCTGGCCTTGCTCAGTGGGTTAAGGATCTGACGTTGCTGTGAGCTGTGGTGTAGGTTGCAGATGTGGCTTGGATCCCGCGTTGCTGTGGCTGTAGTGTAGGCCAGTGGCTACAGCTCCAATTCATCCCCTAGCCTGGGAACCTCCATACTCCCCGAGTGCGGCCCTAGAAAAGGTAAAAAGACCAAAAAAAAAGAAAAATACCGTTTCATCCAGCAATCCCACTCCTGGGCATCTATCTAGAGAAAATCATGACTCAAAAAGATACATGTATTCCAGTGTTCATTGCAGCATTATAAACAACAGCCAAGACATGGAAACAACCTGAACGCCCATCAGCAGAGGAGTGGATAAAGAAGACGTGGTACATACACAATGGAATATTACTCAGCCATTGAAAGGAAAGAAAGAATGTCATTTGCAGTAACATGGATGGACCTAGAAATTATCATGCTAAGTGAAGTCAGTCAGATGGTGAGACACCAACCGTAAATGCTATCCACATGTAAATGTAGAATCTAAAAAAAGGATGCAGGAGTTCCCGTCGTGGCGCAGTGGTTAACGAATCCAACTAGGAACCATGAGGTTGTGGGTTCGATCCCTGGCCTTGCTCAGTGGGTTAAGGATCCGGCGTTGCCGTGAGCTGCGGTGTAGGTCACAGACGTGGCTCAGATCCTGCATTGCTGTGGCCGCGGCATAGGCCAGTGGCTACAGCTCCGATTAGTCCCCTAGCCTGGGAACCTCCAAATGCCGCGGGTGCGGCCCTAAAATGACAAAAGGCAAAAAAAAAATAAAAAAATAAAAAAAGGATGCAATGATCTCTGTAGAACAGATACGACTCACAGACTTTGCAAAATTTATGGTTTCCAAATGAGACAAGTTGTGGGGTGGGGGGATGCAACGAGGGTTTGGGATGGAAATGCTATAAAATTTCGTTGTGATGATCGTTGCACAACTATAAATGTAATAAAATTCATTAATTAAAAAAATGACACAAGCCTACATATCTAAGGAGTAAACAAATTGAGCACCTCAAACAAACAAACACATGCTGTCAAAACTCAAGTGACAAAAGCAAAAACCTGTTCTCTGACATTTCAGGTGTAGTAGCCAGAATAATTGCCCCCCCCCCGGAGATGCACACGTCCGAATTCCCAGAACCATGAACATGTCAGAGCATGTACATGGCAGCACACACCTTCTCTCCCACACTCATTCCATACCTGATCTCTCTCACTCCCAAGGGCCAAGTACCACTTGAGTGTGGATGAATGTACCACATTTGTAATGCTTATTAGTTCTTAGGTTCCCATTTGACATTCTCTTATAGTACGGTGTACGTTGCAGAAAATGTTTATGGACATGTTTTTGGTTTCATGTCACAATGTAACTTTGGGCCTCATCAGGCAAGATTTTGACACCCCCCCCCACGGGACATTCGGCAATGTCTGGAGACATTTTTGTCTGTCACAAGTGAGGGGAGGCCAGGAAGGCTGCTGAATATCCTACAGTGCACAGAATAACCACCGCCACCCCTATGACAAAGAATTTTCCCACCCAAAGTCAACGCCGCTGAGGTTGAGAAATCCAGCGCCAGAGCACCCCAGGCAGAGGGACAGCAAGGAAAGAAGCCTTGAAACAGAAATGGGCTTGCTGTGTCAAAGATGGGACGTATATACCTGTACTGTCTGCTTTCACAATCCCACTGCAGAGCTGGGTAGTTGCAACAGAGACCATATAACTGGCAAAGCTGATTATATTTACTGCCTGGGTCTTTAAAGAAGATAATTTGCCAACATCTACGTTAATGGACCAGCAAAGAGGCTTGTGTGGCTGTAATGGAATAAGCAACATGGAGAGTGGTAGATGAAATCAGAGTGGAGGCAGGCAGGCAAGTGGATTATACGGAGCAACTAAGTTCAACAGAACTTTTGGGATACTGAAAATGTCTATTCTGCACTGTCCAATATGGCAGCCACTAGCTGTACCTGGCTACTCAGCACCTGAAATGTGGCTAGGGTGACTGTGGAATGGGATTTTACATTTTGATTTTAGTTAAAATTTAAAACGCATGTGTGGCTGGAGGCTACAGTATAGACTGGAGTCTTCTAGGCCATGGCATGGGTTTTGGAATTTCTCTTGAGTGAGATGGGAAGTTGCTGGCAGGTTTTCAGCAGATATAATACACTCTCTCTCAAGTTTTGAGAAGGTTGCTCTGACTGCTGTGTGGAGAATGCACTGCAATGGACAAGAGCGGAAGCAGAGGGCAGGGAGGAGGCTGCTGCAATAGTCCGGGGGTGGTGGGGATGTGGGTGATAGCAGTGCTGTTGGTGAGAAGTGGTTAAATTCTGGATATATTTCAAGGTAGAGCTAGCAGGATTTGCTGACAGACTGAATATGTATGTGAGACAAAAAAAGTCAAGGAAGATTCAACAACTTTTGACTTGAGCAAGTAGAATAGAGTCCCCTATTGCAGAAGAAATGGGGAAGAGTATCCTTGCAAGGAACGATCAAGAACTCCCTTTTGGACTTAATTTCAAGATGTCTGGTGAACATCCAAGTGGAGTCGATAAGAACGCAGTAGGATATAGGTATTTGAAATTTAAGGGAGAGGTTAAAGGTGAACGTAATAATTTGTGTTGGCCAAAGAACTTTCCCCAGTGATGGAAATGTTCTTTATCTGCATTGTCCAATACAGTAGCCACTAGCCACAAAACAGCTACTGAGCATTTGAAATGTGACAACTGCAACTGAATTTTAAAATGTATTTAACTGTAATTAATGAAAATTTCAACAGCTGCCTGCAGCCAGTGGCTCCATATTAGACAGCACGGGTATGAGTGGTGTATACAGTCTGGCCATGGAGAAGGTCCTGGGGGATGGAAGTAAAGAGAAGGGGCCCAAGTCTAAGCACTGAGGTGCTCCAGCTTTTACTGAGTGTGAGAAGATGCACCAAGGAGGCTGAGGACGGTTAACCGGATAGGACAGGTGAGAATGAGAGGCGGTGCTGACCCAAATAGACATTCACGTTTCAGGAAGGAAGGAACAGCCATGTTTGTCAAACGCTGCTGACTACCTAAGGAAGGTGATGACTAAGACCGGACCTCTGAGTTCGGCAACTTGGAAGGAAAATTTTCTAACTTTTGAAAGGGCCTACTTCGTCGCTAACCAGCTGCACAGTTGTGTGTGGTGGCTTCTCTCCCCACCCATGCCCCACTCACCTGGGCACGGGCTTCCCGTCGCTACTTTCTCCACCATCCAGGGCTCTTTGCCTTGCTCCAGGAAGGAGATCACATCAGGTTTGGATATGGCAAGACCTGGGTGTGAGAAAAAAACAGGCCACCCAGTTACGGTGGAGCCCCAGCATTCAGATCCAGGGCCTCTTCTCAAGCAGGAGAGGCGGCTGCAGGAGGGGCCAAGGGGATATAGGAGTCACCCGAGGGTTGGGGAAGAGGTAGCTTCAGGCCATGGAGCCGCCCTTTAACCACTCAAAAGATACCGTGAAATCGACAAGGAGGTTACAGATGTGCCCAAGGGTAACCTCCAGACTGACTGAACACGCGGCCTTACCCAGCGAGACCAGGTTGCTATAGATCTCCAGCATCACATCTCTGTACAGATCCCTCTGAGGGGGCACCAGCTGTTCCCATTCTTCTTGGGAGAAGACCACGGCCACGTCCCTGAACAAGTCTGACCCCTGGAACGACAGGCAGTTATGTCACACGCGTAACTCAAGGAAATGTTTTTCGGTGGGATGAGAAGAGACGGAACGGGTGTTCTGGTGAAAAAGGAGGCTGTGGCTGGAGGCCTCCGATGTGAACAGGTGACAGGAAAAGATGGGCACAAGTAAGGGGGATGTTCATACGGTCTTGAGTTTTCCTTTTTACTGCAAACCAAAGCTCTCTACTTAGGTCTAGGACGAAGATTAAAATCCATCCAAATGGAGTTTTCCCAGTTGTGACAGTGTAGTCAAGTAGACTACCTACTCTGTCCTTGGTATATGATTCTCAGTGTGAGTAACAACGACACCTAACAATTTTTGGTAGGCTTTCCCCAAAACATTTTATTAAAATAGTATCTTCTTTCTTTCTTTTCTTTCTTTCTTTTTTTTAAATACGGCCGCACCAGTGGCATATGGAAGTTCTCAGGCTAGGGGTCAAACTGGAACTGCAACGGCCAGCCTACGCTACAGCCACAGCAACATCAGATCTGAGCTGCATCTACAGCCTATGCTGCAGCCTATGGCAACACCGGATCGTTAACTGAGTGAGGCCAGGGATCAGACCTGCAGCCTCTTGGACATTATGTTGGGTTCTTAACCCATGGAGCCACAACAGGAACTCCTTAAAATAGTATTTTCTATCTTAGAAAAGAGAATTTTCATTAAGGTCAAGAATACTTCAAGACGTAGGCTCATCATTGTGTGAAAACATATCACAAACATTTTTCCTTATGAGAAAATACTTGAATGATGATTTTATTAGCTGTACAGTTTTTATCAAGTGACAAAAACTCACTCAACCACTTTCTTAATTTGGATACAGAGGTCTCCAAAGGTCAGATCTCTTAAGGCTCTTCCGAAAGTATGACAATCCAGATTCTGAACAAGTAATCCGTTTAACTGATTGTCTTAAAATCCCCAGCTCTGTACTCTGCTTGTGTTTAAACTGAAGAAGCCATTGGAGAATGACCTAGATTCAAATGCTGTGTTCAACCACAAACTAGACTTTAATTCTTTTTTTTTTTTTCTTTTGCTATTTTAGGGCTGCACCTATGGCACATGCAGGTTCCCACGGTAGGAGTCAAATGAGAGCTGCAGCTGCCAGCCTGCACCACAGCAACACGGGATCTGAGCTGTCAGCGACTTACACCACAGCTCACAGTAACGTCGGATCCATAACCCACTGAGTGAGGCCAGGGATCGAACCCATACCCTCATGGATCCTAATTGGGTTCATTAACCAATGAGCCATGAAGGGAACTCCTAGGCCTTAATTCTGACAACGAATCTTGTATAGACTTCCAGCTAAACTTGAATTACACATGAAGCTGTCAGTATAGGAGATGGCACCCCTACAACGAAATGGAGACCAGCCAGTACTGGCTCCCCTGCTTTTTTGTGTGTGACCCCTTACCAGTAGTCATCTCCTTTCACCGCACCTCAGTTCCTGTGAGGGACGATGCTCTCATTTTATGTGAGGAAGCGGGTTTCTCCTCCCTCTGGCATCACAGCGGAATTCAGAGCCATCAGAAGATGAACAGTGAATAGAATGAATCCCTCTGGGCACTGGTCAGAGTGGATGGGGCCATGGGAGAGGGTACTAGCTGCCTGCTCTTTTTATTCCCTAAAACGGGAACATCTGAGAACCAGATTCTTGGATGGAACCCAGATGGGAAGCTACAGGATAAGGAAAGCAAATATTTACATGATTTTAAAACTCACGAGGGACATGACTTTGAGAATTTCACGGGCTGCTGAGTTCTCCTCCCGGTTTCTCTCTTGGGGAAGCGCAGAGTCCTGAGGTGGCAGAGCTGAGGGAGGAAAAACCAAGCATTAGAGGCCAGGCTTGCCTCACAGCTCCCAGACTGCCACGGTTGCAAGTGCCTGCCTCCTTTACTACACATTCCCCAAAATCAGAGGGAGCTGGGACAAACTCTAGCCATTACCGAGCTCCACCCTGTTACTGATGCAGATCTGAGCTAGGGATACTGAGACACGGTGTCGCAAGGAGAAGGAAGGCTGTCCTCAGTCCAGGGAGCACAGCCTGTCTGAGATGCATCATCAGCCCAGCCCACAATGAAACCTTCCCAGAATCAAACCATTTAACTGTCATGTCCACAGCGTAACACCTTTGGAAGTCTCCTTGGCTGTTAACCTAACTTCCACACTCACTCACAGCCCGACCTAAGGCCTGGTGGACACCATTATGTGGACCCTGCCTTGAGCCAACAAATGGCAGCAGTGGGCAAATTAGATGGAGCAGGCCCAGTACTCCATTATCGTCACATAAAGATGGCCCTGCACAAACATAACAGTCAGCAAAGCTGTAGGCACAATATTTGCTAAAAAATGGAACCAAAAAGTCAGTACATTTTACAGGGAGGCAAGTGGTTGAATCATTTTTGGCACAGCCATATGATGGATGCCAAGCAACTCTCAAAAATGATGTGACAACGTCAGCTGACGATTAAAGATATTCACAACGGAACGCTTTGTACAACAAGAAAGCATTCAGCAAGAGAAGTGAAACCCAGAGTTCCCACTGTGGCATGGTGGGAGAATCTGACTGCAGCACCCCCACCCCCACCCTGCAGTGGGTTAAGAAATCCTGTGGTTGCCATTGTGTAGGTCACAGCCCAGTATGGATTCAATCCCTAGCCCAGGAACTTCCATATGGCAACTTCCATATGCCAAGGGTGCAGCCATAAAACAACAGCAACAACTGTTGACGTCAAATGCACCTACTTACACCCAGGCCAAACCCCCCCCCCAACGAAACCAAAACTGGAATGGAAAACATTGAGTATTAAGAACGATGCAGAGTTCCCATCATGGCTCAGTGGTTAATGAATCTGACTAGCTTCCGTGAGGGCACAGGTGCGATCCCTGGCCTCACTCAATGGGTTAAGAATCCCGCGTTGCCGTGAGCTGTGGTGTAGGTCACAGATGCCACTGGGATCTTGCATTGCTATCGCTGTGGTGTAGGCCACCAGCTACGGTTTCGATTGGACCCCTAGCCTAGGAACCTCTATATGCCTCGAGTGCGGCCTTAAAAAGCAAAAAAGAGATGCCATTTAACCACTTCTTAAGTTCACTGTTAAACCTGTAATACTTTATAAAAAGTTAGGAGAGTGCCTGGCATGTTACAAATATTTAATTTTAAGTAGTGTATAAATGAAATAATGATAAATGTTCCCTAATAGCACGTAATGGGACCTTTTCCTCATGACCACTTTTTTTTAACATTATATGTATCAGCTATAAATACTCTATTATAGGGCTGGCCTGTGATTTACCTGTTTCCCCAAGGTTGGACAAATTTTGAACAAGATCCTGTAAAATGTTTTCAAACATATGTCACAGCTTCTAAACTAGTGATTCCGGAGTTCCCCTCATGGCTCAGTGGTTAACGAACCAAGCTAGTATCCATGAGGACAGGGGTTTGATCCCTTGCTCAGTGGGTTAAGGATCCGACGTTGCCGTGAGCTGTGGTGTAGGTTGCACTCATGTCTGGGATCTGGCCCAGCTGTGCCTGTGGGTGTAGGCTGGCAGCTGCAGATCCAATTAGACCCCTAGCCTGGGAACCTCTATATGCTACGGGTGTGGCCCTAAAAAGACAATAAATAAATAAACTAGTGGCTCCAAATCTTCTGGGGTCTTGCAACTCACTTCACCGAAAATTTAAAAATGCGTTAAGAATAAATGCAGGAGTTCCTGTTGTGGCTCAGCGGAAGCGAATCCGACTAGGAACCATGAGGTTGCGGGTTCGATCCCTGGCCTTGCTCAGTGGGTTAAGGATCCGGCGTTGGAACTGTGGTGTAGGTCGCAGACGTGGCTCGGATCCCGCCTTGCTGTGGCAGTGGCGTAGGCTGGCGGCTACAGCACCGATTAGACCCCTAGCCTGGGAACCTCCACATGCCGCGGATGCGACCCTAAAACGACAAAAAAAAAAAAAAAGAATAAATGCAAAACATCCATAAGCAAGTATTTTCTGGAGTTCAGAACCTTCCAACATAACACACCCACCTAAAGGGTCCATGCACCCGCTATGAGTCCGGACACAGATAGGGGGCGCATGCAGGGCGCGCTGCCGAGGCCGATGGGAAATGTAGTCTAGAGCCAGGAAAGCCGCAGACCTACGTGGGGGCGAGACATTCCGGTTCTATCCAGGCCCGAGACCTGCCTGGTCGCGGAGCTCGCTCCCGCGAGGAACCTAAAACACCTGGCAAGCTCCGGAGCCCCTCACCTGCCGCCTCTTTGGATCCAGATGCCCCCGCCGCCGCGCCCACTGTAGTCTCGGTGCGCTTCCTCCTAGAAACCGGCGGAGTCGGGAGTCGGAAGATGGCGCAGACGCACTAAGCACCGCCTATGCTGCGTCCAGATTGGAACGGCACCGCAGTTCTTTCTGGGAAACGTAGTCCCCAGGCCTCGAGGCAGTAACCAAACCGCAAGGCCAGATCTCGCGATTTTTCTCGTCGCTGGGTCCGTGTGTGTGTGTTTCTGTGTGAGAGGGACGGTCTGGGGTAGGACGGAGTGCGCTAGATTCCCTAAGGTGCTCTGTGACGTTGTTTGTTGCGCCCGTTGTTCGTCTTTCCAACGGCAGGTGAGTGTGTGAGCGACCGTGGCGGCGCGAGTTCTGACTCGGTCGTTGAGTGTGTGACTGAGACCGTTAAACGCAGGTCAGACCGTTAAATGCGTGACTGTAAAAGTGGTATGTGAAAAGTTTTTTCTCCTGTTATTAAATCGTCAGTACTGTGCAGCAGCCATCTTATCAGATGTTACGGAGGGAGTTAAAAGCCCTAGAGTTTGTTCTGTGAGTAATTTTACAACGGTATGTCTAGTTGTTACCTCGCTGTGGCGAGGTGAGTTGAGTCCCACTGCGGGCTAGGGTCGCTGTGGAGACGCGGATTTGATCCCTACCCGGTGCCGCGGCTTAAAGAATTCTGCACTGCCGCTGCTGTGGTATAGGTCTCAGCCGCGGTTGGGATTGGGTCCCAGGACAGGGAGCTCCAAATGCCTCCAGGGCGGTCAAAGAAACGAAGTCTCTAATTGTAAAGGTGGTCTTGGCTCTTGAATTGTCAGCTAGAATAGAAAATACAGAAATACTAAATTTGGTAATAGACTGTATCATAACGGTAGCAAATCATTTGAATAAAAATGGACTATTTTTTGGTATTTTTAGGGCCGCACCTGCAGCGTATGGAAGTTCCCAAGCTAGGGGTCAAATAGGAGCAACAGCCGCTGGCCTACACCACAGCTCACGGCAACGCCAGAACCTTAACCCACTAAGCAAGGCCAGGGATGGAACCCTCGTCCTCACGTATGCTAGTCTAGTTCGTTAACCGCTGAGCCACTACGGGAACTCGAAAATTGAGTTTTTAATAAGTAACCTTGAGGAATAACTGGATAATAACTGGATTAAAGTGTATTCATATTTCACATCATACAAAAGTATAAATGCTAAATTTAGCAGAGTTCTAAGTTAAACGGTACAAATAGCAGATAACCTGAATGTGTGGAAAGACTTTCTAATTACGAGTTAAAAATCCAGATTTAATATAAGAAAAGACTGCTGCACTTGGGAAGGCAAAGCTAAAGCACTTTTGTAAGTTAAAATACACCATAAGCAAAGGCAAAAGAAAAATGACTAAAGTTTTTACGACTTTATGTGCCAAAAAAGAATGCAAGCAGCCCCTGAACTCAACTTAGTAGGTTCTTTTTCATAATAGCAGTGATTTGGAAACTATTTTGTATGCATCATAGGATTGAGCAAATGAATAAATACATTGATTTGTTGGAAGCCAGTGTTTTACTATGGGAAAAGAGAGAGCCAATGATGGAAGGTAAGGAAGAATCCTGTGGTGTTAGATTCGTGTGAACTCGTGATTAAAAATGTGTCTGTGTGGCGTTCCTGCCGGCGCACAGTTAGGTCAAAAGGATCCAGAGTTGCCATAGCTGTGGCAGGTTGCAGCTGTGAGTTGGATTCAGTCCCTGGCCCTGGAACTTCCATATGCTGTGGGTGCGATCTTGAAATTAAAAAAAATAAATGTGTTTGTGTCCCTAACTAGATCAATGTTAACATCCATAGCGAGGGCACAGTGATTTCATGTACTCTTGATAAGATGTGGTGAAAATGACATTTTAACTCTATAGTCTTCCTCTCCAGAACACATAACCCCAGTCTAATGGCAGAATATAAGACAAATGCTAACTTAGGATCATTTGACAAAATATCTGCCCCGAAATGCTCAAAACTGAGGAACCATCACAACTAAAAGAGCCTAAGGGGAGACAACTACTAAAAATAACGTATCCTGGAGTTCCTGTCCTGGCTCAGCGGAAACAAATCTGACTAGGAACCATGAGTTTGCGGGTTCGATCCTTGGCCTCGCTCAGTGGGTTAAGGATCTAGCGTTGCTGTGAGCTGTGGTGTAGGTTGCAGACGCATCTCAGATCTGACGTTGCTGTGGCTGAGGTGCAGGCCGGCAGCTGTAGCTCTGATTAGACCCCTAGCCTGGGAACCTCCACATGCCGCAAGTGCAGCCCTAAAATGATAAAAGGCAAAAATAATAATAATAGTGTATCCTGAATGAGATCCTGGAACAGAAAAAGTGTGGACTTTAGTTAATAGTAATGTATCAATGTTGGTTCATTAATTATCAAAAATGTATGCTGGTGATGGTGGAAAGTGGGTGCAGGGTATGTAGGAACCCTCTGTACTATCTTTGCAGTTTTTCTGTAATTCAAAAACTCCTAAAATAAAAAAAATTAGTCCTGTTATTTTTTTAAAAGTATTTACATTTTTATGTTTTCTACTCTATTTGGTGAGTGGCCGTGAAAGCAGTGATGCCCCAGTATTAATAAGCATACCTAGTATCCAGACCTTGGTCTCTAAATACCATTCTCTAATAAGAGGAATCAAAGTTTCTTGGGGAAAAAAAGGATAAAATAATGTCATTCGCAGCAACATGGATGGAATTAGAAACCCTCATACTGAGTGAAGCAAGTCAAAAGGAGAAAGACAGATGTCATATGAAATCTCTTATAACTGGAGTCTAAAACACTGCACAAATGAACATCTCAACAGAAAAGAAAATCAGGAACTTGGGGAACAGACCTGTGGTTGCCGAGGGGTGGGGGAGGGGTGGGAGCAAATGGGGATAACTAGTGCTTTAATGATGGAATAGCAAGGAGATCCAACTGTATTGCACGGGGAACTATATCTAATTACATGTGACAAATCCATATATGTACCTGTAACCAGGTCACCACGCGGTGCAGTTGGAAAATCTGACAGAAATCTGTAAACCAGCTATAATGCAAAAAAATAAATAAATAAATTATAAAAAAAGAAGTTAGAAACAGAATTTTCTAACCAGTAATAAAAATCATCCAAATGATTTTCCAAAAAAAAAAAAAGTTTCTTGGGGAAATGGCTGATTCTAGGACAGTGGCAGAGAAAGTACAAAATGAGTATGGAGTATCTTTTTGTGCCAGAAAGTAGGGAAATGCTCAAAAAAATATGGAGGATTCCTTGCTTACACCTGTGCTGGTGTAATAGAACTAAACTTGCTATCCCACTCTATAAACAAAAAACTAGATAGGATGTCTTTTCAGTTATTGGACAACTGATAGTGCAACACTTTGATTTTTGAGAGAGGGGAAAATAAATGAGATACTACAATTGCTATGGTTTTCTCACTTGAAGACATATTCCAGACAATGCAGGAAGGAGGCATCCAGGAAGAGCACAGCAGATTTGCTAAAGTGAGACAGTAGAGCTTGGGGAAACTCAAGTAACTGGAATTGGATGGGCAGAGTGTGGGAGAGGAAGGAGATGCTCAGAGAAATAGCTCCAGAAATATTCATAGGAGTCTCCTTGAGTTTTTGGTGGTAAGCTAAACTACACATATATCTATTTTAAATGAATTTCTAGAACAGGCAAAACTATATGACAGAAGGTAGATCAGTGGTTGCTTTGGTCCAGGGGTCTGGGGAAAGTCTGAAAAGGAATAGAAGGGAGTATTTTGGGTTGATGGAAACTTGCATATCTTGATTTGAGGTGATTACATGAATGTATATGTTTGTCAGAGCTCTTTGAAGTGTACTCTTCAGGATTTAGTTTGAAAGGGGGTGGCTTCTGTGGGCAAAATTAGGACAATTTGAGCGTCAGTATAACTACATTAAGAGTTTAACTCAATAAAATATTCATATGCCCATACTAACATAAATGATGAATGAATGAGAAGGGAAAGAACTTGTAGAAGCATTCCGACTAGTAAATGTAGGAGGAACAAGTTAGAAAATATCTTTCAGTCATCATAGTAGTAATTGATTTAGGCAGAAATCTCACTGATTTTAAATCTGTTGGTGAAGATGATAATGAACGGAATATATTTGTAGTCTCTCTCTCTCTCTCTTTTTTTTTTTTTTTTTTGGCTATTTAGGGCCACACTCTCAGCATACAGAGGTTCCCAGGCTAGGGGCCTAATCGGAGCTGCAGTTGCTGGCCTATTCCACAGCCACAGCAACGCGGGACCCAAGCCACATCGGCGACCTACACCACAGCTCACAGCAACACCGGATCCTTAACCCACTGAGTGAGGCCAGAGATTGAACCCACAACCTCATGGTTCCTAGTTGGATTCGTTAATCACTGAGCCATGACGGGAGCTCCTGTAGTCTCAGATTATCTCCCCACACATAATTTATTACAAAAAAACTAGTCACTTCAGGGTGATCAAGTTTAATCAAATGATTTGAATTTGCAACTCTTCTGGACTGTAGATTCTCAAAGTGTGAAGTTGGGTCTTACTGTGCCCAGTCACTTTTTGGTTTAATATATTAATCAGATCTTGTCTTTAAAATTTTGATGTTCTGTTCATCATTAATCTGTTAGAGGAGTTCCCATCGTGGCTCAGCGGAAACAAATCTGACTAGTATCCATGAGGATTCGGGTTTGATCCCTGCCCTCGCTCAGTGGGTTAGGGGATCCGGTGTTGCTGTGGCTGTATTGTAGGCCAGCATCTCCAGCTCTGATTCGACCCCTAGCCTTCGACCTACATATGCCAAGGGTACGCACTAGAAATTACCAAAAAAAAAAACTCTGTTTGACATTGACCTTCATTTTAAAAAGTGTTTCATTAAACTACAGTGTTCTTCTTTAATTTCTGGTTGGGTTTTGTTGTTTTGTTTTTGGTGTCCCCTTAAATGTCATGCCTGAAGGAGTGCTTGACTCACCTCACTCTAGTTCTGGCCTTGGCTTAAGCATGTTTGAATGAGGGAAGAAGGAGGGAAGAAAGCACGAGAGAACAAATGCCCTGCAGTATCTAATGAAATTCTGCCTTATTCTCAGGATCTTGTCCCTTTTATTCTTCAAGAAAAAACTGTTTTCCTTTCACCTCTTTGAAAGACTCCTCTGTCTTTGAAAAGCTGACTCCAGCAGTCTCGAACTAATCATTTATTTTAAAAGCTGTGCAGCTGTGCTTTGTGCTTCCCATATACTTGGAGTATAAAATAGGCATTATTTCCCTCATTTTGACAATGAAGTAAATGGAAATGGAGAGAGGTTAAATGACTTGCTAAAGGGGATAGAGCTGATGGAGTGAATGAGTTGATATTACCAGCAAACCAGACCTTAGTACCTGTGCGTGGAGGAAATACTGCTCTGCCTGCTGAGTGATGAGTGAGCCAGGGTGGTGGAACTTTGGAGAAAGCATCTTCAGAAGATATTTTCTTCATGATGTCACAGAAGCCATGAGGCCTCTTGGAAACAGAACCAAACAGAGACTGGTGCCCTGGATTCTGGGCTGGGACCTATAGGAGATGGAGTGTGAGGTGCTCAGAGAAGGTCACTGGGCCATTTTGGGCTTGTGCTGGTTATCCCAAGAAATAAACAAAGGGTGAATTTAGTATCAGGGCTGCTGGTCGGTCCTGTAGGGTGGGTCCACTGGGGTTCCTGAGGCTGTGAGCGTCAGGCAGCTGGATGACCTAACTAGTAACAAATTTGAGTGGGGCCTCAAATTCATGACAAGGCTGAAGGCAAGAAACCCCAGGACCCCAAGTAGGGACAGGTTGTTTGTGGGCTGCCAGTATGAGAGTCCAGAGTCACCGTCTTACCTCTGCGGAGGTAAGGTTGAGTGTTTGGTTTGGAATGTGACAGTTCTGAAATGTCTGTTGGACATACAAGTGGAAATATTGAGTGTGATTTCAGGGGAGATGTCTGAACTGAAATCTTAAATTGGTGAGTATTTTAATCAGGTAACTTTTTTGTATTATTCTGTTATATACTGAGGCATATAGTTTTTTTCTTCCTTTCATTTTGCTCAAAAGTTATTTTCTTACCCCTAAATTATAAATGTCTATATTTTTCTGTAGAACTTTATGGGGATGTTTTAAATGCATTTATTTCCATCTGTTTGGAATTTGTTACACTCTAAAGTGTGGTGAATCGAATGGTATCTGTAGAATTTGTATTTTGAAGATTGAAAATCTTTTCATGACTGATTGACGAATTGTGAATATTACACATTATTTTAAAAGAATGATGAAATCTTTTCTTCCATAAAGTAATTCTCTTTCATTTCTTCTTCTTCTTTTTTTTTTTTTTTTTGTTTTTTTGCATTTTCTAGGGCTGCACCTGTGGCAAATGGAGATTCCCAGGCTAGGGGTCTAATTGGAGCTATAGCTGCCAGCCTACGCCACAGCAATGAGGGATCTGAGCTGCATCTGCGACCTACACCACAGTTTACGGCAACACCAGATCCTTAACCCACTGAACGAGGCCAGGGATCAAACCCGGAACCTCATGGTTCCTAGTCGGATTCGTTAACCACTGAGCCACGACGGGAACTCCCATTTCTTTCTTAATTTTACTTTATTTAGCTTTTTGGGGTTTTTTAGGGCCACATTTGTGGCATATGGAAATTCCAAGGTTCAGGGTTTGAACTGGAGCTATAGCTGCCAGCCTATGCTGCAGCCACAGCCCTGCAGGATGCGAGCCATTCTGGGACCTACACCGCAGCTTGAGGCAACGACACATCCTTAAGCACTGAGTAAGGCCAGGATGGAAACCGCATCCTCACGGTTGCTAGTCGGATTTGTTTCTGCTGCGCCATGACGGTAACTCCTGATTAGCAACTGTTTTAATTTGCCCTTTGGAACTCAGGGAAAGTCAGGGAGGTTGAATGAAGCCTATCTCCTACAAACAAGAAATGGAAGACACAGGATTTGATTTGTATTCAGCTTTCACTGGCTTTGGGCAAGAGGCCTCAGTGTCACTTCATGTGGGCTTCTCCATAGGACTGATCGAGTGTCTTTATGACGTGATCACTGGCCTCCCCTAGAATGAGTGATCCAGAATCTGCGTTGTCTTTTATGACCAGGCCTCTGAAATTGCTGTTAAAGAATTAATCAGTAGTCGATCTAAGGAAGAAGTGGAAATTTTTATTTGAGTCAACCTGAAGATTATAAGTCAGAGACATTCTTTCTGAAACCTCTGAGGACTAGTCCACCTGTTACAGGCCAAAGTACAGTTATATAAGTTTTTGAGACAAAAGGTTATAGTCAAAATGATGTATTACTAACAGTGTATACAATGCAGGTCTGCATGTCCAAAATGAGCCATCAGTCACCTGTTACAGCCCCTTAACAAGATTAAGAAGGAAAGCTATCTCCTAAGGAGGTTAACTGTGGGGAGGCAGTGTCCCACAGTGCATGGTTCAGGAGCAAGAAACAGCACAGTGGATTCCGACGCTGTCTGAGCTACTTACCTCTTATTTGCCCATGACCATGGGCACCTCCCACAACTTTCCTGACATGTAATCTTTATGAGGAAGAGGAGTTCCTGTCGTGGCTCAGCGTTTAACAAACCTGGCTAGTGTCCTTAAGGATGCAGTCCCTGGCCTCGCTCACCATTGCCGTGAGCTGTGGTGTAGGTGCAGACTTGGCTTGGATCCCGAGTTGCAGAGGCTGTGGTGTAGGCTGGCAGCTACAGCTCCAATTCGACCCCTAGTTTGGGAACCTCCGTATGCCACGAGTGCGGCCCTGAAAAAAAACCCCAAAAAAACCAATGGGGTTTCTATTGTTTTTTTTGTGTGTGTTATTCTTTTGCATTAATAGCAATTACTTAAGATTAACCTGTGTTTTGCTGTTACTACTGACGATACTATATACTGTTCCAAGGTTGAATACTTCTAAGTTAACTAGAAGAAATCCCAAATTATTTTCAATGTTTCATTATTCTAATTCAAATATATATCTATTTGTAAAGAAAGTTTTATAAGTAATACGTATTTGAACCCTCTATTTGAGAAGGTTTTTACTTTCCGTCATATTTTCAAGTATTTTACCTATGTCTGTACTCATCTTTGGCTGTTGTCCTCATAATTTCTGTTATCTTTACATATAAATCTATTCACTCTATGATTGTATGACCTTATTTCAGAGAGCTGTGTGTGTTTTACTCAGATTTATTGAGCTGTGCACCTAAACCACCCGGCACCACTACCCACTCACACCAGAAACCTAGGTGTCCTTTACTCAGCCCCTCTCACCACCCCCTCTAATCAGGTGCTGAAGTCGGCCTTCTAGATAAATGTACTTTTACCCTCCTAGTGAGCAGAATTTATTTGCTCAGTAATATTATAGATTGAATGCTTTTGTTCTTCCTCCCCCCCACCCCATTCAAAAGTTGAAAGTCAGAGTTACCTTCGTGGCACATGGGAAAGGTATCCGACTAGTATCCATGAGGAGGCCGGTTCGATCCCTGGCCTTGCTCAGTGGGTTAATGACCTGGCATTGCCGTGAGCTGTGGTGTAGGTGGTAGATGTGGCTCGGACCCGGTGCTGCTGTGCCCGTGGCGTAGGCCAGCAGCTCCAGCTGCAATCAATTCAACCCCTAGCCTGGGAACTCCATATGCTGTGGGTGTGGCCCTAAAAAGCAAAAAGTTAATCCTCAGTGAGATGGTATTTGGAGGTGAGGCCTTTGGGAGTTGATTAGGTCACAAAGGTGGCACCGTTACGAGTGGGATTAGTGCCCTTAAAGAAGAGATCCCTGACACTCAGCCTTTGAGCCCCTGGGGTCAGGCTGTAGCAGCCAGAGCACATACTTGCGCGTAACTGGGGCCCAGGCAGAGGCAGCCCTTTGTAACCTCAAGCAACAAAGCCGTACGTGGTTACTGGTGGGGCTTGGGGTTTAACACCTCATGCCTCGACCACGCCAAAGTTGAAATTCTTCAGGGAGGTGTCAGGGATTCTGCAGTCTCTGCTTATTCCGGTGCCTCCCCTGTAAGTCTGAGTGTCCTCTCCGTGGGGGTCAGTGAGACATGGAGGTTCACCTGATCATGGTGTGGATGGCATCTGCAGGGAGGGGAGATGAGAATCCAGTTGTGGCCTTGAAGTTTAAGGGTCGTTGTGTGTTCCACATGAACTGGCCTCCAGTCTTGAGCTGCTTGAGCTCACCTCATCTGGCTAAGGTGTATTCATGCCCTTTTTGCAGAAACTGCCCTCTAGGCCCAACTGCTTATTTGGATGTGCCCCAGGTAGCTTGAATGGCTCACAGTAAAGTTTGTGAAGGTGAGTTGGATTTCTGCATTGCGGGGCACAGTACAGGCACCTAAATAAACGCACAGCCCTTCATAATCCAGATTCTTGGTGAGGAACTGTCTCCTGGGCTTAGGTGAAAGCCCACCAGTTCTGAGGACAAGGCAGCACATGTAGAAAGTCCAGTGCAATGCTAACTGCTTTGGTGCTTATTCACCGGAGGGGCCTCCTAGCTAGCAGGCTGAGCAGGCAGTTGGTGTGAATTCTAGCTCAGGAGGAAGACTTCAAAAAATATGGAGTTTTCTGGTGGTCCAGCGGTTTAGGACTTTTAACTGCTGCAGCCAGGGTTCAGTCCCTGGTCTGGAAACTAAGATCCCGCATCACACCGTGACCAAAAAAACATAGGCTAGCAGTGCTTACCTTATGTCAGGGTGTGGTCTACTTTGTGGGTTTTTTTTGTTTGTTTGTTTGTTTTTTGCTTTTTTAGGGCTGAACCCGTGACATATGGAAGTTCCCAGGCTAGGGGTTGAATTGAAGCTGTGGCCGTGGGCCTGCACCACAGTTCACAGCAATGCCGGATCCTTAACCCACTGAGTGAGGCCAGGAATTGAACCTGTGTCCTCATGGATACTAGTCAGGTTTGTTAACCACTGGGCCACAAAAGGAACTCCCACGTGGTCTACTTTGGATTCTTAACAGGATGTGTCCAGTGGTCACCCAAGAACCAAAGCTGCTATTGGCTGCTGAGGGCCCAGGTGCCCTGGACCCAAAGTTTATTTTGTTCCTATTATCTAAACAGGATTCAATAGAAATAACTTAGATGCTTATCTAGTATTTGACATGAAACATTTATTTTGTGAAACAATGCAAGTGATTATAAGTCCCCATATAACTATTTGATTAAATGCAATAGGGTAAATCTCTCACAGTGGTGTATCTGGTCCTTTACCTTTTTTTTTTTTTTTTGTCTTTTTGCCATATCTAGGGCCGCACCTGCGGATTATGGAGGTTCCCAGGCTAGGGGTCTAACAGGAGCTATAGCTGCCGGCCTTTGCCACAGCAACACGGGATCCGAGCTGCATCTGCAACCTGCACCACAGCTCCCAGCAACGCCAGATCCTTAACCCACTGAGCAAGGCCAGGGGGCCAGGGATCGAACCCACAACCTCATGGTTCCTAGTCGGATTCGTTAACCACTGAGCCACGACAGGAACTCCTCCTTTGGCCTTTAATTATTGTACAAAAAATTATAGAAGACCACTGAACAAGACAATCAGACTGACAGGCAAAGAAGCCTATACAATGAAAAATCAGAACAATACACCAGCCGAAATTATCCAATAATTTAAGTCAAATGTTTTAATGGTGCAATTAAAGTAATCAAATAAGGGTTCAAATATATCTTTTCGAACGTTAATTTCTTTAAAGTCATGTTCAGGCAAGGTGCTGTTTAAAAACCATTAATGAGGAGTTACCGTCCTAGCTCAGCAGTAACACGCTAGTCTCCATGAGGGTGGGGGCTCGAGCCCTGGCCTCACTTAGTGGGTTAAGAATCCAGCATTGCTGTGGCTGTGGTGTATGTCGGGAGCTGGGGCTCCGATCTCACCCCTAGCCTGGGAACTTCCATGTGCCATGGGTGTGGCCCTAAAAAGAACAAAGGTAAAAACACTGATGAGCTTTGTCCACAGATATAAGTTGTCAAAAGTTACCCGTCTGATGTTGAATGCAGCTTTAAACAACAACAAAAAGTGTTTTAAATGTACTTCTCAAAGCAAATTTTACAATTTGAGAGAGGCTTGAAACTTGTAAACTAAACATTCTGACACAAATACACAAAAGTTGGCAACATTAAAGAAAAAAGAGATCCCTGAGAGTTCCCACCATGGCCCAGTGGGTTAAGGACCTGGCATTGCTGCAGCCATGGCATAGGTCACAGCTGCTGCTTGGATTTGGGTACTTTTGATGATGGGGGCATGGCCAAAAAAAAAAAGAGATTCCTCTAGAGCTCTCTTGCTGCTTCTCGAGGTTACTGTGAGTTGTCCGTATAAGAATCAGGAAGTGGCCCTTCCTATAAATCTTGCCCACCGAATCTCTTCCATCTGGATGTTCACCTGTACTCTTTATTATATCCCTTTTTTTTTTTTTTAGGGCTGCACCTTTGGCATATAGAAGTTCCCACTCTAGGGGTCAAATCAGAGCTACAGCTGCTGGTCTACACCACAGCCACACCACCAGATCCTAGCTGTGTCTGTGACCTATACCACAACTCAGGGCAATGCCAGATCCTTAACCCACTGAGTGACGCCAAGGATGGAAACTGTGTCCTCATGGATACTAGTGGGATTTGTTTCCACTGCACCACAAGGGGAACTCCTGTTATAGCCCTTTATAATAAACGTGTAAACAGTTAAGTACCTTTTCCTGAGCTCTGTGAGCCCCTGCAGCAAGCTAATCAAACCTGAGGGGAGGGGTCATGGGACTCGTCTTTGTAGAAATGCCTATTCAAAGCCTTTGCCCATTTTTACATTCTGTTAATTATATTTTTAGTAGTTACTTTATAATATTCCCCACCCCCTGCATGTGGAAGTTCTCAGGCCAGGGATGTAACCTGGGCCTTGGCAGCCACCTGAGCCACTGTAGTGACAACGTGGGATCCTTAACCCACTGACTGTACCTATTCTTTACATATCCTGGATAAAAGTCCTTGTCAGATACCTGAACTGATTTTTGATAAAGGTGCAAAAATAATTTAATAATAGACTTTTCTACAAATAATTCTAGAGCCATGAGACATCCATAGCTACAAAAGAAAAAAAAGAGAACTTTGACGTCATACATCTTACAAAACTAAACTCAAAATAGTGTATGGAATGAAATTCGCTCCAATACTAACCCATGTAAATAAATGTATTGCATTTTCAGTGTGACAACTTGGGCAAATAAATGGGTCCTTCTGTCTCAGATTCTATAAATACTCAAGATTATGTACTTTAGATTATTACACTAAATTTAGATATGCTAGGCAGACATCTGTTTGCTGATTATCGATTTGAAAATGATAAAATTTTTTTATGCAAGTCACAGTAAATTTTGGTACAAGCTTGGTAGAGGATTCTGCCAACAGAAGCAGCTTAAAAGGTAATCAATGAAAATAAAAAGTGTTACCCACCTATGTTCTTCGAGCTAAAGATGCCCAGTTTCTTCATAAATTTGTGAAATGTGGAAAAGGCTGCAAATACCTGGATACTGATATGTCTTAACCTACATAATGTTTGTATGGTTTCCAAAAGCAAGGGGTAAGTTTATCAGTCATAATTTCAACACTGAAACCCCAAACCAACTAGTTTTTGTGGATTGTTTCTTTTACTTTTTACACATAGTAACACTTTTCCAATATTGTAGTCTTAGTGTAATTTTTAACCAGCTCTATTACTCCTTTAGAGGAAAACTGAAAAACTTAACCCAAGAAGTATTTCTACAGGTTGATTCATCACACAGTTTTATAAATTGTATAGTTTCAAACAAATGTACTTTAATTTCTCTGCTTTTATCTTGTTTATATGCAACATTTTACTATATGCAATGTTTCAGTATCTTTGTAAATATAATATTTGCATTTTTACATTTCCCCAACATAAAAATTCAGAGTTCCTATAATGCTTTCTGTCAGTGGTTAGTTTGGCAAGAGAAATTACACTGAAGCACTGCATCCTATAACCCAGTTCAAAAAAGGTGAGACATGAGACATGAATATAAGTTCGAACTAGAAATAGGAGTTTATAAAGTATTTTCAGACATGTCGAATAGGAGCAAGAGTGTTATTAACTGAAAAAACGAGGAACTGAATGATCTATACTCTTTTTATTATAGCGCGCATCATTTCCCAATATATATTAGTATCCTTTTTTCTATTAAATTTCTCCCCCATTAGAACGTCAGCTCCATGGGTGGGTTTTTTGTTGTTGTTTTGTCTTTTCCAGGGCCGCAACCGTGGCATGTGGAGGTTCACCAGGCTAGGGGTCTAATCGGAGTTGTAGTTGCCGGCCTACACCACAGCCACAGCAACGTGGGATCCAAGCCGCGCCTTCGACCTACACCACAGCTCATGGCAACGCCGGATCCTTAACACTCTGAGGGAGTCCAGGGATCGAACCGCAACTTCGTGGTTCCTAGTCGGATTCGTTAACCACTGAGCCACGAGGGGAACTCTGGTGTGGGGATTTTTGCATGTTCACAATTACATCTCCAGCGCCTACAACGCTGCTTGGCACACAGTAGGCGCTCAATAAATGCCGAATGAAAAACAGGATAAGAAATACCGAGCACCTGAGCTCTTAACTACAGCCGCATCCTTCCAGAATCCCTCTCGTGCGGGTCCTCGCCCTCCACGCTACGCACTACCACCTGCGTTGCTCCAGCTCCAGGCCAGGTGCCGCAGCTCGGGGGCGCGGGCTTGGCCACTGCGCGTGCGTCTCACAGCTCGCTCCGCCACGCGCGCCCGTCGCGTGCACCGCGTCTGGACGCCGCCGCGACGCGAGCAAGCAGCGCCAGCGCAGTCCGGGCCGGGCGTCTAGTTCTGAGCGGGACTCGGTGGGTTTGACGGCCCGAGAGTGCTGTGCTGGTCTCGGTTCTGGGTCGGAAGGCCCAGGGGTTTGGGGATCGCGGCATAGACGACTCGTAAGGGAAGAGGCTGGAAACTGCTGCGGCCCGGCGCCCGTGGAGAGCAGTCCCAGGATGCACCGCGCTACACAGCCCTCGGCCTCGGACTCCATTTCCCAGCGGCCACTGCGGCCGGCGCCGAGCCCAAGCGCCGCGGCGCCTTTGTGAGACAGCGGGTCCGGCTCTAGATTGAGTTCCTTCCCGGCCGCGGGGCGCTCGGCTCCCGGCCTCTGCAAGCCGCACGGAGCGAAGTGCCGAGACTCCGGGAGAAGGCGGTGAGGAGTCCGGGTTAGACGCGCGCCTGGGCAGGCCTGCGGGGCGGGAGCGGGCGTGTGAGGGGCCCTGTGACGGTGTGAGACTGTGTCAAGGTGTTTTTACTGTGTGTGACAGTGTTGGAGACCTTGTCGCTGTGTGTGAGGCAGTGTGGGACCGAGTGACAGTATGTGTGACAGTATTTGATTGTGTGACCTAGTGTGAACGTTGTGACCGTGTGTGAGGCTGTGATGGTGTCACTGGGTTTGTGACCTGGTGTATGGTGGGACTGTGAGAGTTTGTGTGACAGTATCTGTGACGGTGAACGTGCAGCTGTATCTGTGTGTACATGTGGGAGTGCTGCAGATTGTGTGACTTTAGATGTATGTGACATTATATGGCACCGTGTGTCATCATGCCAGTGAGTGTGACCCACTGCGAGGGAAGGGCAGGCTACGTCCACAGGCCGCCAGCATGACGGGTTGTGTGGTGTGGGAGGCTAGTGTGATCCAGGATTTGGGAGAGCGTGTAGTGGAGGAGAGACTGAGATGAAGGGGAAAAGATGGAGTTTAAGGAGAGAAGAGGAGGGAGAGGGGAAGAGAGCTGGAGAAGAGAAAGCCTAGGATTCGATTGCGGAAGACTGGGCGGCTGGACCTCAGTCCTCTCTGGCACAGAAGGTCTTTCTTTCCCTCTCCTAGTGAGGAATTGGGGAGGGAAGAGGAAGGGGAGACCTACTGTGTGCTCTCTGAAAATAAACGACTGAATAACTGATACTTTTTGAGCACCTGGAGTGCTGTGCTGAATGCTTTATGTGGATCATCTCATGATCCTCCCAGCCATTGACAGAGAGTAAGTACTTCTCTGCTGATGAGAAAATTGAGGTTTAGTTTGCAGAGCTAGTAAGTGGTGGATCAGGTGTTTTGAGTGCAAGCATTCTGATCCTCAAAGCTTAGTGTTTCTTACCCCTAAGTTATGCTGCTTCTGAGATCATTGCTTTACTCTCCAGGGCAGTGAAGTTTAGTGGAAAATTCCTCATAATTAAGGGGTTGCAATGACCGTTTCTGCACAGCGTGCCCCCCCCCACCTCTTTCTGAGGAAATAACTTAGAAAAGTTGAGATTGGTTTTCAGGTGCATGTTATCATAATCTAGGGCCAGAAATAGTGTTCTGTTTGGTCCAGTGTCTTCCAGGTCACATGACCCCTCTGTGGCCTATTCTGTGTAAAGATACTTTCTTTGAGGCATTCTCTTTGCAGCTTTATCTCATCTAGAAAGGGTGGAGATACATTTCCTTTTAACATCATCATATGGGGGAAAGATTAAAGTAGTCAGACCTTGGATTCCACCTGGGCTTAATTACTTATTACCTTGAAGCCTTGGATAATTACCCTGATGAAGAGTCTTCCTGTATGAAGGGGGGAAATAATAATCCTTACTTGGTAGTGCCATTCTGAAGGGTAAAATTGTTATTGCTTATAAATATAAACAAGGAAGTGTCTCATGCACAGAAACTTTACATTGTGTATTGAGATCTAAAGCACATAGGGGATTTAAGTGGAGTACATAAGAATGTTGAGGCATTACGTTGAGAACACCTGAAACTAATATAACATTATCAATCTACCAAACTTCAAAACAAGGAAGTAAAGCACATAGGTGAAAGCACTGTACATTTAGATAGGAATGACCAATTCAGAGACACCTTTTATCTGCTTCTGAGGTTGAGGAGAAGGGCAGAGAGAAGGAAAAGAGTTTGTAGGCTAATGATGCTGGGAGCTGAGAGCAGACCCAGCATTTTACGTTTTCTTTCTCCCTCTCCAGTTCTGTTTTCTCTGGGCAGTGCCCTTCTCCCAAAGAGGAGCCTGAAGGAGGAGGACAGAAGAGCTGTCTTAAATTCTTAAATTCTTAAAGCCATGTCCGAGGTAAGGAAGCATTTCTTCTCTCTTCCCTGAAATGCCTTGTTTTTCAGGTTTTATATAACGTTTTGCTTTTCTTCTGAAATTCCCAATCTTAAGAAAGTTCTGTTCATTCAATGGCCTGGTCCTCATGTTTTCCAGTCTAGTAAAAGGAGGGTGACCAAACTCCAGTGAGCTTCCTTTTTTTTTACCCCCCTCACCAGAATTTTCATGTTTATTCGAGAAATAGTTTATCACTTCCTATGAGGTGTTCAGTTGGAAGTTTCAAAAGGCAAAAATGAACACACTTCTTGGTAGGATATGAAAGTCTTCACTAAAGGGACTTGATTCATTGAGGTTGAGGTGTATGTTCAGATGTTTATAGAGCTTTCGACAGACCTGTGTTTGAGAGGCACGCAAGACAAGGACTTTTGGGTAATTTGCAGTATATGATAGGGTCTCTTGCTCAAGGTGATTTTGAGGAATGGGATTTGTAGGATCTTCAGTGTTAAAGTGTGGGTCAGTGAGGGCAGGGATTTTTTTCAGGCACTCTGTGGGCTTTGAAGAAAAGGATTCCAAGGGAGTAATGAGGACCTATTTTAGGGACATCCTGAGTTAATAGAAGGCTAAAGCTAGAATATTCTTGATCATCCAGTAAAGATTAGTGGAGTTAATGTGGAAAAACAGGAAATTTTTTGAAAAAGAATAATAGGAAGTACTTGGATCTACATTAAAAAGTGGCTGAATACATCTGTAATAACAAAAACAGTAAATAGTGTAGAATATGAGCCAGAAGAAATAAATGAAAAGATTAGTATAGTACACCTATAATTGTAATAAAATTCATTAAGCAATGGGGAAAAAAAAGATTAGGCTATAATATAATGTCCAAAAACAAATGGAAATATAGATAAGAATAGAAAATGTTTATTCATTTGCTGAATGTAGTTATTGAAGACTATATTAAGTGCTAGCAATACTGCGGTAAATAAAAATAGACTCTTCATGGAATTTAGTGCCTACTAGTTTTATTATATGATGTAATAATACTATTTTAGTTTTTATTTAATTTTACTGGATTATAGTTGATTTACACTGTTGTATTAGTTTCAGGTGTACAGCAAAGTGAATCAGCCATACATGTACATATATCTATTCTTTTTCACATACAGGTTATTACTAACCATTGAGCAGATTTCCCTGTGCTATGCAGTAGTTCCTTATTAGCTGTCCATTTTATACAGTAGTGATATGTCATTCTGATCCTCCCAGTTATGCCCCCCATCTAGTTTTTCCTATGGTTCCATAAGTTTGACTTAAAACTCTGTGAGTTTGCTTCTGTTCTATAAATAAGTTATTTGTATAATTTTTTAAAATTAGATTCCACTTATAAGTTATATATGACATTAGTTTTTCTCTGACTTAACTTCACGCAGGATGACAATCTCTAGGTCCACTCATGTTGCTGCATATGGTACCGTTTCACTCTCCTCTATGGCTGAGTAATAATCTGCTGTATACATGTACCGTGTTTTCTTTATCCATTCCTCTGTTGATGGATATTTAAGTTGTTTCCATGTCTTGGCTAAAGTAAACAGTGCTGCTGTGAACACTGGGGTGCATGCATCCTTTCATGTTATGGTTTTCTCCAGATATATGCCCAGGAGTGGGATTGCTGGATCATATGGTAGTTCTGTTTTTATTTTTAAAGAACCTCCATGTTGCTCTCCATAGTGGTTGTGCCAGTTTACATTCCAGCCAACAGTGTGTGTGTGCTGGGGTGGGGATTCCCTTTTCTGCACACCCTCTTCAGTGTTTATTGTTTGTAGACTTTTAGGTGATGGTTGTTCTGACTGGTGTGAGGTGACACCTCTATAGTTTTGATCTACATTTCTCTAATAATTGGTGATGTTGAGCATCTTTTCATGTGCTTTTTGGCCGTCTTTCTTTGTTAAAGAAATGCCTGTTTACATCTTCTGCCCACTTTATGATTGGGTTTTTTTTTTTTTTTATATAAAGCTGCATGAACTGTAGGTCTATTTCTGAGATTATTCCTTTGTTGGTTGCTTCATTTGCAGTGATTTTCTCCTGTTCCATGAGCTGTCTTTTCATTTTTTTAAAATGATTTCCTTTGCTGTGCAAAAGCTTTTAAGTTTAATAAGGTCCTATTGGTTTATTTTTGTTTTTGTTTTCATTACTTTAGATAGATCCAAAAAGATATTGCTATGATTTATGTCAAAGCATATCTTTGTTTTTCTCTAGTTTTATGTTTAGGTCTTTAATCCATTTAGAGCTTATTTTTGTGTTAGAGAATGCTCTAATTTCATTCTTTTTCATATAGCTGTCCAGTGTTCCCAGCACCACTTTTTGAAGAGATTGTCTTTTTTTCCATTGTATATTCTTGCCACCTTTGTCATAGATTCATTGACCATAGGTGTGCGGGTTTATTTCTGGGCTTTCTATCTTGTTCCACTGGTCTGTATTCCTGTTCTTGTGCCAGTACTACACTGTTTTGATTACTATAGCTTTGTAATATACTATGACGTCAGGGAGGCTGAGTCCTCCAGTTCTCTTTTTCTTTTTCAAGATCCCTTTGGCTCTTTGGGGTCTTTTGTGTTTCCATAGAACTTAAAAAATTTTTTGTTCTAGTTTGGGAAAGAATGCCATTAGTAATTTGATCAGGATTGCATTGAGTCTGTAGATTGCCTTGGGTGGTATAATCATTTTCACAGTATTGATTCTTCCAACCCTAGAGCATGACATAACTTTGCATTTATTTTTGTCATCTTTGATTTCTTTCATCAGTTTAATCTGTAAGTTTCATCTTAGAGTTTTCAGAGCACAGGTCTTTTGCCTCTGTAGATAGGTTTATTCCTAGGTATTGGTTGTGATGGTAAATGGCATTGTTTCCTCAATTACTCTGATATTTTGCTGTTGGTGTATAGGAATGCAACAAGTTTCTGTATATTAATTTTGTATCCTACAAGTTTTGCGAGTTCATTAATGAGCTCTAATAGTTTTCTGGTAGCATCTTTAGGATTTTCCTTGTATAGTCTTATGGCATCTGCAAACAGTGACACTGTTACTTCTTTTCCAATTTGGATTCCTGTTATTTCATTCTTCTCAGATTGCCAGCTAGCACTTCCAAACCTATGTTGAATAAAAGTGGTGAGATTGGACATCCTTTCGTGTTCCTGATCTTAGAGGAAATGCTTTCAGTTTTTCACTGTTGAGAATGATATTAACTGTGGGTTTGTCATATATGGCTTTTATTAAGTTGGGATAGGTTCCCTTTAGGCCCACTTTTTGGAGCGTTTTTATAAAAAATGGTGTTGAATTTTTTCTTTTTTTTTCTTTTTGCATTATAGCTGGTTTACAGATTTCTGTCAGATTTTCCAGCTGCACCATGTGGTGACCCGATTACATGTACATATATGGATTTGTCACATGTAATTAGATATAGTTCCCCGTGCATTACAGTTGGAGCTCCTTGCTATTCCATCGTTAAAGCAGTAGTTATCCCCACTCCC
>PVHT020000439.1:2102366-2135870 GCA_004024745.2 Catagonus wagneri | reverse complement strand
TTCTACCCAGTTATTTCAAGGGTTTCTTGCAGTTTTTGGAGGTTTAAATTAATCAGCATTGAGATGATGATTTGTCCAACTTGTTTTATATTTAGATGCGTTTTTTGATGTATTTGTGGGAGAGGGTGAGCATGACCTCTTACTCCTCCGCCATCTTGCCGCAGTCTCCCATATAAATTTTTGGATTATTTGTTCTAGTTCTGTGCAGAATGTCATGGGTAATTTGATCGGGATTGCATTGAATCTGTAGATTGCTTTGGGTAGTATCGCCATTTTTACAATATTAATTTTTCCGGCCCATGAGCATGGAATATCTCTCCATTTCTTTGTGTCTTCTTTGATCTCCTTGATTAATGTTTTGTAGTTCTCTGCACATAAGTCTTTCACCTCCTTGGTCAGGTTTATTCCCAGGTATTTGATGTTTTGGGGGGCTGGTTTAAAAGGTAAAATATTTTGGTATTCTTTTTCTAATATTTCATCGTTAGTATATAGAAATGCGATTGATTTCTGAAGGTTAACCTTATATGCTGCTACTTTGCTGAATTTGTTGATCAGTTCAAGTAATTTCAGCATTGAGTCTCTGGGGTTTTCTATATATAGTATCATGTTATCTGCATACAGTGACAGTTTTACCTCTTCTCTTCCTATTTGGATGCCTTTTATTTCTTCTGTTTATCTGATTGCTGTAGCTAGGACTTCTAATACTATGTTGAATAATAGTGGCGAGAGTGGGCATCCTTGTCTTGTTCCAGATTTTAGTGGGAAGGCTTTTAGCTTTTCTCCATTGAGTATTATGTTTGCCGCGGGTTTTTCATATATGGCCTTTATTATGTTAAGGAATGTTCCCTGTATTCCCACTTTGGTAAGAGTTTTGATCATGAATGGATGTTGGACTTTGTCAAATGCTTTTTCTGCATCTATTGAGATAATCGTGTGGTTTTTAACTTTTCTTTTATATGTCAATAGACATTTAGGGTGTTTCCATATTTTGGCTAATGTAAATAGTGATATGAGCATTGGGGTGCATGTATGTTTTCAAACTAGAATTTTGTCTGGATATATGCCCAGGAGTCTATGTTTATGTCTTTCTCTTCTGTTAGAATATTAACTCCACAGGGGAAGAGCTATATTCAGTTCACTTTTGCATTCCCAACTCTTAGAACATTTTAGGTTGTAAGCATTCAGTAAGTACTTGTAAATTTAATATATGAATCAACAAAGGAATGAATTCCTCATCTGTGAGTGAGAGGAAGGCAAATGCCAACTTCCTCTTCTCTCTGGCCACTGAACTGGTAATACAAGGAGAAAGCAGAGGGCAGGAGCTATAGAACAGACAGCCCGTCAGCCCAGATGGTCTCTAGGATGCCACCTCGGACCTCCTGAATCACAGTGCCTTGTGGTGAGGCCCAGGAAACCACACTTTGAGTTACACAGTGATTTTAATGCATACTTTTTTGAGAACCCCTGCCTCTAAAGATTATATTTAGAGTATGCCTCTTAATGAGGGTTCCATCCCTGACCTCGGTCAGTGGGTTAAGGATCGAGCATTACCGTGAGCTCTGGTGTAGGTCCCATGTGGCTTGGCTGTGACATAGGCCGGCAGCTGTGGTTCCAATTCGATCCCTAGCCTTGGAATTCCCATATGCCACCGTGCGGCCCTAAAAAGCAAATAAAGTAAAACAAAGTATGCCTCTTGAAAAGATAAGAGGCTTTTTTGGAGTCCTGTCGTGGCTCAGCGGTAATGAACCTGACTAGGATCCATGAGGTTGCAGGTTCAATCCCTGACCTTACTCAGGGGATTAAGGATCTGATGTTGCTGTGAGCTGTGATGTAAGTCACAGGCGAGGCTTGGCTCCCATGTTGCTGTGGCTGTGGCATAGGACAACAGCTGCAGCTCCAGTTTGACCCCTAGCCTGGGAATTTCCATATGCCACAGGTGCTACCTGAAAAAGCAAAAAAAAAAAAGTTTTCTTTGTTCTCCCTCCCAATCCCTTAGGCCTCCCATGACCCCTTGTGCCTCCCTCAACCCCCTTTGTCTCCTTAAAAGGTTGGCTGTTTTTGCATATCCAGTTTAATAATCTTGGTTTTTTGAAATTAGAATTTAGTACATTTTCATTTAATATAATTATTTTTTTGCCCTTTTTTAAATTTTATTTTTAATTACTAATGAATTTTATTACAATGATACATGTACAGAAATCATCACAACCAAATTTTATAGCATTTCTATCCCAAAGCCTCAGTGCATCCCCCCACCCTCCAACTTGTCTCATTTGGAAACCAAAAGTTTTCCAAAGTCAGTATCTGTTCTGCAAAGAAATTCACTGTGTCCTTGTTTTAGATTCAACATGTAAGTGGTAGCATTTGATGTTGGTGTCTCATTGTCTGGCTGACCTCACTTCACATGATAATTTCTAGGTCCATCCATGTTGCTATAAATGTTGGTAATTCATTCCCTTTAATGGCTGAGTAATACTCCATTGTGTGTATGTATCACATCTTCCCTATCCATTCCTCTGTCAGTGGGCATTGAGGTTGTTTCCATGACTTGGCTATTGTATAGAGTGCTGCAATGAACACTGGAGTACATGTGTCTTGGAGTCATGGTTTTCTCTGGATAGATGCCCAGGAGTGGGGTTACTGGATCAAATGGTAATTCTATTTTGAGTTTTCTGAGGAATCTCCATACTGTTTTCCACAGTGGTTGCACCAATTTACATTCCCACCAACAGTGTAATAGGGTTCCTTTTTCTGCACACCCTCTCCAGCACTTATTGTTTGTAGACTTTTAGATGATGGCCATTCTGGCTGGTGTACGGTGGTACCTCATAGTGGTTTTGATTGCATTTCTCTAATAATGAGTGATGTTGAACATCTTTTCTTGTGTTTTTTGGCCATCTGTATGTCTTCCACCTGTTAGAGTAATGACAATAAAAAGAAAAATAAATGGGACTTAATTAAACTTAAAAGTTTCTGCACAGCAAAGGAAACCCTAAACAAAACGAAAAGACAACCCACAGAATGGGAGAAAGTATTTGCAAATGAAGCGACTGACAAGGGATTAATCTCCAAAATTTACAAACACCTCCTACAGCTAAATACCAAAAAACAAACAACCCCATCAAAAAATGGGCAGATCTAAACAGACAATTCTTCAAAGAAGACATTTAATATAATTATTGATATTTTTGTGTTTAAGTATATACCATGTTATGACTTATTTTTTTCTTATCCCATCTGTTATTTCCTTTGCTTCTCCTTTTTTGCCTTCTTTTGGATAAATCGGGTATTTTTTCCTTATTATCTTATCAATTAAATATTATTATTATTCATTTAGTGGTCACTCTAGGATGTGTATTCATTACTCATTATATAATCTTTTCTTCCTTCTATCATTATACTCTAATCACTTTCTGAATAAGGCAGGTCCCCTATAGTGGTTTAGCTCTAAGATATTAGTAGTAGTGGGCACTATTTTAGTTAATAGTTACTGTTTTGGAGTTCTTAATTTCTTTCTTTGTTTCAGTGCTTCCATTTTCCTTTCATTTCCATTTCCATTCCTTTTCCTTCTACCCAAAGAACCTCTATTAGTATTTCTTGGAGTGAAGGTCAACACTTTACTCCCAGCCTGAATTTTTTTCATTAGTTCCTATTCTTGCTGGGTCACAATAGTATACTTCCAACTTTTTCCTGATGTTAAGTGTGGGAAATCCTAGTCTCAATGGAGAGAAAACTTTTCAGGAATATATTTTAAGAAAATAGAGACCTTTGCAGCATTATAGTGAAGAATTAAGATTCATATAACTGGAATTCTCATCCTGGCACAGCGGAAACAAATCTGACTAGGAACCATGAGGTTGCAGGTTCAATCCCTGACCTCGCTCAGTGGGTTAAGGATCTGGCATTGTCGTGAACTGTGGTGTAGGCTGAAGATGCAGCTCGGATCTGGCGTGGCTGTGACATAGGTCAGCAACTGTAACTCTGATTTGACCCCTAGCCAGGAAATTTGCATATGCTCGGGATGTGGCTCTAAAAAGACCAAAAAACCCCAAAACAACCAAAAAACCCCAAAAATTTTACCTGGCAAAAGCCTCCTCACTTCTACTATAGACGAAAGGTGTGTGGAACACTTTCTTTGCACAAGATTTTAAAGAGTTTGTGCTGAAGTGCTTGGATTTTAATAGAATTGATGATTGGCAATACCCAGAAACTGTACACCACAAGTTTCATCTTTTAAGACCCAACTTATGTTCCCTTCCTTCCCAGGAGCCTTTACTCACTTCTCAGATTTTCCTGTGTTAGGAAGTGTTTTAGATATGGAAGCAAGTAAGATAGAAGCTGATGCATGTAAGTGATGTTTCTTGGAGTCACTTTCCCTCTCCTTAGGGTTTTCTTAGCATTTTTGTCCAGTACTCAGGCACTAGCAATTTACATATTGACTCACTTTTTTCCATTAAAAAATCACTGATATGGAGTTCCCGTCATGGCTCAGTGGTTAAAGAATCTGACTAGGAACCATGAGGTTGCAGGTTCAATCCCTGGCCTCGCTGAGTGGGTTAAGGATCTGGCATTGCCGTGAGCGGCTCAGATCCTACATTGCTGTGGCTGTGGCGTAGGCCAGCCGCTACAGCTCCGATTAGACCCCTAGCCTGGGAACCTCCATATGCCACGAGTGCGGCCCCAGAAAAGGCAAAAAGACCCCCCCCCCAAAAAAAAATCACTCGTGCTTAGGCACCCATTCACTGGGGGCATTACTCTGCAGAGAGGCACGTTAAGAACAGGAATGATGTTCATGGAGTTCCCTTTGTGGCTCAGTAGTTAACAAATCCGACTAAGAACCATGAGGTTGTGGGTTCGATCCCTGGCCTTGCTCAGTGGGTTAAGGATCTGGCGTTGCCGTGAGCTGTGGTGTAGGTTGCAGACGCGGCTCGGATCCCACGTTGCTGTGGCTGTGGCGAAGGCCGGCGGCTACAGCTCCTGTTAGACCCCTAGCCTGGGAACCTCCATATGCCGTGGGTGCAGCTCTACATAAAGGCAAAAAAAAAGACAAATAAATAAATAAATAATAAAAAAAAAGAACAGGAATGATGTTCATACTTGACAACCACTAAGGCAAGGGCACATCCAGAACTTACCCCAGCCAGGGTCCTGGAAACCGATATTGTACTGGGCATTTGCCTTCAGTTGCTGGATTGTGGGGAGATACAGGATAGTCACCCTAGCAGGGGTCAGTGCAGTACCAGTTTACCAACCAGTGTGGCAGTATTTTAATATTTAATAAGTCTGTTCAGCTGTTCAGGCATGTGCCATTGAGGGCATCTGCATATCAGTTCAGCTTAAGAGTAACTTTTGCTCTGTGACATACGCCAAACCTAAGCAGCATACGCCACATCATACAGCAAGCCTGTTAAGTCTGGAGCAGATTTACGTTACTAGAAAAAAATGCCCATTTTTAATTTTCACGGAGCAGACTAGGAGTTCCCTTTGTCGCTCAGCGGTTAACAAACCCAAGTAGTAACCATGAGGACACAGGTTTGACCCCTGGCCTCGCTCAGCGGGTTAAGGATCCAGTGTTGCTGTGAGCTGTAGTGTAGGTCGCAGACACGGTCAGATCCTGCCTTGCTGAGGTTGTGGTGTAGGCCAGCAGCTGGAGCTCCGATTAGACCCCTAGCCTGGGAACCTCCATATGCCGCGGGTGCGGCCCTAAAAAGCAAAAGAAAAAAGGGGGGGGTGAACTAGGTCTTACTCCATGTTATAAAGATCCTTAATTCAACATACAGTGGTATTTGAGAGCTCTGTGTTAACATTTAAAAAAACTCTTACTCATTAGATGTGCACAGTTGGGCATATTCCTCTAGTGAGAGCTATATTTGTTTTGTTTTTGTTTTTTCTTTTTTGGCTTTTGTCATTTTAGGGCCGCACCCGCGGCATGTGGAGGTTCCCAGGCTAGGGGTCTAACAGGAGCTGTAGCCGCCGGCCTTCGCCACAGCCACAGCAACGTGGGATCCAAGCCGCGTCTGCAACCTACACCACAGCTCACGGCAAGGCCAGGGATCGAACCCACAACCTCATGGTTCCTAGTCAGATCTGTTAACCGCTGTGCCACGACAGGAACTCCTATAGGTATTTTTTGATTCACCTCATTATCACATTTGAAATGTTCAGTATTTAAGTTAATTAATAGTGATTAAAATTACTATTATTTTGTTTCTTAGGTAGCATGCTAACTTACCAACTGTCTTTGAGACTTAGTGGTGGTGTAAAGAGCTATTAAGGTAGTCTTTTGTCATCCCCAATTGTTCTCTGAAATAGCATTCATTTGTTTAAGTTATATTTTCACAAAGTCACCATAAAACTTCTCTGTTTTTATTACGTATGTATTTAATTTTCAAAAACCAGTATTATGAGCATCAAACATATATACACACACCCTATTAATATAGCTGGAACATTGACCATTCCCAATGGGGAAGTTGAAACAGTGCTGGTTTAGACCACGTATGTCTTATAAGGGGTAACTTAAGTTTCTGCCTCCTCCTTGAAGCTTTTTCTTCACTGTTTCAGTCTGTCCTGATTTTCTGTATTGAGAAATGCTGTGGCATATCGTGTGAATAATGTGTAATTTTACACTTGATGTTTACAGTGTTCTCTTACTGCCCATTTTAGTGTGTAACTTTTCTCCATTGGTAGAGACTCTCCCTGATACTGTACATTTTCCTTGATAGAATATCAAAACTAAACACGGTAAGTCATCTAGCAATTACCTGACATGCATTGCTCAGAACCCAAGATATGGACAGAAAATTCTGCTATAAGCAAAATTTCTCTCCAAAAGTATAGACCATTTTAAGTCCTCAAACTATGCTTCTGTGAGGGTAAGAACAATAGTTGAGGAAAAATATGTTTATGTCATTTCAGGATTTGGTGACATTTGGGGATGTGGCTGTAGATTTCTCTCAAGAGGAATGGGAATGGCTGAACCCTGCTCAGAGGAATTTGTACAGGAAGGTGATGCTGGAGAACTACAGGAGCCTGGTCTCACTGGGTAAGGAGGTCTCCCTGTAATTCAGAATTTGTGCATAGGGCTGCTTTCCAAGGTAAGGTTTGGGAAGCACTGCTTTTCTAAAGTTCTCTGTGTGTACTCCCTCAAATAAGTTGAGTTTTGTAGAATTGGCAGTTTCATGAGACTGTTCACGCATCTTCATCTTCCCCCTTCTTCAGAATACTTGGCCTCTTCCTCAGCTCCCTTCTGTAATGCAATGCCCCTGCCTTCCTGATAACCAGGGAACTTGATATGTTTCGTGGGCCTGGCTAATTCTCATTTTATTTCTTGTAAGCAGGAGTTTCAGTTTCTAAGCCAGATGTGATCTCATTATTGGAACAAGGAAAAGAGCCCTGGATGATGAAGAAGGAGGGGACAAGAAGTGCATATCCTGGTGAGTGAGAGAGAACTAGGGAGGCAGAGGCCATTGCAGGGAAAAGCTCAGCTATCGTGAAAGATTCCAGCTCATAACTGATGGTTCCCCGGGAGCTTTCCTTAAAGGCTTAAGGCCTGGGAAGAACAAATGAAGTGTTGCTAATGAGTTCTTCAACTAACTCTCCTTGTATATATTCTCTCACACATTACTGTCTTCCATGATAACCTTCTCCTGTTCTCGGGATCCAAGTGTCATAGCGTCTCCTTGTCCTTGTGTTTTAGTTTTACACAGATCGCTCCATCCTGTTTTTAAAAATGCAGATACAGCAATGCCTGTTTTTTCTTCCTTTCCAGTCACTCATTCCTTTGAGATTCAAGGATTGATTCATTTATATCACTTAATCTTTTACCAAGGCTCACTGAGTTTCTACTTTGAGAAAATCATTCTGCTAAGTTTTTTAGGGTTATTTAGAGGTTTATAAATCATCAAAGGAAAAAGCATTTTCCAATTGTATTTTCAAGTCTGGGTTTCACTGGACAGCATTTAATGGAAACTAATCAGAGGAAAAAAGGAATAGGTTGGTAGAGGAAAAGATGATGAATTTGGCTTAGGACAATAAGAGCCTTATTTTTAAGAAATGGGGAGATTTACTAGTGAACAAATGGAGCCTACCACTGGAGAGAAGTGGAAGCTCAGAGACAATGTCTGATTTAGAGACGTTAGTGTTAAGGAATGAGGTTGCTCGTCCTGGGGTTGGAGAGACAGACCGGGTACTGGGGCCTTTGTGGGGAAGTGGACCTTTGGCACCTTTCTCAACATCCTCCCTGGTAGATGGCCTCTCTCTGGTTTCTTCCCTGAGTTAAATTATATAAATTTTAATTTTTCTATATTGTTATCCTTTTCATTTAGGTTACAGATTTATTTCAACAAATCTGAGCATAATAATCTCTTGTAATTCTTTTTTATATGTGTAGTATTTTAAAATTTTAATTTATTTGGTATAGGTGTTCTTCTTGAACAAGTAATTTGTGGAGTTCCCGTCATGGCTCAGTGGTTAATGAATCCAACTAGGAACCATGAGGTTGCGGGTTCGATCCCTGGCCTCTCTCAGTGGGTTAAGAATCCAGTGTTGCTGTGAGCTGTGGTGTAGGTCGCAGAAGCGGCTCAGATCCCGCGTTGCTGTGGCTGTGGCGTAGGCTGGTGGCTATAGCTCCTGTTAGACCCCTAGCCTGGGAACCTCCATATGCCACAAGTGCAGCCCTAGAAAAGGCAAAAAAAAAAAAAAAAAAAAAGTAATTTGTTAGGTTGCTCCTCATTAATCAATTTATTTTTACTTTCAGTGAACTTTATTATATTTTACAGTTGTACAACCATCATCACAACCTAATTACATTTCCATCCCAAACCCCCAGCCTATCCCTTTCCCCCAAACCTGTCTCGTGTGGTAACCATAGGGTTTTCAAAATCTGTAAGTCAGTCTCTGTGCCTTTTTCTTTTTGCCGTCTTTCAGAGTCATACCTGCAGCACATGGAAGTTCCCAGGCTAGGGGCTGAAGTGGAGCTGTAGCCACTGACCTATGCTACAGCAACAGCCACAGCAACACCAGGTCTGAGCCTCATCTGTGACCTATACCACAGCTTACGGCAATGCCAGATCCTTAACCCACTGAGCAAGGCTGGGGATCAAACCTGTGTCCTCATGGATACTAGTCAGATTCGTTTCTGCTGAGTCATGACGGGGACTCCAGTTTCTGTTGCGCAAATAAGTTCATTGTATCCTTTTTTTTTTTTGAATCCACATATAAGTGATAGCATATGATATTTGTGTCTAACTTCACTTAGCATGATAATTTCTTAGTTTATCCATGTTGCTGCAAATGCCATTATTTCATTCCTTTTTATGGCTGAGTAACATTCCATTGTGTGTATGTACCACACTGTCTTTATCCACTCCTCTGTCATTGGACATTTAGGTTGCTTCCGTGTCTTAGCTCTTTTATATAGTGCTGCAGTGAACACCGGGGTACATGTACCTTTTCAAGTCATGGTTTTCTCAGGATAGATGCCCAGGAGTGGGGTTGTTGGATCACCATGGTAATTCTGTTTTTAGCTTTTTGAGGAATCTCCATACTATTTTACGAAGTGATGTACCAGTTTACATTCCCATGAATACTGTAAGAAGGTTCCCTTTTCTCCATACCCTCTCTAGCATTTATTGTTTGTAGACTTTTTGATGAAGGCCATTCTGACTGGTGTAAGGTGGTACCTCACGGTTTTTTTATTTTCATCTTTTTTAGGGCTGGACCCATGGTATATGGAGGTTCCCAGGCTAGAGGTTGAATCGGAGCTGTAGCTACCGGCCTATGCCACAGCCACAGCAATGCCAGATCCAAGCCTCTGCTACCTACACCATAACTCACAGCAACACCGGATCCTTAACGCACTGACTGAAGCCAGGGATAGAACCTTTGTCCTCATGGATACTAGTTAGATTCATTTCTGCTGAGCCACAAAAGAACTTCGCCATAGTAGCTTTTTTTTTTTTTAACTTAATGAATGTTATTACACTTAGAAGTGTACAACGATCATCACAACCAAATTTTTATAACATTTCCATCCCAAACCCTCAGTGCATCCCCCCACCCCCTAGCCTGTCTCATTTGGAAACCGTAAGGTTTTTAAAATCTCTGAGTCAGTATCTATTGTGCAAAGGGGTTCATTGTGTCCTTTTTTTAGGTTCCACATGTAAGTGGTAGCATTTGATACTGGTATCTCATTGTCTGACTGATTTCACTTAGCATAATTTCTAGGTCCATCCATGTTGCTGCAAATGCCGTTATTCCTTTTCCTTTTAATGGCTGAGTAATATTCCATTGTACATCTTTTTTTTTTTTTTGGTGGGTTATTTTTTTTTGTCTTTTTGCGTTATCTAGGGCCGCACCCGTGGCATATGGAGGTTCCCAGGCTAAGGGTCTAACAGGAACTGTAGCTGCTGGGTTTCACCATAACCACAACAACGCGGGATCCGAGCCGCGTCTGCAACCTACACCACAGCTCACGGCAATGCCGGATCCTTAACCCACTGAGCAAGGCCAGGGATCGAACCTGCAACCTCATGGTTCCTAGTCAGATTCATTAACCACTGAGCCACTATGGGAACTCCCCACATCTTCTTTATCCACTCCTCTGTCGATGTACATTTAGGTTGTTTCCATGTCTTGGCTATTGTATAGGGTGCTGCAGTGTACACTGGAGTACATGTGTCTTTTCGAGTCATGGTTTTCTCTGGATGGATGCCCAGGAGTGGGATTGCTGGATCAAATGGTAATTCTGTTTTTAGTTTTCTAAGGAATCTCCATACTGTTTCCCACAGTGGTTGCACCAATTTGCATTCCCACCAACAGTGTAATAGGGTTCCTTTTTCTCCACACCCTCTCCAGCACTTATTGTTTGTAGACTTTTAGATGATGGCCATTCTGGCCAGTGTGAGGTGGTACCTCATAGTTGTTTTGATTTGCATTTCTCTAATAATGAGTGATGCTGAACATCTTTTTCATGTGTTTTTTGGCCATCTGTATGTCTTCCCTGGAGAATTGTCTGTTTAGATCTTTTGCCCATTTTTTGATGTGGTTATTTGTTTTTTTGGTATTGAGCTGTAGGAGGTGTTTATAAATTTTGGAGATTAATCCCTTGTCAGTTGCTTCATTTGCAAATATTTTCTCCCATTCTGTAGGTTATCATTTCGTTTTGGTTAGGGTTTCCTTTGCTGTGCAGAAACTTTGAAGTTAAATTTAGTCCCATTTGTTTATTTTTGTTTTTATTGTCATTACTCTAACAGGGGGATCTGAGAAGATGTTGCTGTTGTTTATGTCAGAGAGCGTTTGGCCTATGTTTTCCTCTAAGAGTTTTATAGTATCTAGTCTTATATCTAGGTCTTGAATCCATTTTTAGTTTATTTTTGTGTATGGTGTTAGGAAGTGTTCTGGTAGTTCCCATCGTGGTACAGCAGTTAACGAATCCAACTAGGAACCATGAGTTTGTGGGTTCGATCCCTGGCCTTGTTCAGTGGGTTAAGGATCCGGTGTTGCCATGAGCTGTGGTGTAGGTTGCAGATGTGGCTTGGGTCCCGTGTTGCTGTGGCTATGGCGTAGGCTGGTGGCTATAGCTCCGATTAGACCCTGGCCTGGGAAACTCCATATGCCGTGGGTGTGGCCCTAAAAAAACAAAAGACAAAAAAAAAAAAAAAAAAAAGGGAAGTGTTCTAATTTCATTCTTTTACGTGTGGCTGTCCAGTTCTCCCAGCACTACTTATTAAATGGGCTGTCTTTTCTTCCTTGTATATTCTTGCCTCCTTTGTCATAGATTATTTGACTGTAGGTTCGTGGGTTTAATTCTGGGGTTTCTATCCTGTTCCACTGATCTATATTTCTGTCTTTGTGCCAGTACCATACGGTTTTGATGACTGTAGCTTTGTAGTAGAGTCTGAAGTCAGGGAGCCTGATTCCTCCAGCTTCATTTTTCTTTTTCAGGATGTCTTTTGCTATTCTGGGTCTTTTGTGCTTCCAAACAAACTTTTAAATATTTTGTTCTAGTTGTGTGAAAAATGCCATTAGTAATTCCATAGGGATTGCATTGAATCTGTAGATTGCCTTGGGTAGTATAATCATTTTGACAATATGATTCTTCCAATCCAAGAGCATGGTAAATATTTCTGATTTTGTCATCCTTGATTTCTTTCATCAGCATCTTATTATAGTTTTCAGAGTATTTCTGTCTCTAGGTAGGTTTATTCCTACATATTTTATTCTTTTTGATGCAGTGGTAAATGGGATTGGTTCCCTACTTTCTCTTTTTTTCTTTTCCTTTTCCTTTTTAGGACTGCACCTGTGGCATATGCAAGTTCCTAGGCCAGGGGTTGAACTGGAGCTACAGCTGCCAGCCTACACCACAGCAACAAGGGATCTGAGCCACATCTGCAGCCTATACCACGACTCATGGCAACGCCACACCCTCAACCCACTGAGTAAGGCCAGGAATTGAACCTGCTTCTCATGGACACTAGTCAGGTCTGTAACTGACTGAGCCATACCAGGAACTCCCCCTAATTTCTCTTTCTGATTTTTCATTGTTAGTATATAGAAACGCACTCAATTTCTTTGCATTAATTTTGTATCCTGCAACTTTACCAAATTCATTGATAAACTCAACAGTTTTCTGGTAGTGTCTTTAGGATTTTCTAGGTATAGTATCATGTCATATGCAAACAGTGATAGTTTTAATTTTTCCTTTCCAATTGGATTCCTTTTATTTCTTTTACTTTTCTGATTGCTGTGGCTAGGACTTCCAAAACTATGTTGAATAGCAGTGGTGATAGCGGACATCCTTGTCTTGTTCCTGATCTCAGCAGAAATTCTTTCAGCTTTTCACCATAGAAAATGATGTTAGCTCTGGGTTTGTCATATCTGGCCTTACTGTGTTGAGGTAGTTTCCTTCTGTGCCCACTTTCTGAAGGGTTTTTATCAGAAATGAGTATTGGATTTTGTTTAAAGCTTTTATCTGCACCTTTTGAGAGGCTCATATGGTTTTTATTCTTGAGTTTGTTAATGTGGTGTATCATACTTACTGAAAAATCCTTGCTTCCCTGGTTTTGGGATCAGTGTGATGGTGGCCTCATAGACTGAGTTTGGGAATGTTCCTTCCTCTGCAATTTTTTGGAACATTTTCAGAAGGATAGATGTTAACTCTTCTCTAAATTTTTGATTGAATGGACCCGTGAAGCCATCTGGTCCTAGACTTCAGTTTGTTGGAAATTTTTAAATCACAGTTTCAGTACTTATGATTTGTCTGTTCATCTTTTCTATTTTGTCTTGGTAGATTGTACTTTTCTAAGAGTTTGTGCATTTCTTCTAAATGTCCGTTTTATTTGCATATAGTTGCTTGTAGTAGTCTCTTATAATTTTTCCTTTTTCATTTCTAACTTTATTGACTTGAGTCTTATTTTTTTTTCCTGATGAGACTGGATAGGGGTTTATCAATTCATTTGATCTTTTCAAAGAACCAGCTTTTGATTTCATTGATCTATTTATTTCTGCTCTGATCTTTATGATTTCTTTCCTTCTGCTAACTTTGGGTTTTGTCTGTTGTTCTCTTACCTGGTTGCTTTAGGTTTAAAGTAAAGCCTGCTTATGCCTTTGAAGAGTGGAGTCTCCATTAACCCCAGTCCCATGGAGCTCCTGCACACAAGCCCCACTGGCTCTCAAGGCCAAACCCTCCAGGGACTCCTCCTCCCCAAGCCAGATCCCCGGGCATGAGAAACTGACATGGGGCTCGGAACTCTCACTCCTGTGGGAGAGCCCCTGCGATATAGTTATTTTCCACTCTGTGGGCCACCCACCCAGCAGGTATGGGGTTGCTTATGTCACGTAATCACCCCTCCAACTGTCTCAATGTGGCCTCCTCTTTGTCTTCTGGAGTAGGATATCTTTTTTGGTAGTTTGTAGTCTATTTTGTTGAAGGTTGTTCAGCACTTGGTTGTAATTTTTTTCTTTTTATGAGAGAAGGTCTATTTTTATTTTAAAAATTCAGCTGCTGGATATATCTGTTAAATATAAAATACAGTGTTATCATTCTTCTATTTTCTAATTCTCCATTTTCTGATTTTATCTTTACTAATTTTTTTCCTTCTAATTGCCTTAGGTTTATGTTGTTTTCCATTTTGCTGAAAAAAATCTGTAGAAAGCTTAAACTATTGATTTCATTCTCTGTTATTCACTAATTATTAGGAGTTTGAATTTTCCTGAATATAGTTTTAGCATCCATGGATTCTGATATTTAGTGTTTTTTTTATACTTTTTTTTTTTTTTTTGCTTTTTAGGGCTGCACCCATGGCATATGGAGATTCCCAGGCTAGGGGTCAAATTGGAGCTACAGCTGCTGGCCTACGTCACAGCAACACCAGATCCAAGCCACGTTTTCGACCCTCACCACAGCTCACGGAAATGCTGGATCCTTAACCTACTGAGAAAAGCCAGGGACTGAACCCACAACCTCATAGTTCTTAGTCGAATTTGTTTCTGCTGCACCACAACAGGAACTCTAGTGTTTTCTAATTTGCATTTCCTAGACAATCTATTTTTTTTAATTTTCCCTTTTATACGAGTTTGTTAAAAGAAAGTTTTCTGCTTTTACTGTATTTTGATCAAATTGTCGTATTTGATCAGGATAACAATTAGTACTAATTCTACTTTCTAACATTTGAGGATTTTGTATGGCCTAATATGATAGGAATATGTTTTAACTTTTTAAGGAACTGCCAAACAGCTTTCCAAAGAGACTGTACTATTTTCTTTCCTACCAGTGATGTAGAAGACTTCCAGTTGTTCTACATCCTTACCGTATTTTAGTGAGGTATTTATTTTATTCATTTCATCATTTCAATGATCATGTTGTGGTATCTCATTGTAGTTTTAGTGTGCATTTCTCTGATGAGTAATAATGTTGAGCATCTTTTCCTGTGCTTCTTGGCCATTCATGTATCTTTTTTGAAGTGTTTGTTCTAATCTTTTTCTTTATTAGGTTATTTTTCTTAGTGAATTTTTACAGTTCTTTATACAAGCCTGCCTCATTCTGTTGTGTTTCACTTGATTGCACTTTTTTACAAATTGAAGTTTTGTGGAAATCCTTCATTGTCTGTTGATGCTTAGTATTTTTAAATGGTAAGTGCTTTTTAATTGTTATGTACACTGGTTTTTTTAGACTTAATGCTGTTACACGCTTAGTAAACTACAGTATAGTGTAAACATAACTTTTATATGCACCGAGAAACCAAAAAGCATGACTTACTTTATTGCAATATTTACTTTATTGGGATGGCCTGGAACTGAACCTGTTATATCTCTGAGGTATGCCTCTATAGCCTATAATACAGATCCTTTGTCATTTATGTATATTGAGATATATGTACCAGTTGTGGCTCGTGTTTTTATTTTTCTATTTGTCTTTTGAACATCAAAAGCTTTCAATATTTATGAAGTCTAAATTATTGTCTTCGTTTGTCCTTTTTGTGTCACATCCAGGAAATTCTTGCTACCCTCAGGTTGCAGAGAGTTTCTTCTGTGTTTTTCTCTTAGGAATTTTATAGTTTTGGCTTTAACATTTTGGAATATGATCCATTGATCTAATTTTTGTGTCTTGTGTGAGGTAGTTTGAAGTTCATTTTCCCCCCCTTGTATATACAGTTGTTCCAGTACCGTTTATTAGAAAGACCTTCTCTTCCTTATTATGTTATCTTGTTGGTACCTTTGTTGAAAATCAGTTGACCATATATGCATGTGTTAAGTTCTCTTGACCTACATACATATCTATCTATCCTACACTGGATTTGAGCTGCATTTGAGGCCTATTCCACAGCTCATGGCAACACTGGATCCTTAAAACCACTGAGTGAGACCAGGGATCCAACCTGCATCCTCATGGATACTAGTTGGGTTCATTTCTGCTTAGCCACAACAGGAACTCCTAGCTAGTAAAATACTTTTTAATCTATTGACATGATATGATTTTCCAGAATTACAATGATTTTCACATATTACACTAACTTTGCTTAGTGTTTATGTTCAATGGAAGAAATCTGATATAAGAGTAACATGATTACAATACTTTTAGTATAAGCAGCCTTTGCAATCACATGATTTAACTACCACATCTAATATTCTCTTCAACAATTATATTTCCTTCATTTCCTCAAAGTAAGGGATTGTTAAGTAACTGTAATAGGAGTTCCCTTCATGGCTCAGTGGTTAACGAATCCTACTAAGAACCATGAGGTTGCGGGTTCGATCCCTGGCCTTGCTCAGTGGGTTAAGGATCCGGCGTTGCCGTGAGCTGTGGTAAAGTTTGCAGATGTGGCTCGGATCCCGCGTTGCTGTGGCTGTGGCGAAGGCCGGCAGCTACAGCTCCTGTTAGACCCCTAGCCTGGGAACCTCCATATGCTGCGGGTGTGGCTCTACATAAAGGCAAAAAGACAAAAAAAAAAAAAAAAACGTAATACTGTGGCTGCCCTTCAGTAATAGTGGTATTACTATCATTAATAATGTTCAAAGTGTTTATTCACAACTAAGAGCTGTATGTACTGCCCAAATAACTTTACATTTGTGATTATGCTTTCATATTTTCCTGGATTCGATTTACCATAATTTTATGCAGCAAATTTTGTAAAGTTCTACATGTGTAGCTACCGTTTTTGTAAATCATAATAGAAATTTGTAATAGAAATTTTGATTTTACTATAAAGTGAGAAACTGTTGGAAAGTCTTGAATAGAATAATAGGTGATTTGATTTGGGACTAGAAAGGATAAAACATATTAACCCACAGGTTTTAAAACCTATGGCAGGTTAATAAAATCAATCAATTTTATGGAAAATTACTTGTATATAAAGGTTTCTTAGCTTTGTGATCAACTGAAAATTTACACTTGGTTGGAACATACCATATAGAAAATAATATTCAGGAAGATCCTTTTCAGGCTGCAAAATTTAACCACACAGTTTTATGTACAGCCAATGGCAGTTAATAGAATCTGGTATGTTTTGGGGTCTGGGGATCTTACAGAGGTTTTTTTAGCCATACTAACATGAAACTGGTTTTTAAAAGATAATGAACTTAGCTTGTATGCAGGAAACATGAGGCAAGAGAGGAGACCATTCATATAAGATAGGAAATTCCTGTGATTTTCTGATAGTTATCTTACTGGTTATGCATGATTATTATTATTTTTGTCTTTCTAGGGCCATACCTGCAGCGTATGAAGTTCCCAGGCTAGGGGTCCAATTGGAGCTGCAGCTGCCGGCCTATGCCACAGCATCACCAGGTCTGAGCCGCATCTGGGACCTACACCACAGCTCACAGCAATGCCAGATCCTTAACCCGTTAAACTAAGGCCAGGGATCAGACCTGCGTCCTGATGGATACTAGTCAGGTTTGTTACCGCTAAGCCACGAAAATTTTCCTAAGTTATCAATCTTTATAATCTCACAGACTGTTTAACAGCTTCCTTGAAGTCATGTATTTTATTTACCATTTTTTCTTTGAGAAATTCTGTTCTAATGCATAATGATAGAAGGTATTTGTTTTCTTTCAGATTGGGAGTATGCATCTAAAAACAATGAATTTTCATCAAAGCAAGTTATATATGAAGAATCATCCAAAGTAGTGACAATGGGAAGAAGCCATCTTAATTATAGCCTTGACTGCTGCAGTTTGAGAGAAGACTGTAAAAGTGAGGACTGGTCTAAGAACCACTTGGGAAATCAGGAGGTACATCCTAGTCAACTGATCATCACTCATAAAGAAATCCTCACTGGAGAGCAAAGTAATGAATACACTAAAGCTTGGCAGACTTTCCATCAGGGTGCAGTCTTTAATATAAAGCACAGTTTTCCTACCAAAGAAAGAATACATAAGCATGAGCCACAAAAGAGAAGTTACCGGAAAAAACCTGCTGAAATGAAACGTAAGAGAGTCTACGTAGAAAAGAAACTTTTGAAATGCAACGAATGTGAGAAAGTGTTCAACCAGAGCTCATCTCTTACTCTTCATCAGAGAATTCATACTGGAGAGAAACCCTATGCATGTGTTGAATGTGGGAAAACCTTTAGCCAGAGTGCCAACCTGGCTCAGCATAAGAGAATCCACACAGGAGAGAAACCCTACGAATGCAAAGAGTGTAGGAAAGCCTTCAGCCAGAATGCCCACCTCGCCCAACATCAGAGAGTTCACACCGGAGAGAAACCCTATCAGTGTAAAGAATGTAAAAAAGCCTTCAGCCAGATTGCACACCTGACTCAACACCAGAGAGTTCATACCGGAGAGAGACCTTTTGAATGTATCGAATGTGGAAAGGCCTTTAGTAATGGTTCATTTCTTGCTCAGCATCAGAGAATTCATACCGGAGAGAAACCGTATGTATGTAATGTGTGTGGGAAAGCCTTTAGCCATCGTGGATACCTGATTGTACATCAGAGAATTCATACTGGAGAGAGACCCTATGAGTGTAAGGAATGTAGGAAAACCTTCAGCCAGTACGCACATCTTGCTCAACATCAGCGAGTTCACACTGGAGAAAAACCTTACGAATGTAAAGTATGTCGGAAAGCCTTCAGCCAGATTGCATACCTTGATCAACATCAGAGGGTTCATACTGGAGAGAAACCCTATGAATGTATTGAATGCGGGAAGGCCTTTAGCAATAGCTCATCACTTGCACAACATCAGAGAAGTCATACTGGGGAGAAACCTTATATGTGTAAGGAATGTAGGAAAACATTTAGCCAGAATGCGGGCCTTGCACAACATCAGCGAATTCATACTGGAGAGAAACCTTATGAATGTAACATCTGTGGGAAAGCCTTTAGTTACAGTGGGTCTCTTACCCTACATCAAAGAATTCATACTGGAGAGAGACCCTACGAATGTAAGGATTGCAGGAAATCTTTCAGGCAGAGAGCACACCTTGCTCATCACGAGCGAATACATACTATGGAGTCATTCTTGACTCTTTCCTCTCCCTCACCCTCCATGGCCAGTCAGTCGCCAAGACCTATAGGTTTGATCTCCTAAAGAGGCCTTGACTCTGACTCCTTTAATAACTTCCATTCTGTCGTGTTTGTCCAATACACAGAAATCTATTTGACATGAACTATGAAAACAGCTTTCTAATTGGTCTCCCTATGGTTACCATTTCCTGCTAATTGTCCATATTGCAGTCAAGCTTGTATTTAAAAGTTTGATCCTATCACTTCTCCCTCATTAAAACTTTGCATTAGCATTCCATGGTTCTTAGGTCAAGGCACACATTCCTTAAAATAGCCTAAAGGACACCCCCTCATCACCAATACCTCATTCCAGTCTATGTTTCAAAGCCCCGTCTCATGTCACTGTCCATCTCATTCTTTGGTGGATACTTTCTCAAAACTAAGAACTCATAGCAGCGTCAAATAGGTCTGGTTTTCTATTCTTACTCTTCCATTTTCTAGACCTCTCGTTTTGGACAAATGCTCTGTCATTTCTAAGCTCAATCTTATTTATGTTACGGGAATAATAATGGTACTACCTCAAAAGTTAACAAGAGGACTAAGTGAGATAATGCATGTCATTTGCTCAGCAGAGTGCCTAGCATAATCATTCAATAAACATTAATGTAATAAAAAGATACTATGTATACCAATAAGACCTCATCATCTCAACAATGATAAATAAAAATATCTCAAGACTCAAGATACTGTAAAGATTTTTAACTGGAAACAGAAGCCACTGTCTTAAAGGTGGATGATAAGGGTATATAATGTAACAGAGCTGATGTTATATTCCATGAGGATTAAGGTGGTGGCTTCTGTTTCAGCATGAGCATACAGAGAACTGGTTTTGTTGATAAGAAAAACTAACCTCATTATATATTCAACAGTTTTAAGAATCTGGGTTTTAAAAATCACTTGTAATAAGTAAAACTTAACTGAAATGTAGCCATCATTTACATTGAAACAAAGGCATTTTTTAAGAGACAGAAAACTTTATATATCAATAACCAAAGAATAGAAAATAAAATTTAACTCTGTTCTAATTCCAGGTAGATGAACTGTATTAAACCCATGTCATTTAAATAGAAAAATCTGTTAAGCTTTCTCAGCTGTAATTTCAAAACCAGAGGGAAAAGAAACCAAAATTATAGGTCAAAACTCATAAATATGTTTGACTCAGTATGCATCAAGTTTAAAATGAGCAAGAATACCTTAAGATGGGACGACTTTTCCAGTTTTCCACGGTTCAGATCACTCCTGTTCCCTTACATCACTTTGTAGTACTTCCTGACTCCTGGAGGCTCCAAGCATGCAGTCAGTGCAGTAGCCAGGTCTCACATGAATACAGGTAGAAAGAAAATGATCAGAGTTAAAAGGAGGATGAAAAGAAGAGACATTTTATCCTTTTGTAGGGGAAGATTCAGTATTACGTTCGTAGGCCCCAAATTAATCTACAGATTCTTTGTAACTAACAAAATCCTAAGGTTCTCTTAAGGCTTGAAACATTTTGTGTGTATCAACATGCACACACACATTCTAGACAGATCCACACATAAAATATATAATAAAGATATTTCATGTCATTGGTTTAAACGTATTGGCAAATATAATTCTACTCAAAATTTAAGTTTTTTCTGGGAGTTGCCTTGTGGCTCAACAGATGAAGGATCTGGTATAGTCACTACCATGGTGTGGCCAAAAAGTTATTTCTATACAAAATATCCGAATTTTATCTAAATGAAAGTCATTAGAGGACACCATAACATGCTTTATAATCATGGAGAACAGTCTTCCTAAACGTGAGATCTAAAACCCACCTACAACAAAGATTCCATGTTTAACTGCATAAGAACTTTAATATGCTTTTTATGTAGTCAAAGATGGTACAAACAAAAGGTTTTTAATCATGAGAATTGTAGAAAATTGGAGTTCTCACTGTGGCACATCAGAAATTAATCTGACTAGTATCCATAAGGATGCAGGTTGGATCCCTGGCCTCGCTCAGTGGGTCAGGGATCCAGCGTTGCCATGAGCTGTGGTGTAGGTCACAGACATGGGTTGAATTTCATGTTACTGTGCCTATGGTATAGGCCGGCAGCTGTAGCTCTTATTCTGCCCCTAGCTTGGGAACTTTCATATGCTGCAGGTGCAGCCCTAACAAGAAAAAAAAAAAATGTATAAAATTATTAAAATATACTTAATCTATGAAATTCATATCCTTACCATAAAAGTATTCCTACAAATCATTTAGGGGAGTTCCCGTTGTGGCGTAGCGGTTAATGAATCCAACTAGGAACCATGAGGTTGTGGGTTTGATCCCCTGGCCTCGCTCAGTGGGTTAATGATCTGGCGTTGCTGTGAGCTGTGGTGTAGGCTAGAAGCTGCAGCTCCGATTTGACCCCTAGCCTGGGAACTTCAACATGCTGCGGGTGTGGCCCTAAAAGGCAAAATAAAAGAATGAGGAAAGAGCATTACAATACAAACATCCTACAAAGGACCGGATTTGTATGTGTGTGTACACATATATAAAGAAAATCATACAAAATATATAAAGAAATCATACCAATCAGTAAGAAAAAGGTAAACAAGAACAAAGAAGTTATAAAGGTATAAGTACTGAATCTCACTAGGATCAGAGTACAAGCTAAACTAATGAACTACTGTTTTTCAATATCAGACTGATAAAACTTGCACTCTAAGAGCATAGCAGAGGAGATACTTCTGTTTACTGATGTGAGGGAGTATGAATCTGTGCCACATTTCTAAAAGGCAACAAATTTCAGAATTTTCATCAGGAAAATCAAGGTTTTCTTTTGCAGTTAAAAACAAAAGTTTATCTTCTATAGCTTATTAAACAGATAAATATAAAATGTATCAAACAAGCAGAAAATAAGTCATCAGTGATGAAAGAAATTTGGTAAAAGACAAAAGGGAAAATGTTTCATCAAATGGAGTAGAAGATGCTGTTACCTGAAATTTTTCCATGATGGGAATTTCAGTAATGGGAGTCCGCCTAAAGCATCCTCAGCAAAGTTCGAGCTTTGAGCTGGCTTGTGCAGAGGCTAAAGGCAATAAGGAGACGAGATAACAGCACTGTTAAGTGATTTTCTATCTGAAAGTTAGGATAGTACCGTTGCCAACAGCTTCCCCACTCCACACGCCCTCCCCGCTCCGTTTTGGCACACCTGTGGTACGTGGAAGTTCCCAGGCCCAGGATCGAACCTGTGCAACACCAGCAAACCAGTTATGCAGTCACAGCACTGGATCCATAACCCAATGTGACACTCAGGAGCTCTCACCCTCTCTTACATAAGCTAACTGAATGGGAGACTTCCTGCTCACCAGTCACAACAGTGAGTTCCAGCTGAATAAAATGCTGTGTGTAAAAGTAAATAGCAAAGTATTAGAAGAAAATACAGGATATGTTTTTAACTTTGGTGTTGGACATATCTTCCTAAATCGGACAAAAATGAAAGCCATAAAGGGAAGATTAAGAAGTTGGTTATATCAAGTTAGTTTGCTTTTAAACAAAGTTAAAAGATAAGCAATAGAAAGGGAAAAAAATGACAAAGGGAAAGCTGTAAGAATATCTACAAATAGGGAGAGTTCCTGTAGTGGCTCAGTGGAAACAAATCTGACAAGCATCCATGAGGATGCAGGTTCGATCCCTGGCCTCGCTCAGTGGGTTAAGGATCCGGCATTGCCGTGAGCTGTGGTGTAGGTGGCAGATGTGGCTGAGATCTGACGTGGCTGTGGCTGTGGTGTAGGCCAATGGCTACAGCTCGGATTCGACCCCTAGCCTGGGAACCTCCATATACAATGGGGTGCGGCCCTGAAAAAAAAAAAAGAATCGGTAAATAGTTAAAGGACAACCAAGCAAGACTAAAAATGAACGAAGACTAAAAATGGGCCAATCGTAGAAGAAATAAAGATGACTGGTGAATATGAGTCCCTACTTAACCTCGCTAGTATTGAGATGCAAATTTAAATAACATAAAAACTTGGCAACTGTGTGGAGAAATGACTATTCATTACTGGCACTTTGGAAGCACTGAAGTTTTTTAAATAACCTCTTTGGAGGGCAGCATGGTTAGTATAGGAAACTGGAAACAATCAATTTAAATCTAAATCTAAATAAGAGGCATACATAGTCTACACAGAAATAGCACAAGTTTAAAAGAATGGACTGGTAGTAGTGATAGGGATTTGTCAATAAAAGACTGAAAATGAAAAATGTGCTTAATAGTAGAGTATTAGATTTGAAAACCTATTTCTAATACATTTTCATAAATATGCAAACATTGAGAAAAAGTCCTGGAAAGACACATCCAACCAACAAGTGTTTATTTTGGAGAGGTTACTGGGATTGGATATCCTGGTCAAGAGTTGGTTTATTGATGTTTCATGTTTTAAATAATTTTTTTGGAGTTCCTGTCGCGACGTAGCGGAAACAAATCCAACTAGGAACCATGAGGTTGCAGGTTCGATCCCTGGCCTCGATCAGTGGGTTAAGGATCTGGTGCTGCTGTGGCTGTGGTGTAGGTCAGCAGCTCTAGCTCCGATTCGACCCCTAGCTTGGGAACCTCCATATGCTGTGGATGCGGCCCTAAAAAGACAAAAATAATAATTTTTCTTTTTAGGGCCCCATCCACGGCATATGGAAGTTCCCAGGGCTAGAGGTCAAATTGGAGCTGCAGCTGCCGGCCTAAACCACAGCCACAGCAATGCCAGATCCAAGCCGCAGCCCATAGCAATGCTGGATCCTTAATCCACTGAGCGAGGCCAGGGATTGAACCCGCATCTCCATGAATACTAGTCGGGTGAGTTTCCACTGAGTCACAATGGGAACTCTAAGAATGTTATAATTTAAAATTGCAAACCATGGAAAAACTGAAGTTATAAAAAACTAGATCAACTGGAGTGAGAGCTGGCAGCCTAAGGTGAAAGCTCTTCTGGAATCTGGAGAATCTCATCAACTCACCAGCCCTGCCCGTGCGTGCATAGAGATTCTAGTAACCCTTCTCATTCAGGTAATCAGAGCTACAAGAACCTTTTGCTATCTAAGATAACCAAACTATGTCATTCTTAAATGTCAACAGACAACTAAGGATCATCACAGATGAAGAAAACTATCAGCATAAGGAACAAGAGACAGCCTAAACCCAGAATAAGAGAAGCTATACAATGAGAAGAAAAGTAAAATTTATGTTAGTCTGAGATTTATCAGATGATGCATCATTATTACTTTTTTTTTCATCTTTTGTCTTTTTAGGGCTGCATTCGCAGCATATGAAGGTTCCCAGGCTAGGGGTCTAATCCGCACTACAGCTGCCAGCCTACACCACAGCCACAACAATGCCAGATCCAAACCGCATTTGTAACCAACACCACAGCTCATGGCAATGCCAGATCCTTAACCCACTGAGCGAGGCCAGGGATCAAACACACAACCTCATAGTTCCTAGTCAGATTCATTTTCTGCTGTGCCACGATAGGAACTCCAGATGATGCATTTTTAAAGAAACTATGAGAAGCTACCAAAAAGAATCAAATAAGAACTCTTAAGAATGAAAAGGCATTCCTGGAGCTCCCTCTCTGGTGCAACTAGGATCAGAGGCACTCTGGAGTGCTGGGACAGAGGTTTGATCCCCAGGCCGGCAACGTGAGTTTAGGATCCGGCACTGCCGCAGCTACAGCATAGGGTGCAACCGTGGCTTGGCTCTGATCCCTGGTCAGGAACTCCATATGCCATGGAGCGGAAGAGAAAAAGAAAAAGCATTAGTGCTATAGTCATAAAAGGTTTGAAAGAAAATTGTGGAAACTCAAGTTCATAAATCTAAAAGAAGGAAAATGAGAGACAAAGGGACTTCAAAGTTTACAAGGTCCAATGTCTAACTAATGCACGTTTCAGAAAAAAAATTAATAGAGAAAATGTTAAGAGCAACGTATTAAATAAATGATTAAGAATCCTAAACTGAAAAAAGTTAACGAATGTTCAATGTGGATTAGTTCACTGAATGTTGAGCAAGCTGAAGTGCTCAACCACACTTAAACAGTCACAATTTTTTTTTTTTTGGTCATTTTAGGGCCACACCCACAGCCATGTGGAGGTTCCCAGGCTAAGGGTCTAATCAGAGCTACAGCTGCTGGTCTATACCACACCCACAGCAACACGGGATCCGAGCCGTGTCTGCAACCTACACCACAGCTAACAGCAATGCCAGATCCTTAACCCACTGAGCGAGGCCAGGGATCGAACCTGCAACCCCATGGTTCCCAGTCGGATTCGTTTCCGCTAAGCCACGACAGGAACTCCTACAACCACAATTATAAAAACCACAATTATTTTAGAAAAAAAGACACCCAGAATTATGCTTGTGAAGTTTCATAATACTAAAGATGAGACTATCCTAAAAGTTTTACAAAAAAATGTAAATTTTTCTTAAAAGATAATAATAAAGACAGCATTAGCCTTCCCTCCCTTGAGCAATATTAGACTGTAGAATACAGAACAGCACTTGCCAACTCAAGAGGTAAAATTTCATGGAATCTAGAGATTTATATCCAAACCGTAAAAAAAAAAATAAAACATGAGGTTGGGCCACAAACTGAACCCATGCCACAGGAGCGATAACATCAGATCCTTAACCTGCCGAGCCACAAGGGAACTCCCAAATACTGATATTTTGTATATGTGGTTTACTTCAGTTTACTCCCACTTGTTAATAGGATATTAAATGATTAGCAAAATTTGGATGGAAAAGGCAAGAAACAACAATGGCTTTACACAGTGGATCTAACCTAGTAAAGTGATGTTGAGGATAACTAGAATCATCACTCTGCAACAATCACACCAAATTACTGACAGGCTAGAAATCCAGTGAGACAGTGAAGAAAAAATTCAGGAAGAATGCAAGGGGTTACACTGCAGAGAATTAACATGAAGCTTGAGGATTTTTTTTTCTTTTTGGCCGTACCCAGGACATATGGAAGTTCCTGAGCCAAGGAAAGAACCTGCACCACAGCAGCAACAATGCCAGACCCTTAACCCGGTGTGCCATCAAGGAGCCCTTGAAGTTTGAGGATTTTAGTAATATAGTGAAGACAGAAGTTTGTTAGAAGAAAAGGCAATTATTGGCTCTTGAAAAAAACAAAGGCGATGCCATACTAGATATTATTGTCCTATTATAAGCCAAGCCCTCATAAAATATGACAATTTTGGAAAGTAACTAAAACATAAAAAAGAATCTATATGACGGATATTAGGAATAGACTCCTTTAAGTGGGTACTGGGACTATAATATTGGATTCAAATAGGAGGAAATATACTGTTATGTTTCCATACTGCTTGGCTCTGACCCTTCAGAGAATAATATTTACATGGTGATAGGATCTAACGCTTTTTTTTTTTTTTTTTGTCTTTTTGCCTTATCTAGAGCCACACCCGCGGCATATGGAGGTTCCCAGGCTAGGGGTCTAACAGGAGCTGTAGCTGCCGGCCTACACCACAGCCACAGCAACACGGGATCCGAGCCACATCTGCAACCTACACCACAGCTCACGGCAACGCCGGGTCCTTAACCCACTGAGCAAGGCCAGGGATCGAACCCACAGCCTCATGGTTCCTAGTCGGATTCATTAACCACTGAGCCACGACGGGAACTCCTCTAATGCTATTTTATTTCCCATTTTGAAATAGAAAAATCACTGAAGTCTCGTATGTGTGTATATTGATCTACCTACTTAATAAAGTAAAGGCAAAATCTAGCTGATGGACAGACAGCGGGAGTTTGACCAGAAATAAGATTGAAGCAGGGCGGCGATATGCTTACTGTATATAGAGGGAGATTTCTAAAACTGACATCTCCCTCTATATACATCGAGTAAGAACTACAGGTTAGCTATATTTCCAGTTAAAAACACATCAGAGAGGCTAATTTAACTTACCCTGTGGGACGAGTTAAGTAATTCTCTGATAAGACAGACCCCTAGTGAGGGCATAAAGTTGATAAATCTACAAATAAGATTACAGCAGCTATAATCAGGATTCTGACAGAAACTCAATCCGAATTAGCTTAGGGAAAAGGTTATTTATCATTTCCTTAAACTGAAAAATGTAGAGCGTGTATGGTACAGCCTCAGGCAGGCTGGACTTAGGTGCTCAGACTCACCAGAGATTAGTAGCTCATAGTTCTTTCGGTTGTTTCATTCTCTGGCAGGCTCTGTCACTTGGTAGGAAGAAAACGGCATATGATATGAAAAATCCTTAGAGTTTTTAATCTCAAAAGCATGGTGATCTTCTCTCTCTTAGCCTTATGTCAGTCCCTGGGAGGAAAATACAATTTATTCCAGTTTATGCTATGTGCCCACTCTAGACCAGTCGCCTAATCCACGATGTGGGGTTATGTGGCCAGTCTGGGTCAAGTTCATATGCGAGGGGGACTGGGTCACCGCACTGGCCAGAAAAAATGTGCCATGGAATGGGGCGGGGTGGAGGGCAGCTGAGAGTCAGTTCCCATGAAGAAAAATACAGACTTGAACTGACACAAGGGATTTACTGATGCTCTAGGTATGTGATAAATACCCGTACCCTTTGCTGCAGCAACACTGTGTTTGATTACAGGGCTCTGCCTGAGCCGCAGCAGCGAGGGTGAGCTGAATCTCCGTGGGTCGAGTGGACTCAGCACAAAGCTGCTTGTTACTAAGCTGTCTTGCTAGACTCCTTGGAGCTACGTGGCGGACAAGGTAACTCCAACAGCAAGGGACCAGAGCTTGGGTGACAAGTGGTTGAAACTCACCTGGACCATTCATGCCGGAGACTTAAAGGGGGTTCCTTTTAAAGCACTTCAAAGAAGGCTACCTGTACAGAAAATGTCAGAGCCAACAGGATGTGAAGCTGTTTACATAAAGGAAAGCAGATCTCCACAATGAACCTTCTTACAGAACAGACAATGACTCACAGACTTTGGAAAACCTTGGTTTTTCAAATAAAACAATCTGGGGGGGTGGGGGGATGCACTGGGGGTTTGGGATACAAAATCTGTAAAATTGACTTGTGATGATTTATGCACACCTATAATTGAAATAAAATCCATTAAGAGAAAAAAAAATTAAAAAAATAAATAAAAAAAAATAAAAAGCAAGTGAACAACCTAAAAAAAAAAAGGAAAGCAGATCTTGAAGTTTCCGTCGTGGTGCAGTGCAAACGAACCCGACTAGGAACCATGAGGTTCTGGGTTCAATCCCTGGATCGTTCAGTGAGTTAAGGATCCAGCGCTGCCGTGAGCCATGGTGTAACCGCAAATGCGGCTCGGATCCTGCGTTGCTGTGGCTGTGGCATAGGCCGGCAGCTATAGCTCTGATTGAACCCCTAGCCTGGGAACCTCCATATGCCGCGGGTGTAGCCCTAAAAAGCAAAAAAAAAAGGAAAGCAGATCTGCTCTACAAAGAGGACTCCCTTCAAGTAAGAAAATTTCATTTTCCCCGTCCCTCTTTCTGGTCTCTAGAAAGGAGCGGGAGACTGGTACATCTCTATAAGGAGGCAAATTCTAATCTACGTATGAGGAGGCTTCAAAATATTTATTACCTTCTGAACTTAAAGTGGTGGAATCAAGAGGTCTATCCACTTCTCTTTTCTGACACCAAGTTAAAGCAACCGGAAGAGTAAGAAGCAGATATGGAAGCTCCATCTTTGATGAAGTAAAGAAACATCTATAATTCCAAGTCTCAAAATCTACAGGGAAAGGTTGCTAAAGAGGTGAGAATCCTGGGAAAAGAAACTGATGACACACTGATGAACGCAAAATGCCACCCAAGCAGTGGCATATTTGGAAAAGGCAAAAGAAAAGGCACTCTGACTGAAGCCTCAGTATTTCTATGAAAAGTCTGGCTTTAGAGGTCTCCCTAGTGACACATTCCTTTCCATGTCTGTCTCCACTTCCCCCCACCCACGTTCCCCGCGCGGACGGAGCTGAGGGGTGGGGGCTCCCTCCCGGGAGCACCTCTAGAGCTCAGAGGCAGCTCGTAGGGGCTTGACAGTCTATATGTCTAAGTCTACTAGAAAAAAAAGGTCACTGGATACGAAGTTGCAACACAGACCAAAGTCTGCATCTACATCCTCATATTGGTGACCTCAGGGCACCACTTTCGGATAAAAACACAGACCTGAATGCCATCATCAGTATCCAAGGAAACCACTGGGATGATCTCTAGGTCCGTCCGTATTGCTGCAAATGGCATTATTTCGTTCTTTGTTATGGCTGGGTGATATTCCATTGTGTATATACGTGCCACATCTTCATCCATTCATCTGTCGATGGACATACAGGTTGCTTGCATGTCTTGGCTATTGATGGGACTGGATTAAGATGGCGGATTAGAAGGACTGGAGCTCAACTTCTCTCCCAAAAAAACAACAAAATACAACCAAAGGCTGAGCAACCTTCAACCAAATGGACTGCAAACTTCCAAAAAAGATATTCTACTCCGGAAGACAAAGAGGAGACCACATCAAGAGGTAGGAGGGGCGATTACGTGATAGAAGCAACCCCATACCTCCCAGGTGAGAAGCCCCACAGACTGAAAAGTAACTGCATCACAGAGACTCAGCTACAGGACTGAGAGTTCTGAGCCCCACGTCAAATCCCCACGCCTGGGGATCGGGCACAGGGAGAAAGAGCCGCCGGAGCATCTGGCATTGAAGGCCAGTGGGGCTTGTGTACAGGAGCTCCACAGGACTGGGGGAAACAGAGACCCCCTTCTTGAAAGGCACACAGAGACTTTCACATGCACTGGGTCCCAGGGCAAAGCAAAGTCTCCATAGGATTCCGGGTGGAACCTGACTGCAATTCTTGGAGGATCTCCTGGGAAAACAGGGATGACTGTGCCTTGTTGTGGGAGAAGGGCATTGGAGGTGAAGCTCTCAGGAATATTCATCAGCCTGCATCAATCTGAAGGTGGCCATTTCTGGGAAAATCTGGTCTCTCCCATCAGCCCTGAGAAGCCCCAGGTCAAACAATAATCCAGGTGGGATCTCAGCCCCACTCATCAGTAAACAGGCTGCCTAAAGACCCCTCAGGCACACAGCCAGCCTCTAATCTCATCCAGAGACAAAGCCCCACCCATCAGAGGGATAGGAATCAACCCCACCTACCAGTGGGCAGGCATCACTCCCTCCCATCAGGAAGCCTACAGCAAGCCCCCTCAATACCAACTTTAGCCACAGGGGAGGCAAACACCTGAACTAAGAGAGGCTACAACTCTATTGTAAGCAAAAAGGTCACCACACCAAAAACCTATAAAAATGAAAAACAGAAAACTATGACTCATATAAGGGAGAGAGAGAAAAGCCCAGAAAAACAGCTCACTGATGAGGAGATTATCAGCCTCCCAGAAAGAGACGTTAGACTATTGATGCTGAAGATGATGCAAGACATTAGAAACAGAATAGAGGCAAAGACTGATAATTTAAAAGATACACTGAACAAAGAAATACAAGATGTAAAAATTAAACAATAAGAGTTATTTCAATAACTGAAATAAAAAATTCAGTAGAAGCAGCCAACAGTAGAATACAGGAGGGAGAAGAATGAATCAGCGAGGTGAAGCACAGATTAGTGGAAATCACTAATGCAGATGAGAAAAAAGATAAAAGATTGAAAGGAAATGAGCACAGTCTCAGAGAACTCTGGGATAATGTTAAATGCACCAACATCTGTATTATAGGGGTGCCAGAGGGAGAAGAAAGAGAGAAGGGGACAGAGAAAATATTTGAAAAGATAATAGCCGAAAACTTCCCTAATATGGGAAAGGAACCACTCACTCAAATCCAGAAAGCGCAACGAGTACAGTATAAAATAAACCCAAGGAGGAACACCCCAAGACACATATTAATCAAAATGACCAAAATTAAAGACAAAGAGAAAATATTGAAAGCATCTAGGGAAAAGAAACAAATGACATACAGGAGAAACCTGATAAGGTTATCAGCAGATTTTTCAGCTGAAACTGCAGGCCAGAAGGGAGCGGCATGATACACTTAATGTGATGAAAGGGAAAAACTTCCAACCAAGATTACTTTATCCAGCAAGGCTCTCAGATTTGAAGGAGAGATCAAAACCTTTACAGATAAGCAAAAGCTAAGAGATTTCTGCAACACTAAACCAGCTTTACAACAAATCCCAAAGGAACTTCTCTAGGCAGAAAAGAAAAGGCCACAACCAGAAACAAAGACACCACAAATGACAAGGCTCACCAATAAAGGCATATATACAGTAAAGATACTAAATCATCCATGCACAATTATGCTACCAAAATCAGAAATCGTGAGAAGAGAGCAGCACAATTGCAGGACACTGGAGATGCATGTGCAATTAAGAAACCAACAACTTAATACAATCTCAGTTATATATAGACTCCTATATCAAAACTTCAGGGTAACCACAAACCAAAAATCTACAACTGATACACAAACAAATAAGAAAAATCAACTCAAATACAACATTAAAGATAGCCATCTTGTGAGAGGAGACAACAGGAGAATAAGGGAAGAAAAAAAGAGCAACAAAAACCCCAAACAGTTAATACAATGGCAATAAGAACATACATATCAATAATTACCTTAAATGTTAATGGACTGAATGCCCCAACCAAAAGACACAGACTAGCTGAATGGATACAAAAACAAGACCCATATATATGCTGTCTTCAAGAGACCCACTTCACTTCTAGAGACACATACAAATTAAAAGTAAGAGGATGGAAGAAAATATCCCTTGCAAACGGGCATCAAAAGAAAGCCGGAGTAGCTATTTGTCCTATCAGACAAAATAGACTTTAAAATGAAGAACATTTTAAGAGACAAGGAAGGGCACTACATAATGATCAAAGGATCAATCCAAGGAGAAGATATAACCATTTTAAATATCTATGCACCCAACATAGGATCGCCACAATATATAAGGCAACTGCCAACAACCTTAAAAGGAGAAATCAACAATAACACCATCATAGTGGGGGACTTTAACACCCCACTTACAACAAAGGATAGATCATCCAGACAGAAAATCAGTAAGGGAACACAGGCCGTGAATGAAGCATTAGATCAGATGGACTTAATAGATATTTATAGGACATTCCATCCAAAAGCAACAGAATACACATTCTTCTCAAGTGCACATGGAACATTATCTAAGACTGATCACACCCTGGGCTACAAATGAAGCCTCGGTGACTTTAAGAAAACTGAAATCGTATCAAGCATCTTTTCTGACCACAATGCTATACGACTGGAAATCAACAACAACAAAAAAAATGGCAAAAAATATAAACACATGGAGACTAAACAACATGCTACTAAATAACCAATGGATCACAGAAGAAATCAAAGAGGAAATTAAAAAATACCTAGAAGCACATGACAACAAAGACACGACACCCCAAAACCTCTGGGATGCAGCAAAAGCAGTTCTAAGAGGAAAGTTTATAGCAATACAAGCCTACCTCAGCAAACAAGAAAAGGCACAAATAAACAACCTAACTTTACATCTAAAGCAGCCAGAGAGGGAAGAACTGACAAGACCTAAAGTTAGTAGAAGAAAAGAAAGCATAAAGATCAGAGCAGAAATCAACGAAATAGAAACGAAGAAAACCACAGAAAAGATCAATGAAACTAAAAGCTGGTTCTTTGAAAAGATCAATAAAATTGATAAACCCTTAGCCAGACTTATCAAGAAAAAAGAGAGAGGACACAAATCAATAAAATTAGAAATGAAAAAGGAGAAGAAACAACAGACATCACAGAAATACAAAGGATCATAAGAGACTACTATATGCAACTATATGGCAATAAAATGGAAAACCTAGAAGAAATGGACATATTCTTAGAAAAGTACAATCTGCCAATACTAAACCAAGATGCAATAGGAAATATGAATAGACCAATCACAAGTTCTGAAATTGAAACTGTGATTAAAAAACTCCCAACAAACAAAAGTCCAGGACCAGATGGTTTCACAGGTGAATTCTATCAGACATTTAGAGAAGAGCTAATGCCTATCCTTCTGAAACTCTTCCAAAAAACTGCAGAGGAAGGGACCCTCCCAAACTCATTCTATGAAGCAACCATCACCCTGATACCAAAACTAGACAAAGATATCACAAAAAAAGAAAATTACAGGCCAATCTCACTGATGAATATAGATGCAAAAATTCTCAACAAAATACTAGCCAACCGAATCCAACAATATATAAAAGGATTGTACACCACGATCAAGTGCGATTTATCCCAGGGATGCAAGGATTCTTCAATATCCACAAATCAATCAGTGTGATACACCACGTTAACAAACTCAAGAATAAAAACCATATGATCCTCTCCATAGATGCAGAAAAAGCCTTTGACAAAATCCAACACCCATTTCTGATAAAAACCCTTCAGAAAGTGGGCATAGGGGGAACCTACCTCAACATAATCAAGGCCATCTATGACAAACCCAGAGCTCACATCATTCTC
>PVHT020000439.1:2037833-2099078 GCA_004024745.2 Catagonus wagneri | reverse complement strand
TCTGACATAAATGATAGCAACATCTTCTCAGATCCATCTGTCAGAGTAAGGACAATAAAAAGAGAAATAAACAAATGGGACTTAATTAAACTTCAAAGTTTCTGCACAGCAAAGGAAACCCTAAACAAAACGAAAAGACAACCCACAGAATGGGAGAAAATATTTGCAAATGATTCAACTGACAAGGGATTAATCTCCAGAATTTACAAACACCTCCTACAGCTCAATACCAAAGAAACAAACAACCCCATCAAAAAATGGGCAGAGGACTTAGGCAGACAATTCTCCAAAGAAGACATGCAGATGGCAAACACATGAAAAGATGTTCAACATTGCTCCTCATTAGAGAAATGCAAATCAAAACCACTATGAGGTACCACCTTACACCAGCCAGAATGGCCATCATCATAAAGTCTACAAACAATAAGTGCTGGAGAGGGTGTGGAGAAAAAGGATCCCTATTACACTGTTGGTGGAAATGCAAACTGGTGTAACCGCTGTGGAAAACAGTATGGAGATTCCTCAGAAAACTCAAAATACAATCACCATTTGATCCAGCAACCCCACTCCTGGGCATCTATCCAGAGGAAACCATGACTCGAAAAGATACATGTACTCCAGTGTTCATTGCAGCACTCCATGCAATAGCCAGGTCATGGAAACAACCTAAATGCCCATCGACAGAGGAGTGGATAGGGAAGATGTGGTACATACACACGATGGAATATTACTCAGCCATTAAAAGGAACGAAATAACAACATTTGTGGCAACATGGATGGACCTAGAAATTATCATGGGAAGTGAAACCAGTCAGACAATTAGACAGCAACACCCAATGCTACTGCTTACATGTGGAAACTAAAAAGACACAATGAACTTCTCTGCAGAGCAGACAATGACTCACAGACTTTGGAAAACCTTTGGTTTCCAAATAAGACAATCTGGGGGGTGGGAGGATGCACTGAGGGTTTGGGATGGAAATGCTATAAAATTGAGGTTTGATGATTTTTGTACACCTATAATTGTAATAAAAATCATTAAGCAATGAAAAAAAAAAAAGGAAGTCGTCTCCCTAGGAAAGCAGTTCCCCTGTGGCACAGGTGGGGAGAGACCCAGCACTGTCCCTGCAGCGGTCTGGGCTGCTGCAGTGGCATCAGTAACTTCCACATGCCACGGGCACAGCCAAAAAGAAAAACAGCTGTCTCCCTAAACTCCGTGTATAATCGGAAAAGAGCGGTTGGGGTGAGGGGCTGGAGTGTTCAAGGAGGAAACACATGGGCTTTGAAAAGGTAATTTATCATGTGTCAGAGGAGAGGGAAGCTGCAAATGATGTGCAGGACTGCAAGATAAATGATAAATCCCTGCTACTCAACAAGTGGGTCACAGACTAGTAGCATCTGCATCGCCTGATTAATTTGTTAGGATTCCAGAATCTTGGACCTTAATCCAGACCTAGTAAATCAGAATCTGTAGCTTTACAAAATGCCCAGGTGATCTGAATACACAGTAATATTTGAGACTCACTGGCCTTTGATAATTAGCTAGATCGAGAAGAGCTCTACTCATTCAAAAATGTCAACTCTACCATCGACAGAGGAGTGGATAGGGAAGATATGGTACATACACACAATGGAATATTACTCAGCCATTAAAAGGAACGAATTACCAACATTTATAGCAACATGGATGGACTTAGAAATTATCATGCGAAGTGAAAGCAGTCAGACAATTAGACAGCAACACCCAATGCTACTGCTTACATGTGGAAACTAAAAAGACACAATGAACTTCTTTGCAGAACAGACAATGACTCACAGACTTTGGAAAACCTTGGTTTTTCAAACAAGACAATGTGGGGGGTGGGGGGATGCACTGTGGGTTTGGGATACAAAATCTGTAAAATTGACTTGTGATGATTTATGTACACCTATAATTGAAATAAAATCCATTAAGAAAAAAAAGATGTCAACTCTAGGAGTTGCTGCTGTGGCACAACGGGACTGGTGGTACCTCTGCAGTGCCAGGATACAAGCTCAATCCCTGGCTTGGCACAGTGGGCTAAAGGATCCAGAGCTGGCACAGCTGCAGCACAAGTCACAACAGCAGCTTGGATCTGATCCCTGGTTGGGGAACTCCATATGCTGCAGGACAGCCAAAAAAAAAAAAGGAAAGAAAGAAAGAAAAGGGGGAAAGAAAGTAAACTCTAGACCCTGTGGAATAATGTTGAACTCAGACTTAGAAATTGCTCTTACCAAAACTGAACAACAACAAAAAAAGAATATGCCAGCATCACTGAAAGAAGAAAGTAGCATCATCTTATATCACACGCTATAAAAGGTATAATACAGAAACAACTGTTAGGGCCAAATTAAAAGAACATGCCAGTATGTTTGGTACTCTCTGCCCTCTAGTAAAAGTGGCACAGGGGAGAAAAAGTAGGCAGAAGAAATCCTGAAAAACTTTACTAATATACCTCAAGGTGGGCAAGATGTAGGCAATACTGGACAAAGGTACCTAAAACTCCTCTAAGAATTCTTCTTTCCAGATGTTCCTATTGTGAACAGTAAAGGCAAGTTGGCAATATTTATTAAAATACGACTCTCGGAGTTCCATCGTGGCTCAACGGTTAACGAACCCAACTAGCATCCATGGGGACGAGAGTTCAATCTCTGGCCTCGCTCGATGGGTTAAGGATACCACGTTGCCGTGAGCTGAGATGCAGGTCACAGTCACGGCTCAGATCCCAAGTTGCTGTGGCTGTGGTGTAGGCAGGGGGCTGCAGTTCAGATTCGACCTCACTTGGGAACTTCCCTATGCTGTGGGTGTGGCCCAAAAAAAATTTAATTAAAAAAATAAGACTCTCTTGATATAGCAATTTAATCCTCTAAAAATATTAGTAAAAAATTTCAAAAGCCTATGTAAAAGAATGCTAATTGCAGCACTATTTAAAAATAAAAAAATAAACCCCAGATCCACAGTGACTCCTGCCCTCACTAAACGCTTATTTGGGATCCGCGCTGCTGGTGAAGATGGAGTTAACGGGACTGTTTACCTCCATATGAAACACTGGACAAAAATATATGAAACCTTGGAACTTAAGACACTGGGTAAGAGGCAAAAAAACAGAGATCCTTGATAAATGGGAGATAAACAAGGTGAGTGCTATGATTTTCCCCAGAAGGATTTCTTTCTTTCCTTTTTTTTTTTTGGCTGTCCTGCAGCATATGGAGTTCCCCAACCAGGGATCAGTATTTCCAAGCTGTGGTCTCCCTAAGCTGAGGAAATGGAGCTGGGAGTCAAGAACATTAAGGTGGCTACAATTCACCAGATAAAGTTCCTGAAAGTTCTTAGAGAAAAACCCTAGACATCTGCAGAATTTTTTCTGAGTTGTACCTGAATACTAATCAGAACATGCATGTGAAGAAATTACTTGAAGATGGAGTTCCCATTGTGATGGAGTGGAAACGAATCCAATGAGGAACCATGAGGTTGCGGGTTTGATCCCTGGTCCTGCTCAGTGGTTAAGGATCTGGCGTTGCCATGAGCTGTGGTGTAGGTCACAAATGCAGCTCGGATCCTGCACTGCTGTGGCTGTTGTGTAAGCTGGCAGCTGTAGCTCCAATTAGACCCCTAGCCTGGGAACCTCCATATGCCTCAAGTGTGACCCTAAAAAGAAAAAAAAAAGATACCATATGCTATCACTAATAACTGGAATCTAATATACTGCACAAATGAACCTTTATGCAAAAAAGAAACTCGAGGACTTGGAGAACAGACCTGTGGTTGCCAAAAGGGTGGGGGAGGGAGTGGGATGGTAGGGGGTCTGGGGTTAATAGCTGTAGACTGTTGCCTCTGGGCTGGAAAAGCAAGGAGATCCTACTGTATAGCACTGGGAACTATGTCTAACCACTTGTGATGAATCCATATATGTATGTGTAATCCTGTCACCACGCTGTACAGCTGGGTATAATGGAAAAATTTTTTAAAAATTGAAAATAAAAAAAATTTTTTTTTTTTGCCTTTTGTCATTTTATGGCCACACCCGTGGCATGTGGAGGTTCCCAGGCTAGGGGTCTAACAGGAGCTGTAGCCACTGGCCTGTGCTGCAGCCACAGCAACGCAGGATCCGAGCCGCGTCTGCAACCTACACCACAGCTCACAGCAACAATTTTTTGGTTAAAAAAAAGAAATTACATGAATATGGGGAAAAAAACTGATAGAACTATGAAAAGAAACAGACAAATCCAAATCTTTAAAATAAAAACTGTCACCAGAAATAATAAATAACACTACATATCGATCAAGGGATGAGTACAAGAAGATAAAGCAACTGTAAATACATATGCACCCAGCATAGGCCCACCTTGATATATAAAGCAAATGTTAACAGACATAAAAGGAGAAATCGACAGTAACACAGTAACAGTAGGGGACATTAACATTCACATCAGTGGACAGGACATCTAGATAGAAAATCAGTAAGGAAACAGGGCTTAAATGGCACATTGGACAAAATGGACTTAATTGATGTTTATAGAGTATTCCATCTGAAAGCAGCAGAATACACATTCTTTTCAAATGCACATTGAACATTCTCCAGATAGATTACACACTAGGCCATAAAACATGCCTTGATAAATTTAAGAAAACTGAAATCATATTAAGCATCTTTTCTGACCACATCATTATGAGGCTAGAAATCAACTACAAGAAAAAACTTCAAAACACACACACAAGTGGAGGAAAACAGTATGCTACTAAAAACCAATGGATCACTTAAGAAACCCAAAAATACCTACAGGCAAATAAAAATGAAAACATGACAATCCAAACCTATTGGACATAGCGGAAGTAGTTCTAAGAAGGAAATTTATAGTGACACAAGTTTATCTCAAGAAACAAGAAAAATCTCAAATAAACAACCTAAACTTATACCTACAGCAACCAGAGAAAGCAGAACAAACAAAATCCAAGGTTAGTAAAAGGAAATAACTCATAAAGGTCAAAAGCAGAAATAAATGGAGACTTAAAAAACAGGAAAGATAATGAAACTAAAAGCTGATCTCTTGAAAAAATAAACAAAACTGAAAAACCTTTAGCCAGACTCGGCAATAAAAAAAAGGAGAGGGCCTAAATCAATAAAATCAGAAATGAAAAATAAGTCACAACTGACACTACAGAAATACAAAGCATCATATAACCAACTATGTGCCAATAAAATGGACAACCTAGAAGAAATGGACAAATTCTTAGAAAAGAGAATTCTCTCGAGTTCCCATTGTGGCTCAGTGGTTAACGAATCCGACTAGGAACCATGAGGTTGCGGGTTTGATCCCTGGCCTTGCTCAGTGGGTTCAGGACCTGGCGTTGCGGTGAGCTGTGGTGTAGGCTGCAGACACAGCTTGGATCCCGCATTGCTGTGGCTGTGGTGAAGGCCAGAAGCTACAGCTCCGATTAGACCCCTAGCCTGGGAACCTCCATATGCCGCAGGTTTGGACCTAGATAAAAGCAAAAAGACAAAAAAAAAAGAAAAGAGAATTCTCTCAAGACTGAAAGAGGAAAAAAAATATGAACAGACCAATTACCAGTACTGAAACTGAATCAATAATTTAAAAATTCCCAACATATAAAAGTCCAGGACCAGATAGCTTCACAGGTGAAGCTATCTGGTCCTGGAAACAGCCACAAAACATTTAGAGACAGTGTTAATAGCTATCGTTCTGAAACCAAAAGCTTTTCACAAAATTCAACATCCATTTATGATACAACTCTCCAGAAAGTAGGCATAGAGGGAACATAACACAATAAAGGCTATATATGGCAGACCCACAGCTAACATCATACTCAATGGTGAAAAATTGAAGCAGTCCATCTAAGATCAGGAACAAGACAAGGATACCCACTCTCACCACTTTTATTTAACATAGTTTCTGGAAGTCCTAGCCATGGCAGGACTTTTTTCAGTGAAGAAAAAAAGGAATTCAAATTAGAAAGGAAGAAGTAAAACTGTCACTGTTTGCAGATGACATGATTCTATACATAGAAAATCCTATTAGAGCTAATCAATGAATTTTGTAAATTTGCTGGATACGAAATCAATACACAGAAATCTCTTGTATTCCTATACACTAACCATGAAAGATCAGAAAGAGAAATTAAGGAAACAATCCCATTTACCATCACATCAAAGAGAATAAAGTATCTAGGCATCAAGCTACCTAAGGAGGCAAAAGACCTCTAAACCAAAAACTATGAGTTGCTAATGAAAGAAACTGAAGGTGACGCAAAGAGACAGACATACTGTGTTCTTGGACTGGAACAATCAATACTACAAAATGCCCATACTACCCAAGGAAATCTACAGATTCAATGTGATCTCTATCAAATTACCAATGGCGTTTTTCACAGAACTAGAACAGGAAACTTTAAAATTTTATGGAAATGCAAAATACCCGAAATAGCAAAAGTAATCTTGAGAAAAAATTAACGGAGCTGGAGGAATCAGAATCTAAGACTCTGGGCTATACTACAAAGCTATAGTAATCAAAACAGTATGGTACTGGCACAGAAACAGAAATACAGATCGATGGAACAGGATAGACAGTCCCTAAATAAACCCCCACACCTATGGTCAATCTAAGACAAAAGAAGCAAGAATATACAATGGAGAAAAGATAGTCTCTCCCATAAGTGGTGCTGGGAAAACCGGACAGCTACATGTAAAAGAATGAAATTAGAACATTAACACCATACACAAAAATAAATTAAAAACGGAATATAAACCTAAATATAAGATCAGACACTACAACTCATAGAGAAAAACAGCCAGAACACTGTTTGACATATATCTCAGCAATATCTTTTTACCCATCTCTGAGAGTAATGAAACTAAAAGCAAAAATAAACAAATGTGACTTAAACTTAAAAGCTCCTTAGAGGAGTTCCCGTCGTGGCGCAGCGGTTAACGAATCCGACTAGGAACCATGAAGTTGCGGGTTCGATCCCTGGCCTTGCTCAGTGGGTTAACGATCCGGCGTTGCCGTGAGCTGTGGTGTAGGTCGCAGACGCGGCTCCCATCCCGCGTTGCTGTGGCTCTGGCGTAGGCTAGCAGCTACAGCTCCAATTAGACCCCTAGCCTGGGAACCTCCACATGCCGCAGGTGTGGCCCTAAAATGACAAAAGGCAAAAAAAAAAAAAAAAAAAAAAACTCCTTAGAAAACTAAATATACAACTACCCTATGACCCAGTAATCCCACTCTTGAGTATATACCCAGACAAAACTTTTCCTTGAAAGAGATACATGCAGTCATATGTTCATTGCAGCACTATTCACAATAGCTACAACATGGAAACAACCTAAATGTCCATTGTCAGATGAATGTATTAAGAAGATGTTGTGTATATACACAATGGAATACTACTCCACCATAAAAAAGAACAAAATAATGCCATTTGCAGCAACATGGAAGGAACTAGAGACTCTCATACTAAGTCAGAAAGAGAAAGACAAATACAATATCACTTATATCTGGAATCTAATATATGGCACAAATGAACCTTTCCACAGAAAAGAAACTCATGGACTTGGAAAACAGACCTGTGGCTGCCAAGGGGGAGGGGGAGAGAGTGGGATGGACTGGGAATTTGGGGTTAATAGATACAGACTATTGCCTTTGGAGTGGATAAGCAATGAGATCCTGCTGTATAGCACTGGGAACTGTAGCCAGTCACTTATGATGGAGCATAATGTGCAAAAAAGAATTTATATAACTATGTGCGACTGGGTCACCTTGCTGTACAGTTGAAAATTGACAGAACACTGTAATGTTTCCGGCTATAATGGAAAAAATAAAAACCATTTTAAAAAAACTTAAAAGTTTGTGCACAGCAAAGGAATCCATTAAAAAAAAGGCAAGACACCCACGGAATGGGAGAAAATATTTGCAAATGAAACAACCAACAAGGGATTAATCTCCAAAAAGAGCCCATGCAGCTCAATATCAAAAAAACCAAACAACTCAATCAGAAAATGGGCAGAAGATCTAAATAGACATTTCTCCAAAGAAGACATACAGATGGCCAGGAAGCACATGAAAAAATGCTCAACATCACTAATTATTAGAAAAATACAAATCAAAACTACAATGAGATATTACTCAAACCAGTCACGGTGGCTACCATCAAAATATCTACAAATAGGTGAAGTTCTCCTTGTGACTCAGCAGGTTAAGAACCCAACTAGTATCCATGAGGATATGGGTTCGATCCCTGGCCTCGCTCAGTGGGTTAAGAATCCAGCCTTGCTGCAAGCTGTGGCACTGATTGCTTGGATCAGATGAAGCTTGCATCTGGCTTTGCCGTGGCTGCAGAATAGGCTGGCAGCGGCAGCTCTGATTTGACCACTAGCCTGATTTGACCCCTAGCCTGAGAAGTTCCGTATGCCCCAAGTATGGCCCTAAAAAGGACCAAAAAAAAAAAACACCAACAATAAATGCTGGAGAGGGTGTGGGGAAAATGGAATCCTCCTATACTATTTGTGGGAATGTAAATTTGTACAGCCACAACAGAGAACAGCATGGAGATTCCTTAAAAAACTAAAAACAGAAGTTCTCTGGTGGCTCAGGTTATGGACCCGGCATGGTCAAAGCTGTGGCTGGGGTCACAGTTGTGGGGCAGGTTTGATCCCTGGCCCAGGAACTATACTACATATTTTGGATGCAGTCAGAAACAGACAAACCAATGATGACTAAAACTAGAACTACCATGTGATCCAGCAATCCCACTCTTGGGAATATATCCAGAGAAATCCATAATCTGAAAAGATACAAGAACCCCAATGTTCGCTGCAGCACAATTTATAATAGTTAAGATGCTGAATCCAACTAAATGTCCACTGACAAATAAAAATGTGAGATATATACATATATAAATGTGAAATAAATAAAAATGTGAGATATATACATAATGGAATATTACTCAGCCATAAAAAGAATGAACTAATGCCATCTGCAGCAACATGGGTGGACCTGGAGATTATGATAGTAAGATGTCAGAGATAGAAATACAAATATCATATGATATCACTTATATACAGAATCTAAAAAAATGGTACAAATGAACTTATTCACAAAACAGAATCAGACTCAAAGACTTTGAAAATAAACTTATGGTTACCTAAGGGGAAATGTGGAGGAGGGATAAATTAGGATTTGGGGATTAACAGATACCACTATAAACAAAACAGAAAATAAACAAGGACCTACAGTATAGCACAGGGAACTGCACTCAATATTCTGTAATAACCCATATAGGAAAAGAATCTCAAATAGAATGGACATATATAATACTGAATCACTTCACTTTACACCTAAAACTAATACAACACTGTAAACGAACTACACTTTGATAAAACAGACAAACCCACAATTATAATTGACTTTGACATGCATCTCCCAAAAGAACAAGTAGACTGAAAATTAGCAAAGAGACTGAACAATGCTGTCAGCCTATTTGACCTAATTGACATTTAAAAAACCCTCCACCCAAGAACAGAATACACATTCTTTTCAAATGCACCCAGAACATTTACCAAGATAGATAATATTCCAGGCCTTAAAACATTAATTAATAAATTTAAAAGGGAATTCCCATCGTGGCTCAACGGTTATGGAACCTGACTGGCATCCATGAGGATGCAGGTTCGATCCCTGGCCTTGCTCAATGGGTTAAGGATCCGGCATTGCCATGAGCTGTAGTGTAGGTCACAGATGCGGCTCGGATCCTGCATTGCTGTGGCTGTAGCAGCTACAGCTCTGATTTGACCCCTAGCCTGGGAACCTACATATGCCACGAGTGAGGCCTGAAAAAGAAAGACAAAATAAACAAACAAAAAAGGATTCAATCCATATAAAATGTTTTCTGACCAGAATGGTACAAGTTATAAGTAAATAATAGAAGGATAATTGGAAAATCCCCAAATATTTGGATCTAATAGTGTAATATTTAGTAACCTCTGGGTTAAAAGAGAAATCAAATGGGAAAACAAAGTATTTTTAACTGAATGAAGCTTGTAACACAGCATATCAAAACGTGGAATGCAGCTAACTCAGTACTTGGAAGGAAACATAACAGCACTAAGTTATAAAGCTCTCAAATCAATAACTTCAATTTATACCTTAATAAATTAGAAAACTAAGAGCAATGAAACCCAAGGTTAGCATAAGAATGGAAAGAACAGAAATCAACAGCAAAAGCTGGTCAACTCAGACAACATGAAGAAAGAAAAAATGATATAACAAGTTACCAACTTGTGAACTTTATGCAAATAAATTTCGCCATCTAGATAAGTTTCTTGAATCAAATTGCCAGCCTCACTCAAGAAGAAATAGATAACCAGAACTGCTCTGTATCTATTAACATGGAATTTCTAATTTATACCTTCCAAACATTTTCAGATAGCATGCTGTTATTGCTGGTTTAGTTCTTTATCATCGGGGAATATACTTTATATGATTTTAAAAAATTTATTTAGACTTGTTTTATTAAAAAAAAAAAAAAAAAAAAAAAGGAGTTGCCGTCGTGGCACAGTGGAAACGAATCCAACTAAGAACCATGAGGTTGCAGATTCGATCCCTGGCCTCACTCAGTGGGTTAAGGATCCGGCATCGCCCTGAGCTGTGGTGTAGGTCGCAGACGGGGCTTGGATCTGGCGTTGCTGTAGCTGTGCGTAGGCCAGCAGCTGTAGCTCAGATTCGACCCCTAGCCTGGGAACCTCCATATGCCGCAGGTGCGGCCCTAAAAAGTAGAAACAACAAAAAAAGATTTGTTTTATGGTGTCTCAGTGAAATGTTACATGTGTACTTGAAAAGAGTCTTCTACTCTTGTGGAATGGAATGTTTTATAAATGCCACTCGTTAAGCTGGTTGTATTGAATTCTTCTATATCCTTACTGATTTTTCACTTTTTCTATCAATAACAAAGAGAGAAGTGGTGAAGTTTCCAATGGGAATCGTAAACTTGATCTATACATACTCTTTTTTCCTTTGTGTTATTTGTTCCTCTGTAGTTTCATAGATATATATTTAGGATTGTTATGTTTACCTAGAAAATTTGTTATGTAGTGTTTCTCTTTATATATTTCTTATTCTAAAATCTACTTCAGTGATTCCAGCTTTATTAGTGTTTGTATAGTCTATCTTTCCCCACTACTTAAGTTTTATATATTCCTTTAAAGTGAGTTTCTGCTAGATATCGTGGAGTTGGGTCCTTTCTTTTCGTTCAATTTTATAATCTTTTTTTATTTTTGCCTTTTAAGGTTGCACCCAAACATATGGACGTTCCCAGGCTAAGCGTCATATCAGAGCTGCATCTGCTATCCTACACCATAGCCAGAGCAACTCGGGATCCGAGCTGAGTCAGTGACCTACACAACAGCTCATGGCAATGCCAGATCCCTGACCCACTGAGCAAGGCCAGGGATTGAACCTGCATCCTCCCGTATCCCAGTTGGGTTTGTTACCTCTGAGCCACGATGGGAACTCCTAACAATCTCTTTTAACTGGAGTATTTAGACCATTTATGTTTTTGCTTTTTGGTCTTTTGGGGGCCTCACACGCTGCATATGGAGGTTCCCGGGCTAGGGGTCCAATCAGAGCTGCAGCTGCCGACCTACACCACAGCCACAGGATCCAAGCCCTGTCCACAACCTACACCACAGCTCACGGCAACACCAGATCCTCAACCCACTGAGTGGGGCCAGTGATCAAACCCATGTCCTCATGGATAACAACCAGGTTCGCTACCACTGAGTCACGACTCCAGGGAATTCCCAGACCATTACCTTTGAAGTAATTTTTTATATATTTTGATTAAAAACCATCCATCCTCCTAACTATTTTCTAATTGTTCTGCCTATTCTTTGGTTTTTGTTCTTTATCTGCCTTCATATTGGGCTCAGAATCTTTATTTCATTTTACTCTACGAATTGCTTATATCTCTTTAAAACGTTTTAGTGGTTACTCTGTGGTTACGATATACACATTTAATTAATCAGAAGAGATCTTCAAATAAGCCATTAAAAAATAAAGCTTTTATATATCCCCACCTTCTCCCTCCCATCCTTTGTGTTTCTATCATATATTTACACATACATATGCTGTAACATAAAACATTTTATTATTTTAGCTTTTAGATATCTAGATAAGCTAAAGGAAAAAATTATCTTACCTTCATTTATTCCATTTCCAGATCTGTCTCTGTACATACCCAAGTTTCGGCTGTTTTTCACATCCCTTCTGTTAAAGAACTTCATTTAGTATTTCTTTTAATGTAGGGTCTTCTGGCAGTGTATTTTGTTTTTCTTTTCTCTGAGAAAGTCATTTCTCTATAAATTTTGAAAGACACTTTCATTAAAAATTTCATAGACAGCTTTTTGCTTTCCTTTGCTCCTCTATATGTAACGACTTTTTTTCAGTAATATTTCCTGATATTTTTTGAGCTTTACATAGATTTGTGTTCTGAGGTCATGTGACTTACCTTCAAGTTCACTTATTCTGTCCTTGGCTCTCTCAGGTATATCTATGAGCCTGTGGAAAGTATTGTTCATCTGCTTACAGTGTTCATTTCTCGTACCTCCATTTGATTCCTACAGTTCTCTCTGATCAAATGAACCATCTAATTTGCCTATTGTGCATTTTTTTTCATTAGAACCTTTAAAGTATTAGTTATTTAAACTGTGTCAGGTAGTCTGAGTCTAGTTCTGGATTGCTTTGTTCTGGTGGGGAGTGATTTTTCTTGCATTCTTGTAAAAAAAAATTGGGGGGGCAAAACTAAAGTAGCTTGTGTAGGACCATAGAAACAGAGGTAAATAGATTCAATTCCTAAAAATGGTCAGGTCATTCCTTCTGTTAAGCCTTTAACATAGGAGGTTTTTCACTAACACAAGATTTGGACTAGGTTTAAGCTTGCTTGTTGCAATGATTACCCTAAGTTCATCACAGCCTTCAGAATTCCCTAGTGATTTCTTAGAGTAAGTAAGGGCTTGTTTTCCAAGGGTTTATCTCAATATCTGGGTGACTTTCAAATTCTGGTGTTTTCTTTTGACTATGCCTCAGAGACAGTCCCGCTAAACTAAGATATTCTCATTCATTCAACATTTGCTGAGTGCTTACCACTTCTGTGTGCCAGTAATGTACTAAACGCTGGAACTTGTAATCCCTCTAATACTTTACAACCCTAAGCCAGTATTCTGTACATCTGTACTTTCTCTATTGCCTTCAATAGCCTCCCAACTTCTGCGTGCCTAGTACATACCTAGTCTCCCTTTAATATTATCGCCATCTCCAGGAATTCCCACTGTGGCTCAGTGGTAATAAACCCGACTAATATCCACGAGGATGTGGGTTCAATCCCTGGCCTCACTCAGTGGATTAAGGATCCAGCATTGCTGTTAAGTTATGGTGTAGGTTGCAGACATGGCTTGGATCTGGCATGGCTATGGCACAGGCTGGAAGCTGCAGCTTCGATTTGACTCCTAGCCTGGGAATTTCCATATGCCAAGGGTGTGGACCTAAAAAAAAAAAAAACTTAAGTGTGTGTGTGTGTGTATATATATATATATATATATATATATATATATATATATATACATTAAATCACCACCTCCATAAGTGATCTGTCACCATGGAGTTCATGATCCTCTATATCACCTGTATACCTATATGCTTCCTTGTTTAAGTATCTTGTACTCTCTAGTAAAATGTAAGTGCCTGCAGGCAAGAACAATGTCTTTTTAGTATACATTATATGTTTTAGGTTTATGATCACTGATTTGGAACCAACCTCTTGGCAGAAGACTTAAAGTAGAAGGGTGTGTGTATAGAAGGCTGGGGAGAAAACACATACCTCTAACACGCGTCTTCTCTGTTACATGCTCATCCATTTGCTTGAAGTGTAGAATTTTAGGCTGATTTTGGAGATTGAAAAATTAAATGAAAATTAATTGGAAGTTTAAATGGAAATGGAAAATTTAACAGAAAGTTTAAATGGAAAATTAATTGTCCTAGGAGTTCCCGTCGTGGTGCAGCGGAAATGAATCCAACTAGGAACCATGAGGTTGTGGGTTTGATCCCTGGCATCACTCACTGGGTTGATGATCCAGCGTTGCCATGAGCTGTGGTGTAGGTTGCAGACATTGCTCGGATCTGGCGCTTTTAGGCTGTGGCATAGGCTGGCAGCAACGGATCCAACTAGACCCCTAGCCTGGGAACCTCCATATGCCACAGGTGCAATCCTAAAAAGACAAAAGAAAAAAAGAAAACTAATTGTTCTGTTATCCTGCATGCATGTGCCCTTCACAACTTCAGGTGTTGTTTTCTCAGCTGTGGTCAGAGTTAAGAGTGACTTAAACCATGTGGTCAAATATTCCATAAAGTTGTTTGAACAAGATATGAGTGCTTTCAAAAGTAGTTTTTGCAAAAAGAAAACTTAAACAGGGAGTTCCCCTCGTGGCTCAGTGGTTAATGAATCCGACTAGGAACCATGAGGTTGCGGGTTCAATCCCTGGCCTTGTTCAGTGGGTTAAGGATCCGGTGTTGCCATGAGCTGTGGTGTACGTGGCAGACGCGGCTAGGATCCCGCGTTGCTGTGGCTGTGGTGAAGGCCGGCGGCTACAGCTCCTGTTAGACCCCTAGCCTGGGAACCTCCATATGCCGCGGGTGTGGCCCTAGATAAGGCAAAAAGACAAAAAAAAAAGGAAAACTACACAGAAGAGTCCAACTTCATATAACCCAGTTACAAAAAAAGAACTGACTTTATTTCTTACATATTTTGCACAGACTGGAAAGAGGGACTGAAAACTGTTATACATATGGTAAAAAGCTGACAAGAAAAGAGCCTAGCACACCAAAGCAGGTTTTTTTTCTCTTGTATTAGTCAATTTGGGGTTGCCATAACAAAATACCATAAACTGAGTGACTTAAAAGTAATTTCTCACAGTTTTGCAGGCTGAAAGTCTGAGATGAGGATGCCACAAGGTTGGAGACTGGTGAGGGCTAGTTTCTTGGTTTGGGGATAGCCACCTCCTTGCTGTGTCTTCACATGGCAAAGAGAGAATCATCAAGTTCTCTGATGTCTCTTCTTTTAAAAACATTAATCCTATCATGAGGGCTCCACCCTCATGATCTCATCTAACCCTTATCATCTCCCAAAGGCCTCAATTCCAAATACCATCACATTGGAGCTTAACACACCAATTCTGGAAGGACTTGGATATTCGGTCCATGTCATCCATTCTCCACCCATCATTTGTTGCACACCAGTGTTCTTTTATGAAAATACCAATGTTTATTCATATAAATATAAACTCATTTCCAAGTAAAACAACAATTTCTCCCTGCTCTGAAGTTCCTCATTCTTCAGGACATCTTGTTTTTTCTCCCAATTAGCTCCCATTAGATTTTTCACACCCTGAAGATCATATATGTTCATATTCATAGAGATAGTATGCTAATGACTCTGCTGCTCCACACAGCTGAGTCCGCACAATCTTCTTTAGTCTCATTCACGAACATCTGTCTGCTCAAAGTGGCACCCTAGTTTGTGAGGAAATCCATTCTGTGTGATGCTTACTTCTAGTCCTAAGACACAAACTCAAACTTTTTATGTGACCTATATTCAGGCTCAAAGCTCCATCCAGAAAAAAAGAGATTTACAATTCACTTTGTTGTATTTGACCAATGAAATAGTTTAAAATTACACTGCAAATAAAGCATCAGTGATGTTTATCAAATGAAGAATGCTCTTCATTAAAAATGACTGATCCAATCATCTGAGCTCGCTAGTTTTAAAACTAAGACCTATGATAAAGTCACTGCCTCAGTTGATTCAAATCCTCAGGTCAAAATTACTGATGACTTTTGTTCTTTGGCTTTCAGACTGGAACACATCATCAAACTGTCCCATTTTGACACAATTTATGTTATGGACAAATGCATTTTTCCATACTGTCTCTGCTACTTTGGTTAGCATCCCTCTTTGCTTTATTTAAAACAATCTTATGCCTTTTCTTCAGAATGTGAATTCTGATGTCGAATCAAGGATGAGCTCCGACTATATGCCTTCCCACATTTACTACATTCATAGGGTTTCTCTGAAGAATGACTTCTCTGATGCCGGATAAGATCTGAGCCACTGCTAAATGCCTTACCACATTCATTACATTCATAGGGTTTCTCTCCAGTATGACTTCTTTCATGTAGAATAAGGGATGTGCGCTGGCTGAACGCCTTACCACACGTTTTGCATGTATATGGTTTCTCTCCGGTGTGAATTCTTTCATGCTGGGCGAGGTGTGCACTCTGACTGAAGGCCTTCCCACACTGATCACATTCATAGGGTCTGTCTTCGGTATGGATTCTCTTATGTCGAGTAAGAGATATTCGGTGACTGAAGGCTTTCCCACATTCCTCACACTGATAGGGTTTTTCTCCAGTGTGAATTCTCTGATGTTCAATAAGAAATGATTGGCGGCCAAAAACTTTACTACATTTATTGCACTTGAAAGGTTTCTCTTCAGAATGAATGTTCTGATGTATCTTAAGGTTGGCCGTTCCAGAAAACATCTTCCCACATTCCTTACATTCAAACAGTTTCTTTTTCCTTGCATGAATTTTCTGATGCTGAATAAGGGATGAATGCCGATTGCAGACCTTCTCACATTTATTGCATCTGTACCGCTTCTCTCTACTATGAATTCTTAGATGTAGAATAAGAGTTGAAAGCCGCCTGAAGACCTTCTCACATTTATCACATTTGTAGGGTTTCTTTGAAACGTGAATTCTCTGATGAAGTATAATGGATGAAATCCTACTAAAGGATTTCTCACATTTTCTGCATTTATAAGGGTACTCTAAACGGTGACTTTTCTGCTGCAGACTCATACTTAAGGCCTTGTCACTTCCATGAGTTTTATCTCCAATATGAATTCTTTTATGTATAACAAGGGCTGATTTCTTCCTGAAGCCTCGCCCACATTTACTGCATTTACGTATTTTCTTCCCACCATGAATCTTCTTATGAAGTAAAAACGATGACATTCGAATGAAGGCTTTCTCACATTTTCTGCACTGGTACACATTTTCAACAAAAGGAATTTTTCGATGTATACTGAGAGGTGGGCATTGACTTGATTCCTTCCCACAATCAAGGATTTCCTTTTCATCATGACTTTTCCCATGTAGAATAAGGCTTGTTCTTTGAATGAAACTTTTTCCACATTTATCACATTCATAGCTTTTCCTTCCACTGTGAATTTTCTGATGAAGAATAAGAGACGAGATCTGTCTGAAATCTTTTTTACAATTACTGCATTCATAAGGCTTCTCTCCGGTATGGGAGTTCTGATGAAGTTTAAGAGATAAGCTTTGACTAAAGAATTTCCCACAGTCATTACACTTTAAAGATTTCTTCTTCGAATTCACTTTCTTGGGTTTTATTAGGACTGAGTTTTTCTTGCAGCCTCTTTTTCCTGTGGGAACTTTTTGTGGTGCAGAAACTGGTTTCTGAGAGATACTTTGCCCAGATTTGTTGCACTGATTTGGAGGTAACTTCTTGGTCTCACACTTAGACCCTAAGTCTGAAAGACATCAAGATATTCAATTTGTTTTCCTCTGGTAGAAAAATTAACCTATGTGCAATCATTATCAATCATAGTAACAATGATGATAACCACAATAACAACTTTTCTGTGTATTATTATGGTTTTAACATAGTAAGGGTTTTATAGAAATATTTAATAACTGCATTTTAGGAATGCTCATAATTTGAAATGCGTGAAGGTTTTATTTATAGAATAAATGTATACCATATACCACATTAAACTCCATAAATTGCTCAGTAGATGAATGTAGTTTTATCATACAAAATGTCCAGAAAAGGCACAAGGCAAATTACAGAGACTTAGTGATTGCCTAGGGCTGAAGGTAGGAATAAGGATTAACCGTAAATGGGGATGAGGGATCTTGCTGAGCTAACAAAAGGGTTCTAGAACTAGTCTGTGGTGACAGTGGCACAATTTGGTAAATTCGTCAAAAACTACTCGATATACTTAAAATTCATGAATTTTACAATATGTACCTCAATAAAGTTTTAAATTTCAAAAAATGTGTTCTTAGAATTAAATCTTTAAAGAAAAAAAGACAGCAAAAAAACTGAGGTTTCTGGCTCTTCATGTAAAAGTCTGCAAGTCACCATTTTGTCCCAACAAGTAAAAAGCTAAACAGATGGTAAAGCCAACAGCTCTTCTTAGACCCATTATAGAGGGGAGGGCACAGAAAAACCACTTCCTCCACGACTGGAGAGACAAACAGAAGAATACAGGGAGTCACAACTTACCAGAGACTCACAAACAAAATCACCATGAGAACCTGTGCTGCAGTAGGAAAACCTCAACTATAATGAACTGTCAGAGGCTCAGTGCCAACAAGTCTAAGAGGTAAAAACTCCAGGGGCACCTTGTCATAAGGCACCCACACAGTATTGTGAGATTTACCTTTAGGAGTTTCATCAGATTCTCATCTTAATATAGGAGAAAAATTCTCTCAAGCTGCCAACAGGGGGAGGGGAAAAGGATTCATTTTTAAATATGCCCAAGCAGTCTGTTCCTCTTACGAAGGCCTCCCCTCAAGGGATACTAGGTAACCAAAGCCTGCCAGACTCAGGTATTATCAGGGTTTAAGAGACCTGGGGAAGGAAAATACCCAACTCCAGCTGGCTCTAGCCAGCTTGTCCCATCTAAGGGGGAGGAAAAAACAGAATCACTTGTGATGTTCGCAATCCAGAGAAGTAGGCTCATTAAATGACTGAAAACCTAATCATAGGACTATAGAGTTCTTCCCTCCTAACCTCACCCTCACATCACTAAAGGCCTGTTTATAGCAGCTCTTCTTAAACGGTACATCAGGGCAGGCTATCAAGAATAAAATTACCTCACATATCAAAAGGCAAAAAACATAACCTGAAGAGACAGAGCAAATGTCAAAACCAGATTCAAATATGGCAGGGATGTTTGACTTCTCAGAATAAATTTTATTTAGTTCAAAATTTTTAGATTTTTTTTCCTTCTTTTTAGGGCCACACTTGTGGTATATGGAAGTTCCCAGGCTAGACCCTGAATTGGAGCTGCAGCTGCCAGCCTACACCACAGCCACAGCAACGGCAGATCCAAGCCACATCTGTGACCTACACTGCAGCTTGTGGCAATACCAGATTCTTAACCCATTGACTGAGGTTAGGGATTGAACCCGCATCCTCACGGATACTATGTCGGGTCCTTAACCCACAGAGACACAATGGGAACTCCCAAATTTCAAATGAGTATATTTAATATGCTAAGGGCTCTAATGGAGGAAATATAATATACCATATTAGAAGAAAAGTGCAATGTAAGCAGAAAGGTGGAAATCCATAAGGAAGAACCAATATAAAATGTTAAGAGAGGGAGCTCCTGTTGTGGCACAATGGAAATCTGACTAGTATCCATGAGGATGCAGGTTCGATCTGTGCCTTGTTCAGTGGGTCTGGGATCCGGTATTGCCCTGAGTTGTGGTGTAGGTTGTAGATGCAGCCTGAATCCCACATTACTGTGGCTGTGGCACAGGCCTGCAGCTGCAGCTCCAATTCGACCCCTGGCCTGGGAACTCCCATATGCCACAGGTGTGGCCCTAAAAAGCAAAAATAAAAATAAATTAAATGTTAGGAGATTAAAAACACTAACAGAAATGAAGAATAACTTTGAAGCACTTTTTGGTAGATTTAACAAAGCTGAGGAAAGATTCTGAAAGCTTACAGATTTATCAACAAAATCCTCAAAACCTAGGAAGCAAAGAAAACAAAGACTGAAACAGCAAAACAGAACATCCAAAGACCGGGACAACTACAAAAGAAATAATATATATGTAATGGAAATACCAGAAAGAAAAGAGAAAAAGGAAACATTTGAAACAATGACTGAGAATTTCCACAAATTAATGTCAGACACCAAATCACAGATCCAAGATGCTCAAAGACCACCAAAGAGGATATATATATTAGAAAACCTAGTCCTAGACATACCATTTTTAAACTACAGAAAATCAAAGAAAAACTCCTGAAAGAAGCCAGAAGGAAGATCCCACCTGTAAAGGAACAAAGATTTACTTAACTTCTCGGAAACCAGGCAGGCAAGAAGAGAGTGGAATGAAATATTTACAGAGCTAAGAGAGAAAACTCACTAACCTAGAATTCTATACCCTGTGAAAATTTCCTTCAAAATAAGCAAATATTATGGGAATTTGTTGCCAGTACACCTGCCTTTTAAAAAATGTTAAAAAAGGTCCTTTGGAGAGAAGAATAAGTCAGAAGCTTGGATCTACACAGAGAAAGGAAGAGCGCTGAAGAAAGAATAAATGAAGGCAAAAAAAAAAAACAAACAAAATCCTTTCTTTTCTGCTTTTTAGGGCCGCACTTACAGCATACGAAGTGCCCAGGCCAGGGGTCAAATCAGAGCCACAGCAACACAGGATCTGAGCCGCATCTGCAACGTACAGCATAGCTCACAGCAACATCAGATCCTTAACCCACTGAGTGAGGCCAGGGATTGAAGCCACATTCTCATGGATACTAGTTGGAACTCACCTTGTATTTTCTTATTCTTTTTTTCCCCTCTCTTTTTGGCTGTCCCATGTCATATGAAATTCCCAGGCCAGGGCTCAGATCTGAGCCACAGCTGCAACCTATGCCACACTGGATCCTGTAACCCACTGTGTCAGGCCAGGGGCCAAACCTGCATCCTGGTGCTGCAGAGATGCTGCTGATCACATTGTGCCACAACTCCCTATTTCCTACTCTTAATTGGTTAAACAGATCACAGTTTAGCCAAAAATAACAGCAACAATGTATTTGATTATGTATGCTTACTTATTTATCTTACGTGTGTTTACGTGTTAATGTATACTTATATGTATGTTAAGGAAATCATTGCAATAATACAGAGGACAAGAGGAAGGAGCCATTTTTTTGTTAGAAGGTGCTCACACTACCCATGACGTGGTGCAGTTTTGTTTAAAAGTGAACATGGACGGGTTCCCGTCGTGGCGCAGCGGTCAACGGGTCTGACTAGGAACCACGACGTTGCGGGTTCGATCCCTGACCTTGCTCAGTGGGTTAACGATCCAGCGCTGCCGTGAGCTGTGGGCAGGTAGCAGATGTGGCTCAGATCTGGGATTGCTGTTGCTGTGGTGTAGGCTGGCAGCTGTAGCTCCGATTCGACCCCTAGCCTGGGAACCTCTGTATGCTGCGGGTGTGGCCCTAGAGAAGGCAAAAAGACAAAAAAAACAAAAAACAAACAAACAAAAAAAAAACCAAAGGGACATCACTACATACTTCATGGGAATTAAAAGTATAATAAAGGAAAACTGAACAATTCTATGCCCACAAATCTGATAACCTGGACGATTAAAAGACAATTTGCCAAAACTCACACAAGAAAAAGATGCTCTGGAAAGGCACATATCTATTTTAAAAACGGAACTAGGAGTTCTCTGGCCTAGCAGTTAAAGATCCAGCATCATTACTGCTATGGCTCAGGTCGCTGCTGTGGCACAGCTCTGATCCCTGGTCTGGGAACTCCCACGTGCCATGGGCGTAGCCAAAAAAAACCCTGAATCATAATTAGTAACTTTCCAAAACAGAAAGCTCTAGGCCTATATGTGCTTGCTAGTAGATCCCACCAAACATTTAGTCACTCCGGTTCTCCATAACCTCTTTCAGAGGGTACAAGCAGAGGGATAGTCACCAACTCACTGTATGAGACCGTCACCACCTCAGCACCAAAACCAGAAACACCAGAAGAAAACTACAGACTAGTTTTGATACAACAATCCTAAACGAAACACTAGCAAACCAATTTCAACAGCACGCTAAAAGGATCATACACATGAGCCAGTGGGATTTATACCTGCAATGCAAGGATAGTTAAATATGGGAAAATCAATGTAACACGTAACATTGAACAAATTCAAGGATGAAAACCACATGATTATCTCAAATGACGCAGAAAAAGCTTTTGACAAAATTCATTACTCTTTCATGATAAAAATACTCAACAAACCAGGAACAGAAGGAACTACCTCAATTCCACACCAAAACCTCTTTTGAACCAAATTCAAGTTGGTTCAAAGGGTAAGCAAATTCAGTACAGTGGCAGGAAACAAAAATCAACAGTGTTTCTATACACTAACAATGACTACTCCATAAAGGAAACTGAGAAAAGAATCTCATTTATTACAGCATCAAAGAGAATAAAATATTTAGGAATAAGTTCAACCAAAGAGACGTATGACTTGTACACTGAAAACTACAAACACTGCTAAAAGAAACCAAAGACAGAAATAAATGAAAAGACATCCTGGGCTTGGGGACTAGAAGACTTAATACTGGAAAACTGTCCATACCACCCAAAGTTATCTACAGATTCAATGCAATCTCTATCAAAATCCCAATAGCAGTTTTTGCAGAAATAGAAAAAAGTCCTTAAATTCATATGGGATCTCAAGGGACATTAAACAGGCAAAACAGTCTTGAAAGAGAGGAATGAAATAGGAGGGCACAGACACCCTGATAATTAAGATGATGGGGTAGTGGAGTTCCTGCAGTGGCACACCGGTATCAGTGGTACCTCTGCAGTGCCAGCATGCAGGTTTGATCCTTGGCTTGGCACAGTGGGTTAAAGGATCCAGGGTCGCTGCATCTGTGGTGTAGGCTGTGACTGCAGCTCAGATCTGATCCCTGGCTTAGGGATTCCACGTGCCGCCAGGGCAGCCGAAAAAGAAAAAAGTAAAAATTAAAAAAGAAAGATGGTGGGTAAGGGCATAAAGATAGATATATGTAACAATAAAAGAGAACAGAGAACCCAGAAATGAACACTTGCACAGCCGATCAAATGATTTTCGACAAGGCTGCCAAGAAAGGAGAGCTTCTTCCATGAATGGTGTTGGGAAAACAAGACATCTACAGGCAAAAGAAAGAACCTGGAACTTTATGTTACACCATATACAAAAATTAACTCAAAACTGATTAGAGACCTAAATGTAAGACCTAAAACTATTAAAGTCCTAGAAGAAAACAGAGGCGAAAAGTTTCAGGATGCTGGATTTGGCACTTGATTTCTTCAACATGGCACGAAAAGCACAGGCAACAAAATTTTAAAAATAGACAAATGAGACCACATCAAACTTAACTTCTGCATGGCAAAGAAAACAACAGTGAAAAGGCAACCTATAAGATATTGTAAATCATATCTGATAAGAGTTAATGTGCAGAATATAGAAAGAACTTCTACAATGTAAAAACAAAAGACAAATAATCTATTAAAAAATTGGCAAATGACCTGAATAGACATTTCTACAATGAAAATAGACAAATGGCCAATAAACACATAAAAAGATATTAAACATCACTAATCATTAGAGAAATGCAAACTGAACCCACGGTATCACCTCATACCATAAGAATGGCCACTATCAAAAAACAGAACTGGTGAGGATGAGAAGTTGGAACCCCTGTGTACTGCTGGTAGAAATGAAAAATGGTGTAGCCACTGTGGACAATGGTATGGAGGTTCCTTAAGAAATTAAAAACAGAACTGCCGTATGATCCAGCAATCCTACCTCTTGGTACATATCCAAAGGAATTGAAATCAGGATCTCGAAGGGATATCTGTACTCCCACGTTCACTGCAGCATGATTCACGGTAGCCAAGAGGTGGAAGCAACCCAAATGTCCACTGACAGATGAATGGATAAAGAAAATGTGGTGTATACATACAATGGAATATTATGTAGCCTTAAAAAAAGAAGAAAATCCTGTCATATACTACAACATGGATGAACTTTGCGGATATTATGCTTAGCGAAAAAAGCCAGTCACACAAGGTCAAATACTGCATGATTCCATTCATACGAAGTATCCACAGTAGTCAAAATCATACAGGGTGGGATGGAGGAATTGGAAGAATTAGTACTTTGTAGGGACAGAGTTTCAGGATTGCAATTTTAAAAAGTTCTAGATATCTCTTGCTCGACAATGTGAAAACTTAACTGCACACTTAAAAATGATTAAGATGGTAAATATATTACCTGTTTTTTTTTTTTACCACAGTTAAAAAAAAATAAACCCATAAAACTGTGAAAAAAAAAAATTAAAAACCCATTAACTTCACCAACCAAAGAGGAATCTACTAGAAAAGGAACAGGCACTTGAAAAGCAGTCAATATAAAAGTTACGGAAAAATATTTTTAATTGTTTTTAAAGAAATGAAGAAAATGATGCAAGTATGATCATTAGAAACGCTATCATGACAGAAATCAGAATACACTTTAAAGGGAAGTATGAAAGCTAAGGCAGGGGACTTGATAAGAGAATGAGGCTATTCAAAGCTGAGCTTCTAAGACCAGAAATTGGACTTCAAACCCAGCTCTGCTGCCACTTCCTAGCTGGATGCTCTTAAGCAAGTCAGTGAACCTCTCTGGTCTTCAGTTTCCTCGTCTGTAAAATAGGAATAATAACAGAGAGTACCTTACAGGGTTGTTGGGAGAAACTTATACGTAAGCGTGTCAGATACCTAGTAAGGGGCTTATTATTCATTGGTTACTCTCCCCCTGGGGATTCATATTGATGACTTGACTTTTCTGCATGAGCCTCTGGCCTTTGAGGTGGACAGAGTGGCTCCCAACTATTAAAGATGCTGCCCCTCAAGATGGAGGGCAGCCCCACACAGAACGTCAGCTTCTAGGCCTTGGTTTTCTGTCACTCACCCAAGCCCCGGCGTCTTTTCACCGGCTCCACCACCCAGGGTGCTTTCCCTTTTTCCAGTAAGGTGATCACATTTGGCCTCCGAAAGCAAAGTCCTGCACAGAAGAAAAACATTGGAACTGAGCAGGAGGTGAGAACACGGCTATTAGAGCTGAGCTCTGTATCAACAAAAATGGGCGTTTATTAGCACAAAAGGAGAATGGAGGATGTGAACAGCAGGTGGAGAGTAAGCTAGACAAAAGTTCAGTCATAGCCAGCAAAACTATTCATTTCTAACTCTACAAAGCCAACTATTTTCCTGAAAAATTGAACCAGAAACTCCTAAGCCTGGTTATCTCGCTATCTCCTTTCTGTACCCAAGCCCACTGCTCTCTAACTTTCTGTATCCACACTTCTATGCCAGTCGCTCCCTGGCAGCGGCCACCAAACAGGGGTACTGGTGGTTGCAATTTCTGCTTTTCTCTTTCTCTGTGTACTGTCAGAACTAGCTTCATCTTGCCCTCTCAGTAGGTTACACAAACTTGGCAGTGCACCCCTCTCCTTCAGAAGTCTGCTTCCTTTTCTCCAAAAAATTTCCCTCTATCCCCCCAGCCCTAGGATGGTGGCTGTGTCCTGCAATTTGTAGAGTTAGAAATGAATAGTTCTCTGTGTTACTTCAGTGTCTAACACTCACCTTTTAATAGTACCTGTTAAGTAAATTATCTTAAAACGACCCAGGTGTCCTCAAAAGAATACATATATAGTTATTACATGTCCAGCATATACCACTCCTGGGTATATACCCAAGAGAAAAGAAAAAATGCATCCACACAAAAACTTGTATGTGAACATTCACGGCGGCAGATTTCTAACAGTCACAGTGCAAACAGCCCAAATGCCCATCAATTGACGAACAGATAAACACAATATGGAATATTATTTGGCCATAAGGTGCTAATACATGCTAAAATGCAGATCAACCTCAAAAATATTGCATTAAGTGAATGAAGCTGGATACAAAGGACAACATATTGGAGTTCCCGTTGTGGAGCAACGGACACAAATCTGACTAGTAACCATGAGGAGGTAGGTTCAGTCCCTGGCCTCACCCAGTGGTCTAAGGATCCAGTGTTGCTGTGAGCTGTGGTGTAGGTCAGACACAGCTGGGATTCTGCATTGCTGTGGCCGTGGTGTAGGCCAGCAGCTGCAGCTCCAATTCAACCCCTAGCCTGGGGACTTCCATATGCCACAGGCGCAGCCCTAAGAAAAAAGGACAGCATATTTATGATTCCACTTCTATGGCAGGCCAAGAATAGGCAAATTATAGAGACAGAAAGTGTTTGCCTAATCAAGGGGTATTAGTGGGCAGGATGAAATAAAAACTGATTGCAAATGGATATGGGGTTCCTTTTGGTGGTGATGAAAATGTTCTAGAACAGACTACAAGTGACAGGTGCATGACACTGTGGATACACTAAAAGCTACTGAGTTGTAAACTCTGTACAGGTAAATTGTATAGTATGTGAATTTTATCTCAATAATGCTATTGTACAAAGTTCACAAAACTGGAGTGGCTTCTATTTTCTTGATTAGCCTGACTCATGTCCTTCAGTGGGCCAGTTGTGGATTACGGGAGAAGGAAAGCCTTACCAAGAGACACCAGGTTCTGGTAGTTTTCCAACATGACATCTTCATATAGGTCCTTCTGATTGGGGCTCAGGGACTCCCATTCCTCTTGGGAGAAATAGATGGCCAAATCCCCAAATGTCACTGGTGCCTGAAATGGAAAAATCACACGTCCTTTCACCATGGGCTAGTGCTTCCGCATGGCCGTAGAAAAGGGTGGGCTTGTCCAAACGTGGGAGATACCTGATGTTGGGACTCTACTAAGGAAACATTTGTGGTTCTGAGGCCAAAGAGGGCAGGTATACTGAATAAAACATAATGCAATCGCTGTTATTAAAAGACTATGTTGTCAGACAATTAGACACCAACAGCCAGTGCTACCACTTACATGTGGAAACTAAAAAAAGGACACAATGAACTTCTTTGCAGAACAGATAATGATGCACAGACTTTGGAAAACCTATGGTTTACAAATGAGACAATCTGGGGGGTGGGGGATGCACTGAGGGTCTGGGATGGAAATGCTATCAAATTGAGTTGTGATGATTTCTGTACACCTATAATTGCAATAAAATTCATTAAATAATGGAAAAAAATTAAAATTCTGAATAAATAAATAAATAAATAAATAAAAGACTGTGTTGTATAAAAAGCTTATCAACTTGAAACTGGGCATTGACAGAAATAAGGAAATTTTCTAACTACCCTCATGTACTGTTTGCTCAAGTTTGCCAGTAACTGTGCACTGCCAAGAGGATCACAGCAATGTACAGATGAGGATACCAAGGCTCAGAGAAGTGAGGTGACGTACTGAAACTCTCACAGCTTGTAAATGGAGGAGCTGGGATTCAATCTGGGCAGTCTGGCTTCTACAGCACATATGAGTGTGTTACACATGGTGAAAACTTTATTTGCAGATATAATCAAGGTTACTAAACAGCTGACCTTACAACAGGCCTGGGGGGCCTGAGGTCATCACAGGAGCCCATAAGAGGGAGGAATTTTCTCCAGCAAGGTGGAGGAGAAGAGCAGAAAGGCAAGTCAGGGAGATGTGAAACCTAAATGGGATTTAACCTATTATTGCTGATTTGAAGATGGGATGAAGGGAGCCACGTGGAAAGCAGGAGAAGGAACTAAATTTTACCAATCACAAACGAGTTCAAAAAGGACCCTGAGGAGTTCCCGTCGTGGCACAGTGGTTAACGAATCCAACCAGGAACTATGAGATTGCGGGTTCAATCCGTGGCCTTGCTTAGTGGGTCAGTGATCCGGCACTGCTGTGAGCTGTGGTGTAGGTCGCAGACGCAGCTCAGGTCCCACGTTGCTGTGGCTCTGGCGTCGGCTGGAGGCTACAGATCCGATTAGACCCCTAGCCTGGGAATCTCCACATGCCATGGGTGCAGCCCTTAAAAAAAAAAAAAAGCAAAAAGGACCCTGAGCTTCAGATGAGACCACAGCTGACACCCTGATTTCACCCTGGTGAGACTCAAAGCAGAGGACCCAGCTAAGCCAAGCTGTTCTCAACTCCAATCCATGAACCATATGGTAACAAATGTGTGCTGTTTTGAATGCCAAGTTTGTGGCAAGAGAGAATGAATACACATAACTTGGAAGGCAAAAGTGTTTATTATGAGAAAGCACATTCAAGAGGCTTATTGAAGAAAATCACTTGATCATCTAAAGTAAAAAAACATGCTTATTACAGGGAGCTGAAATCACTGGCCTGACTCCAACTAACTTAACTCGAAGAGTCTCTTAACGTGAGAGAGCCTTCCTCCTGATTAACTCTGGAGCACAACATGCTCTGACCCAGCAGGTCCCACCTGGACACTCATGTCCACCTTGAGAAATCGTGGTGGCTGTGGTCTTCTCTCTGGGGAGAGCATTTCTCCCAACACAGGCAGAGAGACCCTGGAGATGCTGAATGAGTACGTGAACGGTCATGTGCACACGGAGAAAAAAGGAGAGGGGGTCACTGATCTTATCTGGGTCACTGGAGCCCTTCTCCTCCTCCCACTCTCTGTGGTGAAGGAAGGAAAAACTGGGACCACGTCTTGGTTGGGTCTCCGTGAGGCAGGATGTTCCCATGGAAAGAAAGCAAATGGTTTCTTACAAGATGGAACACTCCTGAAGGAAGAGCAATCCCTGCTTACCTTGGACTTGGGTTTCCCACGTGGAGCAGGCATCCTTTCCTCCCTCTTGAGGGTTCAAAACTGGAGAGGGGCAGAGTGCTGAGAAGAAGGGGCTGGGGAAGATGAGAAGTCATGAGGCTTACTGGACCTTCTGGGTGGTGCCAGGGCTTCTGGGATAAGAATCCCAGGGCCCCACCCCGTGGTCACACATACGTGCCCAGACACGCCCCCAGAGGGAGGTTAGAACATCTTCTGAGGCATCCCCGCCCCTTCTCACAGTCAGGGAGGTGCCACAGCCAACACTATCTGCTCCTAAGGTCACAGGACGCTCTGGATTAGGAGGCAGAAGCCTCTCCTCCATTTGACAAGTATTTGCTGAATACCCACCAGGTGCCGGGCACTGTCCCAGGTGCTGGGGAGAGAGCAGAGTTAGAGCAGAGAGGTACTGGTTCTCAAGTACCTTACATTCCAGCAGGGAAGGTAAGTCCACATAGAACACAGTGTTAGCTGAGATCACTGCTATGAAGAGAAAAAGGACCTAAGCAGGGGATGGTGTAACGGTGTAGCAGGGAAAGGCCTCTCAGAGGAAGAAGCACTGAGTCGAGGTGTGAATGTGGTGTGAGTGTGGGCCATCTGGGCACTGGAAGAAAAGCATCCTGGGTAAAGGTACAACAGGCCCAAGGGTCCTGCGTCAGGCTCATGCTTGGCGGGTGGCAGGAAGCTGAGAAGGCAGGTGTGCAGAGGCAGTGTGAGCGAGGTGTGGAGTGGCGGGCTAGAAGGTGACTGAGGTCGGGAGGGGCCGGATCATCAAGGGGTGATAAGCAGTCTGGAACGGACACTCAGTCTGATAAGGCATCATGGAGGTGGGGTGCTGAGTTAGAGTGATGTGGATGACATAACATTTAACAAAATTTTGGGGGGTGGATATGTGTCATACTGGGTTATGTTGGTTGTGGGGAAAGGGGAAGCTAGAGTTGAAGGGGAGACTCATCAGATAGATATGTAGAAATCTAGAAAGGAAACCTCAGTGGTGTGCATCAGGGCAGACAGAGAGGAAAAGATGAGATGTCAAGTTTATTTATCTTCAACTCACTTATTATTAAAACCATAATAAAATGATAAATATTAAAAGTGCTGAATTAGGAGTTCTGCTATGGGGCAGCAGATTAAGGACTCAGCATTGTCACTGCAGCAGCTTGGGTCAAGACTGTAGTGTGTGGAGTTCCCGTTGTGGCTCAGTGGTTAACGAATCCGACTAGGAACCATGAGGTTGCGGGTTCCATCCCTGGCCTTGCTCAGTGGGTTAAGGATCCGGAGTTGCCGTGAGCTGTGGTGTAGGCTGCAGACATGGCTCAGATCCCACGTTGCTGTGGCTGTGGCGAAGGCCGGCAGCTACAGCTCCTGTTAGACCCCTAGCCTGGGAACCTCCATATGCCGCGGGTGCGGCTCTAGAAAATGCAAAGACCAAAAAAAAAAAAGAAGACTGTAGTGTGTGTGTTCGATCCTTGGCCCAGGAACTTCCACATGCTACAGATGCAGCCAAAAATAATAATAATATCGCTGAATTAAAATTTATTATTAATCTTGCTGTGTAGCACAGGGAACTATACTCAATCTCTTGAGGTAGAACATGATGGAAGATAGTATGAGAAAAAGAATGCATATATATGTATGACTGGAGAACATAGCTCTACAGCAGAAATTGACAGGACACTGCAAATCAACTATGATAAAAATATTAAATTATTATAAATATAAAATTAAAAACTGATACTCAACTCAGTTACTGTAAAGTTTGAAGGATATTTGGCACTTACATCCATGGAAAGATCATCCAGACAGAAAATCAATAAAGACACACAGGCCTTAAATTACACATCAGGGAGTTCCCCGTCGTGGCCGAGCAGTTAATGAACCCGACTAGTATCCATGAGGACTTGGGTTCAATCCCTGGCCTCGCTCAGTGGGTTAAAGATCTGGCATGGCTGTGATCTGTGGTGAGATCACAGACACTTCTCAGATCTGGCATTGCTGTGGCTCCGACTCAACCCCTAGCTTGAGAACCTCCGTATGCCTCAGGTGCAGCCCTAAAAAAAGAAAAAAAGAAAAAAAAATTATACATTAGACCAGATGGACTTAACTGTCATTTATAGAACACTCGAACTGAAAGCAGCAGAATATACACTCTTCTCAAGCACACATGGAACATTCTCCAGGATAGATCACATCTTGGGCCATAAATCAAAGACTCAGTAAATTCAAGAAAAGCGAAATTATATCAAGCATCTTTTTCAACCACAACACTATGAGATTAGAAATAAATTACAAGAAAAAAAACTGTAAAAAACACAAACATGTGGAAACTAAAAAATGTTACTAAACAATCAATGCATCACTGAAGAAATCAAAGAGGACAAATGGCAACAAAAACATGATGATCCAAAACTATGGGGCACAGCAAAAGTAGTTCTCAGAGGGAAGTTTGTAGCAATGCAATCTTACCTCAGGAAATAAAATGCAAACAACTTAACCTTACACCTAAAACAAGAAGAGAAAGAACAAAACCCAAAGTTAGTAGAAGGTAAGAAATCAAAGATTAGAACAGAAATAAATGAAACAGAGATGAAGAAAGCAATAGAAAAGATCAATGAAACTAAAATCTGGTTCTTAGAAAAGAGAAACAAAATTGATAAACCTTTAGCCAGACTTGGCAAGAAAAAAGGCAGAGAGCTAAAGTCAATAATATTAAAAATGAAAAAGGAGAAGTTACAACTGATACCACAGAACTACAAAGGCGCATAAGGTATTTCTGCAAACAACTACATGGCAATAAAAAGGGTGGTCTAGAAGAAACTGCAGAAATTCTCAGAAAGGTGCCATTTTCCAAGACAGAACCAAGAAAAAACAGAAAATATGAACAGACCAATCACAAATACTGAAATTGAAACAGTGATTGAAAAACTTCTAACAACAAAAAAAGTCCAGGACCAGACAGCTTCACAGGTGAATTCTCGCAGACATTTAGACAAGCATTAACACTTATCCTTCTGAAACTATTCCAATCATTGCAGAGGAAGGAACATTCCCAAGCTCATTCTATGACGCCACCATCACCCTGATACCAAAACCAAACAGTACTACGAAAAAGAAATCACTGATGAACACAGATGCGAAAATCCTCAACAAAATACTAGCAAATCAAATCCAATAGCATATTAAAAAGACGATACATACTAAAACAATCAAGTGGCATTCATCCCAGGGATGCAAGGATTTTTCAATATCTGCAAATCAGTGTGATGCACATTTACAAATTGAATAAAAATCATATGATCATCTCCATAGATTCAGAAAAAGGTTTTGACAAAATTGAACACCCATTTATGAGAAACAGTCTCCAAAAATTGGGCATAGAGGGAACCTACCTCAACATAATTAAAAGGCCATACATGACAAATACACAACTTATATCATGCTCAGAGGTGAAAAGCTGAAAGCATTTCCTACAAGATCAGGAACAAGTCAAGGATGTCCACTCTCACCATTTTTTTTTCTTTCATCTTTTTAGGGCCATACCTACGGCATATGTAAGTTCCCAGGCTAGGGGTCGAAAGGGAGCTGCAGGCCAACACCACAGTACAGCTATGCTAGACCTGGGCCGCATCTGCGACCTATACCATAGCTCACTGTAAGGCCAGATCCCCAATCCACTGAGCAAGGCCAGGAATTGACCTCGCATCCTCATGGATACTAGTGAGGTTCATTTCCAATGGGCTACGGGAGTCACTCCCACTCTCAACACTTTCATTCAACATAGCTTTGGAAGTCTTCCATTGTCAGAACTGGGCTACATCTAGAAAAGGTTAAAATGTAATAAGAAGAGATGCACACCCCTCTCCCACAATATTCCTAGCAGCATTACTTACAATAGCCAGATAATGCAAACAACCTAAATGTCAACTGAGGAGGAATGGATAAAGAAGATGTGGTACATATACACAATGGAAGGTTACTCAGCCATAAAAGGAATGAAATACTGTCATTTGCAGCAACATGGATGGACTTCAAGATTATCATACTAAATGAAGTAAATCACACAAATATCAAATGAAATCACTTATATGTGGAATCTAAAAAAAATGATACAAATGAACTTATTTACAAAACTGAAAGAATCTTGATATAGAAAAGAAACTTATGGTTACCGAACGGAATACCGGAATATGGTGGGGGATGGATAAATTAGGAATTTGGGATTAACAGATACACACTACTACATTTAAAATAGATAAACAAGGACCTACTGAATAGTACAGGGGACTACTTTTAATATCTTAAAGTAACATATGATCAGAAAGCACCTCAAAGATATATGTATATATGCATAACTGAATCACTGTGCTGCATACCTGAAACACTGTAATCAATTACAGTTTAGTATTTAAAAAAGACTGGAGTTCCCGTTGTGGCTCAGTGGTTAACGAATCCAACTAGGAACCATGAGGTTGAGGGTTTGATCCCCAGCCCCGCTCAGTGGGTTAAGGATCTGGCGCTGCCATGAGCTGTGGAGTAAGTTGCAGACGTGGCTCGGATCCCATGTTGCTGTGGCTGTGGCGAAGGCCGGCGGCTACAGCTCCTGTTAGACCCCTAGCCTGGGAACCTCCATATGCCGCGAGTGCATCCCTAGAAAAGGCAAAAAGACCAAAAAAAAATTTTTAAAGATAATATCATGGTAGCTATATTTATCATTGTTGTTATTAATGTGGCTAGGGCTGTGAATCTAGAAAAGAGGCAGAATTACTTTTCTTCTGTTCAAGGGCTCTGGGGAAGCGCTGGGGTGCGTGCATGTTAAATGTGCTCAACCCCTGGATGACAACACTGCTTCCGAGTTAATAATAAACATGAGAGTGAGAGCACTGCTAGGTACTCGTAACGCATTTTGCATTTTGAGTAGGAAAGAGGGAAGAAGTCCTGCCACTGTCACAGAGTGTTAAGTGATGAAGCCTGGGTTTGAGCCCCTGGCCACAAGTAGCAACATCTGCCCTCTCAGTGCAAAACCAAAATCTAGAGAGGAAATACCCTATCGCCCTCTCTGGCAGGGTTTGGGAGGTGTCAGTGTGGCTCCACAGTTCTGAGATGTTCACCTTTGTTGTATCAGAGTGCCACAGCACTTAAGGGATTTGGAGCAGACCATGTTAAGCTTGAGAAGCTGTGGCTCAGTGAAATACCAAGTGGCCTGACCTTCAATTCACCGACTGTGCTAAGCAAGGTTTCCCCTATATAGAAAATGGTGACCAAAAAATCCTAGATACCTGAATTCTCTGTGTATTCAGTCCTGGGACAGTGGAATGCTGGGTAATTTATAGCATCTGTCAATTTCCATGGTGTAAATACTCCCACCAGGGCCCATTGTAAGCTATCAAATTGATGTCACTGAGCATGGAGCTGGGGAGAAGTGTGCACAACGGCTTTACGTGAGCCAGGGCAAACCAGCTCCAGCACTCCACTGCCACGTGGCCTCTGAGAAGTTTTGACTAATGTCCCTGCACAGTAGAGGAGCGTCAATGCCTGGCTTGATGAACTGGGACAACATCCCAAAGCAGCTGCCCACACAAAACTCTTGAAATCTTCTATTCTGTTCAGATATATCCACAGGACTTTTGAAGCCTGTATCACAATAAATCTGAGATGCATAAATATAAAAATCAGGTTTTAAATTATTTACCAGATAAGTACATTGCTTGGCTCTTCCCTTCTGATTCCTCAAGTAAAATGGATTGCTCCAGGAAAAGGCATCGCGTCCATCCTGTGGTTTCCCATAGCTGTCTGTATTCGTTACAGACACTCCAAAATAAGCAGCACAAAACAATTCTCTCCAAGAACTCAGCACTCCTGCGGAGGAAAGAAAAGCAATCTGATATTAGATAATTCTAGATTCAAAGCTTGCCTCTGCCAATTTTTGGCTATAGAATAGCTACACAAAGCCTGTTCACTCATCTGTGCAGTGGGGTAAACAAAACCTGCCTCAATCTTAGCTGTTACAAGTTTACCTGAATAGAAAGCCCAGAATTAAACTTACGCACCTATAGTCAACTAATCTATGACAAAGGAGGCAAGAATATACATTGGACAAAAGACAGCCTCTTCAATAAGTGGTGCTGGGAAAACTGGACAACCACATGTAAAAAGATGAAATTAGAACACTTCCTAAAACCATGCACAAAAATAAACTCAAAATGGATTCAAGACCTAGATCTAAGACCAGATACTATAAAACTCTCAGAGGAAAACATAAGCAAACACTCTCCAACATAAACGACAGCAACATCTTCTCAGATCCACCTGTTAATGACAATAAAAACAAAAATAAACAAGTGGGACTTCATTAAACTTAAAAATTTCTGCACAGCAAAGGAAACCCTAAACAAAACGAAAAGACAACCCACAGAATCGGAGAAAATATTTGCAAATGAAGCGACTGACAAGGGATTAATCTCCAAAATTTACAAACACCTCCTATAGCTCAATACCAAAAAAACAAACAACCCCATCAAAAAATGGGCAGAAGATCTAAACAGACAATTCACCAAAGACATACAGATGGCCAAAAAACACATGAAAAGATGTTCAACATCACTCATTATTAGAGAAATGCAAATCAAAACCACTATGAGGTACCACCTTACACCGGCCAGAATGGCCATCATCAAAAAGTCTACAAACAATAAGTGCTAGAGAGGACGTGGAGAAAAAGGATCCCTATTACACTGTTGGTGGGAATGCGTATTGGTGCAACCACTGTGGGAAACAGTATGGAGATTCCTTAGAAAACTAAAAATAGAATTACCATTTGATCCAGCAATTCCACTCCTGGGCATCTATCCAGAGAAATCCATGACTCCAAAAGACACATGTACTCCAACGTTCATTGCAGCCCTCTATACAATAGCCAAGTCATAGAAAAAACCTAAATGTCCATCGACAGGAATGGATAGGGAAGATGTGGTACATCTACACAATGGAATATTACTTAGCCATTAAAAGAAATGAAATAACAGCATTTATAGCAACATGGATGCACCTAGAAATTATCATGTGAAGTGAAACCAATCAGACAATGAGACACTAACATCAAATGTTACCATTTACATGTGGAATCTAAAAAACGGACGCAATGAACTTCTTTGCAGAACAGATACTGACTCACAGACTTTGGAAAACTTATGGTTTCCAAATGAGACAAGTTGGGGGTTGGGGGGATGCACTGAGGGTCTGGGATGGAAATGCTATAAAATTTGGTTGTGATGATTTTTGTACACCTATAACTGTAATAAAATTCATTAATTAAAAAAAAAGTTTACCCGAGACATATTCAGCAACAGGCACATGATTATTTCTTGCCTTCCTTTTCCTTTATACACCAAGCATCACCGAGGAAGCCTGATACTAAGAACCGCAGTAAGAATTCTCAGTGTTGCTGGATAGAAACTGGCAATCTGTCAACATTTTTAAGACTGACGGCCCACATACCCTTTAACCCAGTAATCTCATTTCTGATATTTGTCTTCAGACATCCTTGCATGTGTGTAAAATGACAGGGTTTGTAGGAAGAAGCACTACAGTCCTTCAGTGAAGGTCATCTGTCTGGAGCCAGGCTATCTGGGTTCAGTTCCCAACTTTGCCAGCCCCTACCTGTGTGACCTCGGACTTCCTCCTTGTCCTCTCTGGGCCTCAGCTTCCTCAATAGTCAAATGAGGTAAATATAATGATTAACTCCATAGGGCTGTTGTGAAAATTAAATGAATTTTAACATGCAACGTGCTTACAGTAATGCCAGTACTAAGCAAATGTTAGTTTCTTCCCTGCGTGCAATCATTCACAGGTGGGCCTGGTCAGCATGTTTCTTGTGAGCTAAACAAAAGTATTTTCAGGAGTTCCCGTCATGGTTCAGTGGTTCAGTTCAAATCCGACTAGGAACCATGAGGTTGTGGGTTCGATCCCTGGCCTTGTTCAGTGGGTTAACGATCCAGCATTGTCGTGACCTGTGGTGTAGATCGCAGATGCGGCTTGGATCCTGCGTGGCTGTGGCTGCGTCACAGGCTGGCAGCTACTGCCCCAATTAGAACCCTAGTCTGGGAACCTCCACATGCCGTGGGTGCGGCCCTAAAAACGACAAAAAAAAAAAAAAAGGCAGAACAATACAAATAAAATAAAGAAACTGGATCCCACACCACCTCAGCTCAGGGCTATAAATCTGGCCTGTCTTCACTGTCCCAGACCCTCGGGTGGGAAAGGGCTTTACAATTTAGCACAATGTTAAATTCTTGCTCCTAAGATAAGGATGGCTAGAACCTGGATGAGAACAAGCTTCAAAGAGTCCCTAGACCTCGGCCATGCCTCCCCTCAGGGTGCAGAATCCCTGTGATCCTGGGGAGGGCTCTCCTGGGTACTGAGTGGGGGGTGGTTCCTGACATACCTCAAAGCCAGCCATTAACGCACCCACACGGTTTTTTGGGGGGTTTGTTTTTTTGTTTTTGTCTTTTTGCCTTTTCTAGGGCCGCACTCGTGGTATTTGTAGGTTCCCAGGTTAGGGGTCTAATCAGAGTTATAGCTGCTGGCCTATGCCACAGTCACAGCAATGCAGAATCTGAGCCACATCTGCAACCTACACCACAGTTCAAGGCAACGCCGGATCCTTAACCCACTGAGCAAGGCCAGGGATCGAACCCACAACCTCATGGCTCCTAGTCGGATTTGTTAACCACTGAGCCACGACGGGAACACAGTTTCATTGCTTCTGTTCAGCCAGTTTGTTTTTGCTGTACACCTAATATTTTAAGACAACCCCTATCCAGAACCTGCCAGTCTCAGAGGCCAGGGATAAAGGAAGCTACTTTCTCCAAAGACTCAAGCCCAGCTATAATAGAAAACACAGGCTTTGCATCTGAATGTCAGCCCTGCCATTCCTTTGCTATGCCATGGGAACAGAGCTGAGTTCCTCACTTGCAGGATGGGGCTAGGAATGTCCCTATTGCAAGGAAATGCAGCTGTTGGGACTGCTGTTGATAAGATATTAAAAGCACTGGTCACTGGTATCCTTCTCTTCCCTCCTCTCCATTAAATTAATTTCATTCTGAGAAGCCCTGAGGAGCCCACAGACTCTCACAGCTGTAGCTCTCAACCTTGTTTGCACACCGGAATCTCCTGGGAGGTTTTTTAATAAATGCTGATGGCTGGGCCCCATGCCAGAACAATTAAGTCAGAATCTCTGGGGACTGAGAACAGGCTTTTTTTTTTTTTTTTTTTTTTAATCTTTTCAGAGTTTTAAACTATGCGAAGCCATAGTTTAGAACTACTGCCCTAGTCTCTCAGCATCTGTGGTGGGTTGGAGAACTGAACTCTCCCTGTTGAAGCCCAGATCTCACAGTTGGGGAGAAGAAAAATCTTTGATAAGCTCAAAGCCAAACTCTTATTAGATTCCCTAACCAAAGGATTCCAAGGAGTCACTGAGGGTGGACATTGCTGGCTGTGGAGCTGACTGACTTGCCCATGGCTGAGGAAAGCTGGTCTAGACACAAAGATGTCTCCAGACACCTGTGTTATCATGAAATACTCCTTCTCTGTCCCTGCCACTTCCCAGCTTGGGTCTTGAACCCATAGGTGCCCTTGTGACATCTCCATCCAGAAGACCCTCTGTCCCTAACTTCCTAGGACCCTGACTAGAAAATTCCAAACCTAAGCCTGCTGACTCAGACTTTAGGGTTATTTCATTTCTTGACCGAAACCCTTTTCTTTGGGGATCCACTTTTTGCTTTTACTCTTGTGGGTTTTATCCCCTGGTGGGGAATCTTTGCAGTTGTTATGTTAATAATAAAGCAATTGTCATTTTCACACAGCTTGTGTCTGGCACTGTTCTATTCAACACCCCCCACCAGCCTAAGATTGGTACTATTATTATCTCCATCTTGCAGGTGAAACATGGGGCAACAATTTAAGTGACTTCTCCCAACGTCACTAGAGAGTGAAGTAACTAGAAGTCCCAGGGTCCCCCAAGCTGCCCTGATTAGGAAGCGGATACCCATACGCAACCAAAGACGTCAGAGACCAGGGCAGACTCTGCCCTCCCTTCAAATGCACGCAGCAACACACAACTAGGAGCAGCTGGGCTGCCACGGGCATCGCTCATCAGCTGGAAGCGATCAGATCCTCAGCCTCGCGACTGACCACCCAATTTCAAGCTCAGAGATGCAAATTCTTCCAGCATCCACCATTGCGCTCCCACCCCCGCACCAGGACAAGGAAACACGACCACCAGCACAACAAATACTCAGCACCTAGACAAGGCTTGGAGAGTGCCAAGCGCTGCACTGGGTGCTTCGCCCACGTTACGCAATTTAATCCTTCCAACACCGAGGCTGGAGCTGTTCTCATCCTATTTTACCGAGAGGGAAAGCCTCTCACAATCGCATACATAATCCCTTTCCTGGAGCCGGTACACCTGTAGAGTCGCTCAGAATCCTCTCCAAGGGGAACCCCCCCCTTCCACGATTACTAGGAAAGGCATCAGTCACACACTGCCACACACTCACAACCGCAAAGCCACTAGCAGTCGTACAGCCACCTGGTCAAATTAAGCAGCCACTGCAGACTGCGATGAAAGACCACCTACGTCTGTCTCTCTCTCACAAACTCACACACACACACGAAGGCGCTCCAATAACACAAATTCTGAGCCACACTCACACACCCACTGCCGGCCCCCAGCGCCCCTCCCCCACCACAGGCGCAGTCACTACTTGCTCACACAAACACCACAGACCTCGCGGTGAAATTGTACGCGGTCCCGAGGCCCGGTCCCGTCACCACACCGGCTGGCTCCGTCACGCAGACACAACGCAGAGACGCCACCGCACGCTGCAGTCACCGTCCCTCACCTCACACTCTCACCGCACAACCAGACACAGCCGCACAGGTGGTCACGGGCGGAAAACGCCAGGCAGCCCCCGGCGCAGAGACACACAACCTCACACCTACACCCTACACCCACTCAACCCGTCCTCCCGCGTCGTGCCTCCGCGGCGCCCACCCGCTCAGCTCCGCTCGGCCCCCGCGCCTGCGCACTACCCTCCGCGAGCCAGGAGTCGCGCTGGCTGGTCCCGCCCCCTCGCTCGCGGGACACGTCGGCGGGTCAAGGCCCCGCCCCTAAGGCGTCCCCGAGAGGGCGAGGCCCCGCCCCTAAACAAAACCACGCGGCGCGCAGGCGCTTGCTCGCGTCTCCCGGGGCCAACCCACGGGCACGGGCCCGAGGCCCCGCCCCCTAACGCAACGGCGTAAAACTGGCACGCCCACGCAACCAGAACCACTTTTGCGGCGCTGCCTCACGCGCGCCTGCCCGAAGCCCCCTCCCTGCACCAGATCACGCAGTTGCCCTGCTCAGCTGCTTTGCGTTGTCTGGGGGCCCCACCTGTTACTGTGCTTGCGAAATCACGTAGACTTATGCAGGTGCTGAGGTTCTTCCTTGATCCCTTCAACTAAACCCAGCCTAGCCAGCTCCCTGCCCTCGGCATTCAACACCTACACGTTTCCGTCCGGGAGATTCTCTCACCAAAACCCTCCCCTTTTGTGCCCGGGGCTGAGAGGAATCTGGAGCAGGGCTCACCCGTGGATGGTAACGCGCGCGCTCGTGCGTGTGCACTGCGAGCTCACAGAAGCCTCCGGGACGTGGCGCGGTTCTGGACCGCCGCGACTGGAACGTGAACTTGAGGGGTCCTGGCCCGCGTGGGCTCCGATCTGTCCGGTCTAGAGGCGAACTGACCGGAGAGAAAGGCAGAGAGACGTTCCCCGAGGCCAGGAGTGAGATTTCGCTTGCGCGTTCACTGAACGAACAGCCCCAGAATCCTTTGCTCGGCGCCTTTCCGGACCCTAGACTACATCCCCCAGGAGCCTCTGCGGCCCGTTTCCGCCTCGGGCGGGGACACAGGCGCCCTCCTGTGGCCGTTGAGGTGACCGCGAGTCTGTGAGAGGAGCCCAGAGGTGGATCCTGCCTTTGTCACCTAGGCCTGCGGGTTGTGATTTTGCGTTTGTCTTTGTGAGGCTTAGGTTGTGTTACTGTGTGTATGTGTGAGCATGAATCATTGTGAACGTGTGTGTGTTGGAAACCAAAGATAGTGAAGGTGCGTATAGAAGCTACCATTAGTATAAATGTGTACTTGTATGTGTGTAGTTCCGTGTTTGTGGTTGTGTGCATGCATATGGAAAACCGTGTGTGTGTGTGTGTGTGTGTGTGTGTGTGTGTGTGTGTGTGTGTGTGGAGAGACTCAGTTTTTGCATTTTTATAGGTGCGTGTGAGTATATGTAATTCTCATTACAATTCCAGTGTAATTCTGCTATTTCAGTCCCCCTCTCCCCACCATCAAGCAGTTTTCTGGGAGCAGCTGGGTGTTCTACTGTTGTAGAAATTCCCAGAAATCACCTCAGAAGACAGTCGAGAAAGATGAAGAAAAGCGTTATTGACACCAGCGGGTCCCAATCGGGGACCCGCACCAGAGAGTGAGAGATACATACATAGTGCTTGCTGAAGTGACTGACATGCAACATTAGCTTGTGGTTACCTGCATAATAGAGGGAAATGTACAGCTGTGCAGGATGCCTTATGTTGTTATTTTGATGTTAATCTTGAATACAGTATAGCCATTTCCTTAGAACAGTTGGGGCCTGGAGTTTCACAAGGCCTAATGACTTTGTTTTTCTTAAAGCCCTTCCACAGGTCCCCTTAAGTTCCTGGACGGTAGTGGCAAGATGGCTCCACTCTTGTCAAGCTCCCTATTTTTCCACACCCCTACACTACAACATAATTCGAACCCTAGCTGGCAATAGTATCAGAACCCTTAGGTTAAGGCCTGGGTCCCCAAGACCGCCCCGGTAGTGGGAGGGGGCCATGCCCTCCCTGACCAAAGGGCTGGAGACGTGCAGCACAGCCAACATCCGAACACGCACGCGCAGTTCTGTAGTCATGGAGCATAATCTATGTCCCTGAGCGCAGGCGCATCTATGGTTGTCTGCCTAAAATTTATGGTATACCTGATAAGGGGAACAAAGAAACTTAGATGTAAGGGGAAAAACAAGTGGGGTATATAAGGCGACGCCCTGTTGTGTTCAGGGCTCAGCCCCTGGATACTTATCTGCCGAGCCAGTGCCAGCATGAATAAATGCTACTTCGTGGTAAAAGGCCTTGGTGTCTCATTTCTCGGTCCATGGCCTTAACCCCCACACTGGAGGCCGGTCCCAAGTCTAGATACCACCTGTGCTTCTGACTGACCCATATAGGCCCAAGGACTCTTCTCGGGGTTTCACTAATTTGCTAGGGTGGCTCACAGAACTCAAGAAAAATGTTTTACGCACTAGATCACTACTGGCTTTTTATAAAAGGATGGAACTCAGGGGCTGCCAGATGGAGAAGGTTAGGACTAGCTATGTGGGAAGAGACGTGGAGCGTCCACGCTTGCCAGTCTTGCTGTACCTGCATGCGTTCATCGACCTGGAAGCTCTCTGAACTCCATCCTTTTGAGTTTTAATGGACGCTTCATTACTTTGGCCTGATGGCTTAAAGCACTGGCTGTTAGTGATTGAATTCAGTCTCCAGCCCCTCTTCCCTCCCTGGACCTCTGGGGACGGGACTGAGGGCTTCAACATTCCAATCCTGCCGTTCGTTTCCTTGGCAACCAGCCCAGATCCCAGTCATCTCATCAACATAACAAAAGACACTTTGGCTTGACTCCTAGGCAAGGAAATTCCAAGGGATTGCAGGGCTCTGTGCCTGGAAATGGCAAAGGACAAACACAGATTTCTTATTATAAACCACAATATCATATTCTGAGGAGTTCCCGTCGTGGCTCAGAGGTAACAAACCTGACTAGGATCCGTGAGGACTCAGGTTTTATCCTTGGCCTCGCTCAGTGAGTTAAGGATCCCGCGTTGCTGTGGCTGTTGTGCAGGCTGGCAGCTACAGCTCCAATTCAACCCCTAGCCTGGGAACTTACATATGCCTCGGGTGCGGCCATAAAGAGCCAAAAAAAAAAAAGTATGCTGATCATTCATCCACTACATCACATAAGATGGGGTGAGAGAGTTTCACACCATTTAGACAATGTGTCTTATACAATTTCAGCTAAAATCCAAGAAGAGTACTAATTCATATTTATACCCCTACGAATACTCTGAGTTAGAACTTACTGATAAATGTCATAGGCTATCACTTACATGTGGAATCTCATAAAAAATGGTGCATGGGAGGTTACTCAGAGAACAGAAGCAGACTCACAGATTTCAAAAGCAATCTTATGGTAACCATAGCGGAACCATGGTGGGGAGGGAGGAATTTGAAGGATGGAAGTAACACATACACACTGCTGTATAGAACAGACGATTGATGAGAACCTACTGTATAGCTCAGGGAAATCCACCCGATAGTTTGTATTAACCTGTATGGGGGGTTGGTGGTTACACTGTGCTGTAACCTGAAATTAATACAAGATTGTAAGTCAACTATATTCCAGTAAAATTAAAGAACTTTCCTTTGGAGCTCCTGAAATGATGCGACATAGGCGTGTGGAGCGATTGACTGGCAAAGACATGTCCTACACAGGTGTCGGGATTAGGAGAACACCACTGGCTTCCAAAAGTGAACACCAAAGCCATATTTCCTCTGAGTTGTAAGTAACGATTCGTAATGGAACTGCTTTCCTCGTAGGCGACTCAATGTCAGGCACTTTGCACGAGGGGGCAGCAGAGATTTACTTAACTAAGGAAGACAAAAGCGTTCCCAGGAACAATACCAGGGAGATGATCTAATAAACGAACGTGTGACTCTGAACAAAGTTTTGTAATAGGCTCACTTAAAAGAATCAAGTTTTCATCTGTCCCACAAGCACAGGCATTCAGGACCAGCAGAGAAGGGATCCAAACTGACATTGCATCCTTAGCTTACTGATGCAGGCACCTCGTGCACCTAAGGGAAAAGTTATATTCCTCATGCTGCTTTTTAGAAATGACTAGTTGAAAACTGAATAGCTTAGGGCCCTTCCTTGCACTTCTCCCTGGCTTAATTTCACCCTAAATACAATCACTCGTGAGCTACAGATTAGGTACCGTGAGCATGACTGCCTATGGGTCAAAGATTATAAGCTCATGATATATATTTTTTAGGGACTTTCCTAGATTGCCCTAATCCCTGATCAATATGCCCTTTTTGCAGATATTTTTATTTTAGGAAAAACAGATATGATAACCCAGAAGACCACAGGAGCCCGCTGAGATCTCTTGACACCAACATGGATAACTGTAAGGTTCACCCAAAGAAAGAAGAATGCATATTTGTCCTTAACCCTGATTCTTACCTGGAACCCTGTTTTTCTCCTTTTTACTATAAAACTTCCTTCCTGCAGTTCTTCCCAAAGGAGGGCACAGTCTTTAAGGCATTAGCCTGCCGTGACCTCCTGTGCCTGGCAAAGCAATAAAAGCTATTATTTTCTCCTTTACCCAAAACTCCGCCTCCACCTCCACGTTTCTATTCGGCACCAGTGGGCAGAGGATGAATTCTGGCAACATCATCTCGGCCTTGGAATGAAGGATGACTTCGGGAAGAATTGAATGGGGAAATGGGAGGTTTAGAAACCTAAGTATTGCTAATTCTTTACTTGTCCCTGCCAAGAATTATTTCCTGCCTATGGTGATTGATCCCAGCTGATGACAGACAGTTGCCACCTAGAACTGCTCACCATGAACAGGACTCCCACTTGGGTATGAACAACGGAGGACACAGAAGGACCAGCACCTCGTCTCCCGGATCCCCATTCAAGGCTTTCACAAGTCAGTCTTTACCTCCGAGGCCAAGATGAGCTGATAATGCAGTGTCGGTATGGCTTGCTGACAGCCTGAGCCGCTGCCCTGAGATAACATGCCAGGGTCTGTCTATTACCCCCCCCCCCCGCCCCGCTGGTACTGGGATCCTCATGGCTGTCTGCCTGGCGAGTGATCCAGTTCCAGAATCCCATCCTCATCTTTAATTGATTCCTAGGATGGCTCCTGGGGTTTAGTTTCTTGAACTGGGCTTCCTAGAAACAGAGCTTGAAATGGGTGTTTCTGTATAAATGATTCACTGTGAGTGTGCTCAGAAGACTAGCAGGGAGGACAGCCAGACACAGTGAAGGTGGGTGGTGAGGACAAAGACAAACACAGATGTGGTTTGGCCTGGAGGCCAGGTTCATTCTGGTCCCCCAGAGAGCCTGACAACAAACCACACCACAGATGTGCTTCTTTCATAGGTCAAGGTGTCAGTCTTTAGTATTTAGCTCTGCAAGTCACAGCCTGGGTGCTGTTTGCTTTTCGGAGCCGAATCTTCCAGGAAAGATGCTTCCTGCTTTGCTCAGAGCAATTTTGGAGACAAGAGGGAATCTGCAAGCCCTCGGTGGAGAAAATAGGATTGAGGATGGGTACAGAAGAGGCAGACACACGCACACACACAATGTTCCACGCTGGACTTTCATTTGCGTCACAAACATGCGGAAGGATTAACTTTTGCTTTTTTTTTTTTTTTTTAACAGGTCAGACTTCACATAAGTTCATTTATTTGCTTTTTGGGCAACATTCTTAGAATGCAGAAATTCCTCAGGCAGGGATCAAGCCTGCACAGCAGTAGTGACACGGGACCCTGCGGTGACAATGCTGGCTCCTTAACCCGCTGTGCCACAGGAGAACTCCCACATTTTACATTTCTGGTATCACAATTTACATCTTTTAACCTTGGGTGTCCATTAGCTAATTGTAGTTATAGCATTTTTTTTTTTTTTTTTTTTTTGCCTTATCTAGGGCCGCACCCGCGGCATATGGAGGTTTCCAGGCTAGGGGTCTAACACGAGCTGTAGCTGTTGGCCTTCGCCAGAGCCACAGCAACGCAGGATCCGAGCCGCATCTGCAACCTACACGGCAGATGCTCACGGCAAGGCCGGATCCTTAACCCACTGAGCAAGGCCAGGGATCGAACCCACAACCTCATGGCTCCTAGCTGGATTCGTTAACCACTGCACCACGATGGGAACTCCATAATTACGATTTCTTTAAAAAAAAGAAAAAAATCATCCTATCACCACCTGGGACCGACTGAAGCCCACTGTCCATGATAGAGGCCCCCCTCAAACACACACACACCAACCACGGTGAGACCATGGTAAACAAATGCTATAGGTTGCTTTGAAGCTTTGCAACTAGGAAAGACCAGACCTTGCCATAATTTAGTAATTATTGCTTTTTTATGAGCCTTAAAGAACTAAGAATCTTGACCTTCTCATGGGTGCCTTGACCCTTCAAGTGGGTCAGAATATAAGCAGCTTTTGGCAGGAAAAAAGTCCTTTGCAGCAAAGAGCTCTCTGCGGGAGGTACCCCTTGTCTTATCACTAACCTTAAACCGAGCACATCCCCGGCCCCAGCACAGCTTTCCAATCTTTGATCACACAGCACTGTGCCTAATCTGCTGGTTCTCACCGTGGATTAAAGAAGTAGAAATGAAAAATAAGTAACACATGACCAGTTCTCTTCTGCAGCTTCCCCTTCCATAACCTCAGGAACAAACCCTGAACAAGGGAGCCTCCAGGGAGAGACCACAAAGAGTCCCGCAGGGGACTAGACGGCTCTGACCCTCCCCGCCCCCGTGATTAACTGAGATGACCTCCCGGGTTCCCTTCAAAAGCTTTCTTGGCCGAGCAGGACCTCCGAAGGTGTTGTGGGGGGCGGCCGAACTGCTGGCACTCTGACTAAAGGCATCTTTCCATTCCACCAACACGTGTGGGTATCAACCTTGTAAGCGGCGGTGGGACAGATTTGCTAACAAGAAGCCACAAAGCAAAGTCTTGACGTACCTCCCCACCCCGCCCGTTCCCGCCCCCAGTAAAGGATGACCGAACAGCCGGGTTTCCTAACTTTATCCCTTCTCCACCCCGTTCTCAAACTTGAGCACATCAGAATCACCTGAAGGGCCGGTTAAAACACGACTGCTGGACTCACGCGCTCTCCTTGTTTCTGGCCTGTGGGTCTGGAGTGGGCACCCGGGGAAGTGGCGTTTTTCCCAGAAGGTGCTGGTCACGGGGGCCACCATTTAAGAACCATCAGCCTGAGGACATTTTTTTCTTTTTTTGGTCTCGCCTGAGGCATGCGGAAGCACCCAAGCCAGGGACTGAACACGAGCCACAGCTGTGACACAAGCCCAGCTCCTTGACTGCTAGGCCACCAGGGAAATCCAGCCTGGGACTTTCCAGATTTTGGCTCCCACCCAAGAAAGCTGGATGCATCAGAACTGGCCCTTGCCCTGTGGCGTGGATGCCTGAGGTCAAGCGTGGGAAGGCAGTGTGCCCGGACCCCCGGGGCCTGCTCAGAGTCAAAAAGAAAGGGCGCTCTTCCTAGAGGCGCAGAGGACACAGGAATCCAGAAAGCGGTTCCAGTTACACCAATTACGTGTGTTTTTTTCACACACCACCAAGCAACTCGCCCTCACCAGCTGGGTGTGCTACGATTCGACTCAGTTCTGACGCAACCCGCCCAGAGACCGTGTCAGGTCCCACAGGTCAAGGGTTCACAGGTGGCCCCTCTGGCTCAGACGCCAAACGCAAGCCCAGGCTGCCGTCTGCGCTTCTGACCCACCGGCCCGGATTTGCGGTCCAGCAACCCCCTCCCTGGGCTACGTTACTTTGTTAGACTGGCTCACAGAACTCAGAGAACCATCCTACTTACCGGACCGCCAGTTTAGGATAAAATGGTGTGACGCAGGAACCGCCGCTGGAAGTGTTGCAGACGCCGAGGTGCAGGGAAAGGGCCTGGAGCTTCCTCCCTCTCTCCTGCTGCGTCTACGCAGATCTCCACGTGTTTGCCCACGTGGACGCTCTCAGAAGCCTGGCCTCCTGGGTCTTTATAACCTGGGCAAGCTCGATTACATCACCGGCCATTGCCAATCTCCATCACAAGGCTGGATATCAGGCAACCAGCCCTTGTCCTTAGGTGCAAACCCAAAGCCATCTCATTAAGAAAAGAAAAGGCATCTTTCTCATTCTCACCACTTAGGAAATTCCAAGGGTTACAGGAGCTCGATATACGGAATGGGGAGAAAGACCAAAATAGAGTCTGTTTCTTAGTATAAACCCCTCTTGCGAGTTCCCGTCGTGGCACAGCAGGTTCGATCCCTGGCCTCACTCGGTGGATTAAGGATTGGGCGTTGCCGTGAGCTGTGGTGTAGGTCGCAGATGTGGCTCAGATCCTACATTGCTGTGACTGTGGCGTAGGCTGGCCACGGTAGCTTCAATTAGACACCTAGCCTGGGAACCTCCATATGCCGCAGGTATTGCCCTAAAAAGCAAAAAAAAAAAAAAAACCCTCTTGGACATTGCTTTGTAATCGCTCTAATACCAGAGGTGCAGCATGTATGGCTGACAGCAGATTTCAACCTTAAGGGGTCGTGCTGAGTCTTGTTACCTGCTCTGTATCCCTGGCCCCAAGGAAGCAGCCTGCTTCAGGTCTGATTTTTTTTTTTTTTTTGTCTTTCTGCCTTTATCTAGAGCCGCACCTGCGGCATATGGAGGTTCCCAGGCTAGGGGTTGAATCGGAGCTACAGCTGCCAGCCTTCGCCACAGCCACAGCAACACCAGATCCGAGCTGCATCTGCGACCTACACCACAGCTCACGGCAACGCCGGATCCTTAACCCACTGAGCAAGGCCAGGGATCAAACCCGCAACCTCATGGTTCCTAGTCGGATTCGTTAACCACTGAGCGACGAAGGGAACTCCTGATTTTTTTAATTATAGTTGATTTACAATGTTCTGTCATATTCTGCTGTACAGCAGTGACCCAGCCATACACACACGTACCTTCCTCTCATATTAACGTCTATCACGTTTTATCACAACTTCCCTGTGCTGTAAGCACGATCCCATTGCTTAGCCACATTCTAGATGTCATAGCTGGCATCTACGAACCCGAAACTCCCAGTCCATCCCACTCCCCCTTGGCAGCCACAAGTCTACTCTCCATGTCGGTGAGTCTGCTTTCGTTCTGTAGATAGGTTCATCTGTCAGGACCGATTTTCTTATTGGTGGCACACGGGGTTGTTGAGAGGGACTAGTCATGGCGCTGCAGTGAAGGTTAAGAAACAAAAGCATGTCACACACTCGGGCACAGGAGTATTTGGTACGCAGTAGCATTAACTGATACAAATTCTATCAATCAGATAATATCTACCGTTTTTTTTTCTTTTTTGGCTGCCCCACGTATGGAGTTCCCAGGCCAGGGATCAGATCCGCGTGGCAGTTGCAACTTACACTGCCACTGTGTCAATGCTGGATCCTTAACCCACGGTGCCGGGCGGGGATTGAACCTCCCTTCCTGGGCTCCAGAGACAACACCGCCCATTAGTTGCGCCTCAGCAAGAACTCCTAAATAAAGAACACCTATGATTTTTGAGAGCAACAATGTGCCAACAATTTTGCACTTAGCATCATTAAAAAATAGTTCTAAAGCAATCACCAATGGTTACTAAATGTTCATGCCAGGTCCTATCCTAAGAGCTGCAGGCGTGGTAGCCTTGTGTGTGTGTTTACTCAGGAGGAGAGGCCATCCAACATTATAACATGAGGACCTGAAACTGGCCACCCACCTGTTGCTAGGTACCTACAGCCCCAGATCAGGATGCTGAGGGCAAACTCTTAACCAAGATGCCCTGTATCAGAGAGCAGGGTCAGTAAGAGATGGCCCATCTGAGTTGGCTATTCGTGGAACCAAATGAGGTCCAGGTTCTAGCATTTTGCTTGGTGCACAGGAAACACTCTGAGAAATGCCGCTTGCATTAGCCTTAACAAAGCAGAAGCCTGGTCCACACTGCCAATCTACACCACAGCCACAGCAATTCGGGATTCGAGAAGCCTCTGTGACCTACACCACAGCTCATGACGACGCCAAGACCCCCAACCCACTGAGCAAGGCCAGGGGTTGAACCTGAATCCTCATGGATCCTAGTCGGGTTCCTTAACCGCTGAGCCACAAAGGGAACTCCATGCTTTGCTTTTTAAACAGCTCCAACCATTAGCAAATGAAATCTGGGAGCTGGGGACTGGGCGGTGCTTCAGTTTGAACACGACCAGCCTGATTCTAGATCAGACCTAATGGGGGGGGGGGTGTAAAATCATAATAGCATTAAAAGAATTAGATTGAATGGGGCCAGACCTCACTGGCTGAGGGCACAGGGCGGCTCCAACCTCGGACACCAGTCACAAGCTCCAGGGTCAGGGGCCACCTTCGCTTCTGCACTAATCGGCTACAAATTTGGAGATTCCCACCACCTCCCTCAGGTTTGATAACTCGATAGAATGACTCAGGGCCCAGGAAAACACTAGACTTAGGGATACAGTTTAATCAGAAAGGATACAAATTCCGAGCAGCCAAAGGGCGGCCAGGAGAGCCCCAGATGCAAAGCTTCCCCTGCGCTTCCGGCACGCTGCAGTGTATCACCCGGCAGGCCGCTCACCCAAGCCGAGAGTGTCCAGGGTCTTACTGGGGTGTCATTAAGCAGGCACGAGTGACTGGGTCCCCGGCCACTCAGTGATTTAACTCAATCTTGGGCCCACAGCGTCTCCTGCCCAGAGCTGGGTTTGACAGGCGGCCCCAAGCCTCACCTCCAAGCACTGTGGCTGGTCTCTCCAGCACTACCAGGCCCATTCCCAAGCCATCATGGGTCATTTCTCAGCATCACCACCTCTGTGGTCCGAGGGGCCCACCCTGTAATAACAAAGGCACTCCTGCCCCTGTGTGATTCCAAAGGTTTCAAGGTTCCCTCCCAGGGACCAGGGAACAAAGGCCAGCCACCTTACCATCCAGCAGCCTGCCGGGTCGGGAAAAAAAAAAATGAAGACCGACCCGGCGATGAAGTCTTACAAGACAAGGAGCACTCATTCTCCCGGCTTTCCTGGCCGGGCAGTAGCCACCAACACCAGCCCTTCCCCACGGAGCAGGGTACAGACGGCTTCCTGGAGGAGGCGTGGACCACCCCCTCACCCCATCTCAGAAGTACCGCAGAGGCCGATGTCAATTTGCCAATGACCCTGGGGCCCAGGAGGTAGCAGAGCGGGGAGAGTCCGGCACCAGCAGCCTTGCCTGAGCTATTTTACTGCTTGGTTTTCCGTCTGGGAAAGGGCGGGGGCGGGAGAACCACCGAGCCCCAGGGAATGAAGTAGGAGGACGTCACTGGGTGTGGACAAGGGGTTCAGGGGTCACCAGCTGCCTCGTCAGGAGAAGAGTTCCTCGGGCCCAGCTGCCGGGGTCGCCATCCTGGGTCATCCCAGCTCTGTGGGCCTGGGCCTCCGTTTTCCCATCTGTAACACAGACGAGATAAGACGAGGGTGCGAGCACTCAAGGTTTGCCCTGTAACAAGCCCTAGGACAGCATCTGTACACGCACAGCGCTCTGGGCAGACTCGAACGCCACTTTCCTGTGTATACGGAGAAGCCAGAACCGCTCCGTTCCCCCCCCCCCATCTCCGGCTCTCCTAGCCGTCTAGACGACCGTCCCTTAAGCAGCCCCCTCGCCTCCTTGACCCTCCAAGCCCCCAGGAGGTACCTGCACGGCCAGGAGGAACCGAAGGGTTCGATGGCCAATACACTTACTTCCTCAAGGTCAGGTCCAAAGTAAGAGGCGTGGAAAATCGGAGACTGACAAAATAAGGCTTCCCAATATGTTTTTTCAAAAGGAGGGCATAATGAAGCCTCTAGTTAAGGCTCCGCTGTTGACTACTTGCCCCAAATCTTACCCTGTGGGTCTCCGAGGTTCTGAACCAAGTTGCAGGCTAAGGCCCGCCCCGCAGTTTGACGCGCGGGTCAGCAGGCTTGCAGCCGCCGGTGTTGAACCAAGGCCGCGCTGCACCTGAAGGCTCTCCCGCAGCCCCCGCAAGAAGCGGCGCCCTGCGACGGAGGTGCCGGGGGCCGCGCGCTCCTGGGCCCGGGCACACGCGTGCGTCTCCCGGTGCCGCGCTAGGTGCTCGCACTTGCCGAAGGCCTTCCCGCAGCGGTTGCACTCGAAGTGCCGCTCGCCCGAGTGCACGCGCAGGTGCTGCGCCAGGTAGGGGCGCTGGGTGAAGGCCTTGCCGCACTCCGGGCAGGCGAAGGGCCGCTCGCCCGTGTGGATCCTCCGGTGCTGCAGCAGGGCGGCGGGCGAGCGGAAGTTCCTGCCGCAGTCCGCGCACCCATGCGCCTTAGGCAGCACGTGGACCTTCCGGTGCCGCGCCAGGTGCGCGCTCTGGCTGAAGGCCCTGCCGCAGCGGTTACAGACGTACGGTCGCTCACCCGTGTGCACCCGCCGGTGCTCCACCAGCGCCGAGTGGCGCGTGAAGGCTTTCCCGCACTCCGTGCACTCGTAGGGCCGCTCGCCCGTGTGCGTGCGTCGGTGCAGGACGAGAGAGGAGCTTTGGGAGAAGGTGCGGCCGCAGTCCCCGCACGCGTAGGGCCGCTCGCCTGTGTGCACACGCCGGTGGAGGAGCAGCGCGGAGCTGTGGCTGAAGGCTTTGCCGCACTGCGCGCAGGGGAACGGCCTCTCCCCGGTGTGCGTCCGCTGGTGCACCTTCAGGGCCGAGGGGTAGCTGAAGGCTTTCCCGCACTCGCCGCACTTGAACGGCTTCTTGCCCGCGTAGACCCTCTGGTGGCTGAGGTGGTGGGCTTGCTGCCCAAAGCTTTTCCCGCAGATCGGACACCGATGCCGCGGCCCTTCTTTGGAAGCGGCTCTCCGAGGTTTGTGGGCAGTCGGGAGGGCGTTCCTGCCAAAGCTGTAACTTCGGTGACCTTGGTCCTCGACGACGGTCAGTTCTCCCAGGAGCAGCTCCTGGTCATCGGGTAGGTCCTGCCTCCAGGCCTCTGGGAGCTCAGGACACTGAGTGAGCTGCATTGTGGCCTCATAGGTTTGTTCTCCAGAAACATCCCTGCTCTGGTGTGTCGGCCAAGTCGCTCCAGCTGAGAGTTTGAAAATGCACATATTATCCAAGGGATTTTTTTTCTTTTTTTTTAAATTAAGTTATAGTTGGTTTACGACGTTGTGCCAGTTTTTGCTCTATGGCAAAGTGACTCAGTCCTACATTCCCTTTCTTATATTATATTCCATCATGGTCCATCCCAAGTGATTGGATAGTTCCCTGTGCTGTACAGCAGGACCTCATCGCTTATCCATTCTAAATGTAATAGTTTGCATCTACCAACCCCAAACTCCCAGTCTATCCCACTCCCTCCCCAACTGGGCAGCCACAACTCTGCTCTCTGTCTATGTCTGTTTCTGTTCTGTGGATAGGTTCATTTGTGCCATATTTTAGATTCCACATAGAAGTGCTATCATATGGTATGTGTCTCAGGGGATTTCTGAAAAGGAAAAAAAATTCTGTTCTTGGGTTAGCAGCCCCCAACCCCATTCCCCAGATTAGCCCTGGGGGCTTAGCTTCAAACAAGTTTATCTCAGCTCTGCCTCCTTGCTGCTGAGGGGCCCCGGTCTAAAAAAAATGAACTGGATCGTTTCCATTGTGGCTGAGCAGAAATGAATCTGACTGGTGTCCATGAAGAGGAAGGTTTGATCCCGGGCCTCGCTCAGTAGGTTAAGGATCCATATGCCACCAGTGTGGCCCTAAAAAGACACGCACACAAAAAGACTGGATTCTCCAGTCTCCGGGGTGGTGAAGTGGCTCAGAACACGCAATCGATGCAGAGAGGGAGTGAGCTCGGGTCCTTTCATCCCCTGTAAGGGCACCAATTGCACCGAGAGAGCTCTACTCCGGAGTTCATCCAAACCCATTAATTATCTCCCACAGCCTCCATCTCCAAAGAGCTCCACTGGCCATTAGAGCTTCAACATATGAATGGGGTGGGGGCAGACAAACATTCAGTCCTTAGCCCCAGGGAATGCCAGCAGCTTCTACAAGCTGGAAGTAGCCAGCCAGGCAAAGGAATCTTCCACAGGCTGTCAGTAAATGCAGTCTTCCCTGGGCTGTTGGTTTAGGTGAAGGGGTTCGTGACTGAATGAAGGAGGCCAAAGAAAGGCAGGACGTACAAAGACCGCTTTAGGATTTAGAGATGGGTCAAACTAACGAATTTTAGAGCACAACAGACCCTTAACTAGTCAGTGTTTTTTAATCCCTAATACACATTAGAATCTTCTGAGACGTTTTAAAAGCAATGTACAGGGCTACAGCCAAGACAATTTGAACCAATCTCAAGAGGTGGGGTTGGGCATAGTATTTTTTTTTTAATAGCTCCCAAGTGGCTCTGATGTCCATACAACCAAGATTGAGAGCCACTGGATGTGCAAAGTTTATTTATTTATTTTGCTTTTTAAGTCCGCACCCTTGGTATATGGAATTTCCCAAGCTACAGGTTGAATCGGAGCTACAGCTGCCAGCCTACACCACAGCCGCAGTAATGCCAGACTGGAGCCATGTCTGCAACCTACACCACAGCTCATGGCAACACCAGATCCTTAGCCCACTGAGTGAGGCCAGGGATCGAACTCGCATCCTCATGGATGCTAGTGAGGTTCCTTAACCACTGAGCCATGAAGGGAACGCCACAAAGTTTATTTTTAACCTGAAACTGCATTGTACTGCTCCAAATAGAAAGCCAGTATCATGTTGGGGACCAGGGCAGGGTGCCCCAAAATATGCCTCAATGGCACTTTGATTATTTTTGTGCCCCCCCCCCATTTTTCTTTAAAAATTTTTTTTTGCTTTACAAACCCTTGTGTCATGGGTTGACTTCCAATAGACCAAGGCAAGGGAGCTGCTCTATTTTTTTTTTTTTTTGTCTTTTTGTCTTTTTAGGGCCCACACCCATGGCATGTGGAGGTTCCCAGGCTAGCGGTCTAATCAGAGCTGTTGCTACCAGCCAACACCACAGCCACAGCAATGCCAGATCTGAGCCGCGTCTGTGAACTACACCACAGCTCCTGGCAAGGCCAGATCCTTAACCCACTGAGCAAGGTTAGGGATTGAACCCACAACATCGTGGTTCCTATATGGATTCATTTCCATTGTGCCACAACGGGAAATCCACAGGCATCCTATCCTAATAAATCTATTTCTTGCCCATCACTTTGTCTCTAGCTGAATTCCTTCTACTCAAAGGCATAAAGAACCTGAACATGAGTAAGTCCAGACACTGGGTGAGTGATTCTAATTTAAAAACTGTGGGTTCAAGTCCCAATCTGGATTTAGGCCGGGTTTGAGTCCCAGCAGATGGGTTCAAGTCTCAGTCTCGGTTTTGGCTAGGTTCACGTCATAACCACGAGGACGCAGGTTCAATCCCTGGTATCGTTCGTAAGGATTTGGCTTTGACGTGAGCTGCAGTGAAGGTCGCAGATGCAGCTGGAATCTGGCGTTGCTGTGGCTGTGGTATAGGCTGGCAGCTGCAGCTCCTAGTTCAACCCCTAGCCTGGGAACTTCCATATGTCATGGGTGATGCTCTAAAAAGATAAACACAATCACACACACACACACACAACCCCCAAAGTACCCAATTTGCAAGTCCACACTGAGACCCCAGAGCAGGGGAGGGACTTGTCCAAAACCCAGATGAACGTGGAGTTCCCGTAGTGGCTCAGTAGTTAAGGAATCTGACTAGGAACCATGAGGTTGCAGGTTCGATCCCTGGCATCGTTCAGCGGGTTAAGGATCTGGCGTTGCCCTGAGCTGTGGTGTAGGTCGCAGACGCGGCTCAGCGCTGCTGTGGCTGTGGCGTAGGCCGGCGGCTGCAGCTCCGATTAGACCCCTAGCCTGAGAACCTGCATATGCCGCAGATGTGGCCCTAGAAAAGGCAAAAAGACAAAACAAACAAAAAAACCCAAATGAACAATGATCACGATGACAGTCAGAGACGCTAACACTTAAGTGGCTATTGTGTGCGGTTCGCCACCTAAGGCTCTTTAATCCTCACAACAACCTTCTCTAGAAGTCAAGTTCTGACATCATATTCCTTTTACAGATGGGGAAACCGAGGCACAGCGCTAGTGTACCCGGCCCAGGGTCCAAGAGCTACTGAGGGCCGGGGAAGGGGGTCCAAAGGTCACTTCGCAAAAGAGAAAAAAGGCCCAAAGAAGATGAAAGATGGGCTACAGGGTAGGCCGCTTGGAACAAGGGGCACGCAAGCCCTTCAAATTTGCCCCTTTTCCCAACGGGAGCTATGACGTCACATGCGGGGGGGGCTGTTACCATGGAAACAGGTCATCTCATTCAGAAACCCGGGCTGGGGATCTAGGAATCGCACTTACCTCTCGGGACTCTTCTACGGAGAGCGCACTTCCGGCCCTGGAAACGCGGCGGGAGCTGCTAGTGTGCGCAGACGACTCCTCCGCCCAGCGCAACCTGAGACAGCGCCGAGTCGCGGGCGGCTTGAGGACCCCTGGACTCCGCCGGCAGAGAATGCGCTCTGGGACAACGCAGGGCGCACGCGCACCCCTTGACCTGTCCTTCAAAGCGGGCGCTGTGGCCTCTTCACCAATCGGAATCCTTCTCTCAGCCTGGCCACGCCTCATTCTCTGGCTTCCGGCGACTCTTCGTCTCCGAGGCAACTTTCCGACTGAGGGCCTGGAAAACGGGGCCCAGCGACTTCTGGATATTGCAGTTTCAGAGGGGAGGCGAAACTAGAGTGCCCTTGTCCTTAAAAAGGAGAACTTGATAAAAATCCCTGAATTAAACGATGACTTCGTGGCTAGAAAGCGCTTGCAAATGGTTCCACAAACTGTTATTTTCTAGGGAAGCGAGGAGGAGGGAAAGGGAGGAAAATAGGGGGAAGCAGGGTAGGAGGAAAATGGTCGCCGAGATTTTTGGGAGTTGTAGTTCAGCACGCTGCGGACAAGCTGAGAGCCGGCGACAAGATTCTGCAGTGGTCGCCGAGCAACTGGGTCGCCACTGGAAGTGAGAAAGGCCCCCGATCTAGCGTTCCCGTTTTCTTTCTCTGGCACTGCTTTCCAGGTCCTGCCACGATGCCTGGGCCCTTTCGTTGGCCTTGGAGTCAGTTTTGGGGGGGTTCGTCCATCACTTGTGAACTTGTGAGCATCTCAGAGTGCGTCGCGGTCACCACGGTAACACCGTCGGCTCACAAACGAGCTCCCCGCCCCATGAGTGGTGACGTCAGTGGCGGGCCAGCGAAGAGGCAGAGAGCGCTTGCGCCTGCGGAGGGTGGTTTTAAGGGGCGGGTTGTGGGAGGATTCGTCGCGGGTGGGCGTTTGTGGGCTGCAGGCCTGGGGTCTGGGAAGATTGCCTGCTTGCTTGCTTTTTTTTTCTCTCTCTCTTCTTAGATCCTGACTGGCAGCATATGGAAGTTTCCAGGCCAGGGGCCGAATCGGAACTGCAGCTGCCTGCCTACGCCACAGCCACAGCAAGGCGGGATCCTTAACTCACTGAGTGCCGCCAGGGATCGAACCAGCGTCCTCATGGATACTAGTCGGGTTCTTACCGCTGAGCCTCAGCAGGAACTCTCTGGGAAGCTTTTTGAAAGTCTATAATAAATTATCGTGCCTGGGTGCCTGCTTTCTAGTGACTACTCAGAGCCTTCGCTGGATTCCTTGGCTCGTCTTTATTATTTTTTACTCCCAATTTGGTTGGAGCCCTCACACCCGTCTTCAGACGAGCTAGGCCACTGTGGGGTCTCAGGAGCATCCCCGCATCCCCCTGCCCGCCCTGGGCCTTCACCTGTTCATTCAGCTGTTCATTACTAAATGCCCCGGAAGTGTCCATTGCCATGGAGGCAGCAGGGGGGACAAGGTAGGGGGACGGAAGTTTTCAGTGTTGCTCAGCCTCAGCGTTGTTGACATTTGGGTGGTGGGGCTTGTGTACTTTAGACTGTAGGGTAGCACCGCGGCCGCCACCCACCTCTGCCAGGAGCCAAACCCCCACCCTGCCCCCTAGTCCTGACAACCGAAACCATTCCAGAGGTTGACAGATATCCCCTGGGGCCAGGAGTAAAGTCAGCCACCCCTACCCCACCCCCATCCCGCCGCCCAAGCAATGCGCTTCAAGGGCTTTTCCTAAAAAAAACAAAACAAAAAAAAAAAAAACCTTCTTTTCCTAAACAGTTGTACTACTTTCCAGTACCTTGGGCACCTGGTAAGCTCTCTCCAGCTCATTAAAATCTGATACGTGTGTATTTGAGGGTTGCTGAGAGAGTGGATCTTAAAGGATCTCATCACAAGGAGAAAAATGTAACTCTGTGAGGGGATGGTTGTTAACATCATAGTCATTTCACAGTATATACATGTATCCAATTGAAAGGGAGCAGGATTCTATATAGGGTCCTTTTCCTCCACCTCCTCCACTTACCTTCTGTCTGTAGAAAAACTTGAGCCAAAGGATACATTCAATCAAAGAAATGAGAAAATGCAGAAACAAAGGAAAACCGTCAAAACCAAAGAGTAATAGCGTAGTCATTAAGCTAAGTCCAGGATCTTTAATTCTTCAAGGGTTATAGGTAATATTCTGAGCCACAGCCCTTGAGCTGTTTTGAGAGAAGGAAATCCCCACCAGGTGGAAGAAGTTAACTATGTGGCGACTGGACTGCAGCCATAACATAAGCTGACATCAGGAGCCCCAATTACAAGAACTGGCTTTAAGGAAATAAGAACAAACTGACTGTGGAACTGAAGCTAAGTGTTCTTAAAACAATCAAGATGATGCTGGTCAGACAGGCAGCAAAATAGAAACTTTCTTATAGGGTTGCTGCCAGAATTAAGTGATAGATAGGATTCTTGGCACCCCTGCCAGATCACTGGCTACATCAATGTTAGGTCTCAATGGAAGAACTGGGCATTCAGCCATTTCAACAAGTGTACATTTTATTACAGCAACGGGCGGAAGAGTTGAGAAAGGCTTAAGAGGAGTTGTGGGAGAAAGCCCTGCAGATGCCCACTCCATGATTCTCTGGGCCCATCTTCTCAGAGACAGCTTTCTACACGCCTCTGAGCAGACAGGTGCTGTTCCTCAAAGGACCCAACTTGTTACTCTCTAAATTGGCAGTCTAGGGGGCAGAGTTTTCTTGCGGAGGTGAGACTGACTACCTGGGGGACGAAGGAGTTGTGAAGGTTGAGTGGAGGTGGAGCAGGGCTGCTAGAAAGCACAGCAGGGGTCGTTTCTAAGGAAGGGAAGAAAGAAGACGGAAATGCATTTGTGCATCGATTTACATCCTAGGCCATTCTGCTCATTCACTGGGCTCTGCTCACTCTGTCCCTCCATCCCACCAGGCGGTGCCCAACCTGGAACATGCTTCCCCAGATCTCAGCTGGCCAGCTCCTCCCATCACTCAGTGTAAATACCTCCTCCTCTGAGAGGGGTTCTTCTCAACGCCCAGGGGAACAAAGCCGCCCCCTCCCTTTCCTCTCTGTCACAGCACCTTCCAGGAAACTCAGGTGATGGCTGGCTTATCCTTTGCCTTCCCACTTCCCCCACTGCCCCCACCCACACTCACCCCCAGCCTGGCACACTGGGGTCTCACAGGGTGCTGCCCTGATTGAGTATATAAGACTCGCCCTGGGGTCTTCATGCTCCCAGAAGAGCTCACAGTCTAGTGCCAGGGCCCAAAAACTACAGCCTGGGAGTGACTTTATCCCTTTTTACAGTTTTTTTTTCAATTGAGGTAAAATCCACATGACATAAAATTCACCGTTTAACCTTTTAACGAAACCAGGATCCATCATAGAACAGTTACTCAATAAAAATGTATTAACTGCATTTCTCAAGAAATTAAGCACAGAATCATCCTGTGACCCAGCGATTTTTTCTCTTTTTTTTTTTGTCTTAAGGCCACACTCTCAGCAAATAGAGGTTCCCAGGCTAGAGATCGAGTTGGAGCTGTGGCTGCTGGCCTACATCACAGCCACAGCAATGTCAGATCCAAGCTGTGTCTGCAACCTACACCACAGCTCACGGTAATGCCGTATCCTTAACCCTTGAACGAGGCCAGGGATCAAACCCATGTCCTCATGGGTACTAGCTGGGTTTGTTAACCACTGAGTCACAATGGGAACTCCCTGACCCAGCAATTTTGCTCCTAGGTGTGTACGCCAAAGAACTGGAAGCAGATGTTCAAACAAAAACTTGTAGACAAATGTTCATAGCAACACTAGTGACAAGTGTAAAGAGAGGGAAAAAATGTCCTTTAGCTGAAGAATGGATGAACAAAATGTGGCCTGTTCATGCAATGGAATACTATTCAGCCATAAAAAAAGAAGTACTGGTGTTCCCGTCGTGGCTCAGTGGTTAACAAACCTGACTAGCATCCATGAGGACTCGGGTTTGAACCCTGGCCTCAGTCTGTGGGTTAAGGATCCGCCATTGCCGGGAGCTGTGGTGTAGGTGGCAGACGAGGCTCGGATCCCACACTGCTGTGGCTCGGATCCCACACTGCTCTGACTCTGGCATAGGCCAGTGGCTACAGCTCTGATTGGACCCCTAGCCTGGGAACATCCATATGCCACAGGTGCAACCCTATAAAGACAAAAAAAAAAAAAAAGTGCTGATACTCGCTACAACCTGGAAGGACCCCGAAAACGTTATGCTAGGTGATGAAGCCATACACATATATATGGTTCTGTTTATATGACATGTCCAGAATAGGTGAATACATGGCGAGAGTCGATTAGTGGTTGCCCGGGGCTGCAGGGCGGGCGCGGGGTGGGGTACTGCTTCTGGGTACAGAGATTCCTCAGGGGATGGTGAACAATTTTTGGAGCTAGATATGGGTGAAGGTTGCCCAACACTGTGAATGTACCAAATATCACTAATGGTAAATTTTGTATTACATGTATTCTGCCACACCTTACGAGAAATCCTACATAAAGTTTATTGAGGGAATTCATAAAAGAATTCCTTCAGCGCTCTGAGCCACTGTCAGGTGTAAGCAGTGGTTCTGCGATTAGGATGATGAATTTGGGATGTTTCATTCAATTCTGTGATTCTAAAATTGGCGTTTCGTAGGCTCGCCGGGGGTTCGGTATTCAAACACTGGGCCCCAGGGACCAAGCCCTCCCGCCCCAGCCGAGGACAAAGCCCCCTCCCCAGCGGGGACCTACCTGGTGTCCACTTCCGGGTTACAGTAATGGCAGTAACACTTGGGAAGAAGAGGTGAACCGGAAACAGAAGAAGAAGGGCAGGGGTTAGCGAGTCATCCGCCATCCCTGCCCTTCTCCCCACTCCTCCTTCGTCTTCCCTGCCCGCCTTCCCTCTGGCGGTGACAGCCCGGATCTTGCGGTTCTGTTCAGCCTCCCCTCTCGCTGCTCCCAGGCTGTCCCCCATCTTCCAGCCAGTTCACTGCCTCCCCGTAAGCGACACCCTCCTCCAGCCTCATCTCGGACGTTTTGAGCAGGGCCAGTCTGCCGTGGGACCGCGCTGGCCGTGCAGCGGCCGCCCTGGCCTCTCCCCATAAAGGCCGGTAGCACCCGCTCCCCCAGTCGTGACAACCAAAAATGTCTCCAGGGGCTGCTGAGCGTCTCCTGGGTGGCAAGGTCACCCCCATCTGAGAACCAGTCATTCCACAAGGGCCTCAGCCCAAGCCCGGGGCTCAGCGCCCTGGGCCCGCCATTCTCCCATCCCCCACAACAAACGATGGGCGCTTGT
>PVHT020000439.1:1998198-2037733 GCA_004024745.2 Catagonus wagneri | reverse complement strand
CCCCCATTAGGTACCGCTCCCCGCATCCTCCCTCCGCGCCCCCTTCTCCCCTGCCCCGCTCCTACCCAGTCGCCTTTATTGTAGGACACGAACAAGAAGGTGAGCATCATGTAGGCGCATCGCAAGGAGTTCCATCTGGTTTTTTTCTTCAGCGGCTTCTTGGTGGGGATGGGGGTTGGGAGACTCTTCACTGGGGAGAATCGAAATGGACACGACTGCCCTGAAGGCCTGCTGCTCGCGAATCTCTGTCTGCAACGATCTCCTTCAGAACCGCACACAGGCACAACCCATCTGCCTCCCGGGTTGAAATCCAGTGCATTGAAGCCGGGTTCCCCACCTCGCCTCCGCATGCTGAAGACACCAGCCTTACCTCTCTTCCTGATTACAGCTGCCCCAGCCTCCGAGTCACACTCCTCACAGGGGTGGAGGTTGGGGGGGGGTGTCTGTCTGACCCTACCACCTACTCATTTCAGACCTCATCCTCATCTGATTTTTACCTGCCCAACATTTTTTCCCTCTGCTTTTTCCATTTAATTTTTTTTTTTTTTTGCTTTTTATGGCTGAACCCACGGGCATCTGGAGGTTCCCAGGCTAAGGGTCTAAGTGGAGCTACAGCTGCTGGCATTCGCCACAGCCTCAGCAATGCCGGATCCGAGCTGCATCTGCAACCTACACCACAGCACACAGCAAAGCCAGATACCTAACCCACTGAGCAAGGCCAGGGATTGAACCCGCAACCTCACGGTTCCTAGTCGGATTCAACTCAGTGGGTTAAGGATCTGGCATTGCCGTGAGCTGTGGTGTAGGTTGCAGACGTGGCTCGGATCCTGCGTTGCTGTGGCTGTGGTTTAGGCCGGTAGCTGTAACTCCGACTGGATCCCTAGCCTACAATCCCTCCTATGCCTTGAGTGCGGCCCTAGGAAAAAAAAAGCAAAAAAATTTTTAAATATATGCATTGAAGATTATATTTCCCTCTCTAAGCACAGTTTTGGCTAAATCCTTTAGGTTTTAATAGTGTTATCCTTATTATGATTCAACTCAAAATTTGAATTGTTTTTGAGATTTCTTCTTTGTCCCATGGGTTATTTAGAAGTATCCCTATTAATATACAGAGTGGATTTTCTTTCATTGTTGATTTATAGCCGAATTCCACTGTGCTCAGAGAGCATACTCTAAATGACTCCAACCTGGCCCTGACTTGCTTTACGAACCAACATATGGCCAATTCTGGTTAAGAAAAAAAAAATTCCTTGTTCACGTGAAAAGACTGTGTCTTCTGTCAACGTTGGGTGCAGAGTTCCCTATGAGTCAGTCAGGTCATGTCTGTTCGTTGTTGTTTCGCTCTGTGTTCTCATTCGAGATTCTATCTGCTTGTTCAATCATCTGCTGAGAGAGGTGTTCAAGTCCCCCACCGGGATCAGGGATTTAGCTAAATCTTCTTTTAGTTTGGTCCATGTTCCCTCTATATGGTAAAACCCATGCTTCCGTGTGAAAACAGGTTTGGGATGGCTGTACTTCCTTTTTTTTTTTTCTTTTGTCATTTTAGGGCCGCACACGCGGCATGTGGAGGTTCCCAGGCTAGGGGTCTATTCAGAGCTGTAGCGGCCGGCCTATAGCACAGCCATAGCAACGCGGGATCCGAGCCGCGTCTGCAACCTACACCCCAGCTCACAGCAACGCCGGATCCTTAACCCACTGAGCAAGGCCAGGGATTGAACCCGCAACCTCATGGTTCCTCGTCGGATTCGTTAACCGCTGCGCCACGACGGGAACTCCCTGTACTTCCTTTTTGTTTCAATGCCCCTCTCTAGCTCTGGGAACACTTCTTGACTTCTTCAGTGATCAACAGAAGAAGCGGCTGGGAAAAACAAAAGCGTTTCCCACTCAGCCCTCGGCGTGCTGGGTCTCCTTGGTCCCAGCGAGCAGTACGCGGGGGCAGGGGGGCTGAGGACTCTGGCTGCCCTTCAGAAGGACGTCCTCCCGGCTACTGAAGCCCTGACCTTCTCTGCCGTAGCCCAGACTGGAGGCGCTCCCTGCCCTCTCCATGGGAGCAGGCATGACTCCAAGCACTTACCTTCTTCCTTGCAGCCATTTGTTTCTTCTAAAAAAGAGGAAGAGGCGGAAGAGGAAAGGAAGGGAGGGAGGCGTGGGAAGAGGAGGAAAGAGAGCGAGGAAAGAAACTGTCAGCAAACTATGAAATGGGTGGACACCCAAATGTAAACAGTGCTTCTGGGTGCCTCCTCTGAGGAGAGAAGGGAATGCAACTAGCCCCTTTGCTGTCCCTGATTCCGGTCATTCCTTTGACTCTGGGCCCTTGCACATGCTGTTCCTTCTGCCTGGAACATACTTCACACACGACTGGCTCCCTGGCTTCAAGCCTTTGCTTAAATGTCACCTTCCCTTGTCGCCCTTTAGAAACGTACCAACCTCTCCCGCACTGTATTTCCCTCTCCTTTGCTCTGCCATCTTCATAGGACTTGGTATCCAACAGACTTTTAGCCTACTTCTCTATTTGTTTTCTCTCTCTTCTCACAGTTCCACCTGGACGTAGATTCCCGTCTGTTCTATTCCCTGCTAAGTCTCCAACACCTAGAACAGGACTTAGCACAGATAAACTAATATTAACTAGTATTCACTGTTGGATGAACGAAAAAAGCTAGACTTTTTTTTTGGCCATGCCATAGGAGTGACCTGAGCCACAGCAGTGACAGTGCCAGATCCTTAACCCACTGTGTCACCAGGGAACTCCAAAGTTAGCCAGTTATGATGCTAAGATGATGATGATAAAGAGTGTAAGGTTTGGAGTTCCCATTGTGGTGCAGCAGAAACAAATCCGACTAGGAACCATGAGGTTGCGGGTTCGATCCCTGGCCTCACTCAGTGGGTTACAGATCTGGCGTTGCTATGAGCTGTGGTGTAGGTCGCAGATGCAGCTTGAAAAAGACTGTGAGGTTTGCTGAAAAAAAAAAAAAAAAACCTCAAAAAGAAAAGCTAATAACTCTATCTTTTTGTGCCCAGGAGCAAAAGCAAATGATGGGGCCAAATAGCATAGTCACTACTTACCATTTAACACCTGCAGGCTCAGCAAACCTAGGGAGACAACGCACAAATTGAACTGCCTACGACAGCATAAGTGCCCTCAGATCAACAGCCTCAACTGGCTCACCCCAGGCTACCTCCCACTTTCGCTCATGACATCGACTTGGACAGTATTAGAACCATCTGCTTGTCTCCACATCAGCGTATGTGGTGTTTAGGTCGAGGTACAGGCACATCAGATTCACCTTTGGGTTTCCACCATCCTGCCTGGTCCTGGCCCATAAGCAAGCTTCCCACCAAAAATCCCAGGGCATGTGTGCAGGGAGATATTCACCTAGTATCTCTGAGGTCATGCGTTCAGAAGGAAGTGGGGTCCAGGAGCCAAGACCACGTTCAGGGTTGCAGAGTCCAGAGGGTTGAGTCCAAGGGGCCGTGAGAGATGAGACCAAAACAAAACAAAATAAGATCAGAAGGAGGGGAAACTGGGAGCAAATGAGAGCAGAGCCCAGGTGGGTCGTGCTGAGCAGTTAACGGGGGAGCCCACTGAAAGCCCCACTGCGTGGGTTGGAGGGGAAATCCAGTGGCTTCAAGGACTTGCCCTGGATCAGGCTGGAAAGGCGGACACCACTTCTTCTCCGTGTATTTAGGGTCACCGAGTTGTAGGCACCTTGCATACGGATAACACCTGCCTTGTGAAGGAGCCGTGCAAAAGTACATAGCATAACCTATTAAAGGTGCTGCTTCTGGTGACTGGCCCTCAGATAACAGTAATGAGTGTTACTTATTGTCACCACCTTCGCCGTAAATGAATAACGTTGCCCATACCCCTGATTTGGGGAGGTAGTTGGTTCCCATTAGACATTATATATATATACATTTTTTTGTCTTTTTAGGGCTGCACTCACGGCATATGGAGGTTCCCAGGGTAGGGGTCGAATCACAGCTGTTGTTTCTGCTGCACCAAGACGGGAACTCCCCCATATTTTGTTTTTAATTTTTGGCCACATCCTCGGCATGTGGAAGTTCAGAGGCCAGGGACTGAATCTGTGCCATAGCCGTGACAATGCCGGGTCCTTAACCCGCTGAGCCACCAGGGGGCTCCAACGCCCACCTTTTTGAAAGTGAAAGTCGTACAGCTATTTTTTCCAGTCGCGCCAGGCGGGGGTCGGGGGGTGTTGAAAATAAAAATTCTCTGACTGGTGAGCTACGGCTAGAAAAAGACCCCATTTGCAGAGATAATAAAATGAACAAGACAAAAGGGAACAAGATGTGGAACAAGAATCTTACGTTTCAGTACTGTTGAGGTCCAGGCAGCGAGGAGGACAAATCCCAGCAGGAGTCCAGTCGGCACCGACAGACAGAGAAGAGAGGACAAGAAAGGGGTTAATTAGTTCCCTTTGCAGCTCAGTGGTTAACAAATCCGACTAGGAACCCTGAGGTTGTGGGTTTGATCCCTGGCCTTGCTCAGTGGGTTAAGGATCCGGCGTGGCCGTGAGCTGTGGTGTAGGTTGCAGACGCGGCTCGGATCCCGCGTTGCTGTGGCTGTGGTGTAGGCCGGCGGCTACAGCTCCTGTTAGACCCCTAGCCTGGGAACCTCCACATGCCGCAGGTGCGGCCCTAGATAAGGCAAAAAGACAAAAAGGGGGGGGGGGTAAGGGCTCCTTCCCGGCTCCTCCCTCACGTAGGAAGGAGGTGAGAGTGCTTCCCAGACCTCCTGGGAGCGGTCTTTGGGCTCCCACCGCTCTGCCCCGTCCTGGCCCATGAATGTGCTTCCCAACAAAACCCCGGGGCACGTGGGCAGCGACAGGTTCACCCAGCACCTCCGAGAGCGTCCACCCAGAAGGAAGCGGGGTCCAGGAGCCAAGACCACGTTCAGGGTTGCAAAGTCCAGAGTGCTGAGTCCAAGACTCCAGGTGACCCTAGATGCTTCTGCGGCCACTGGCCCCCTTTGCAGACCTACTTATCCAGGTGGCCAGAATCCCCAGGGACTGTTCTCTTTGGGGTTTTGTCCCCCAGGGATGAGGACGGTTGTCAGAAGAGGATCCCCTCAACCCAGGTTAATCTCATTTCTCTCCTGAGAGGTCAGGAGGGAGAAAGCTTGTGGAAGGAGTAAGGGGCACCCTTTGGTCCTCCTCCACAAATGCACACAACTCAATACCTCTTAGTGTTCTGGCGGGGCGGGGGGCGGTCCTCGGCTTTTGAGAATCTGGTAAAATCTGGAGACTTACAGCCTTGGACCCACCCACATCCCACACACGCTTGGGATCGTCCATGCAGCCTCCGGGGCGTGTGGACCCTGGTGGGCTCACCCTGAGCCTCCTTCAGAGACGGGGGTGGTAGACTGGGACCCCCCTCAACGGAGGGTCTCTCTCATCCTAAATTGAGAACAATCCAAAGAGCCCCTTCTCTTTCTTGTTTCCTCTTTGCCCAGCAAATACCCATAGAAAAGGAAGAATGACTTACTTTTGACTGGAAGGTGGAGCAGGACCAGAAGTCAAGGAGTCAACATGGAAAAAAATGAAGAAAATAAGGTCATTAAATATTCTTTTTTTTTTTTTTTGCTTTTTAGGGCTGTATCCATGGTAATAATAAAAAAAAGTGAGATTCAAACAATAGCTGAAAGCATTTAGATTTAAAAAGTCCAGGAGTTCCCACTGTGGCACAGCGGAAACAAATCCAACCAGTATCCATGAGGATTCAGGTTCGATCCCTGGCCTCGCTCAGTGGGTCGGAGACCGGGCATTGCCATGAGCTGTGGTGCAGGTTGCATACGTGGCTTGGATCCCGTGTCGCTGTTGCTGTGGCTCCAGTGCAGGCTGGCAGCTGCAGCTCCGATTGGACCATTAGTCTGGGAGCTTCTATATGTTGCGGATGCGGCCCTAAAAAAAGGCAAAAAAAGTCCAATCAGTGACCCCAAACCATGGAGTTACTGCCTCTCCATCTCAAGGACCAGAGACGGAGTGGAGATTAAAGGCAAGGCTCTATTTCCTCATCTGTCTGCTGCATCCCTGAGAATATGAAGACTCCAGCTGAACAATCTGCCTGTCGAGTTGAACTTGGTGGGTGCTGATGTGGAGTTTACTGTGTACAAGAATCACCACGTGGGGAGCCTGTTACAAGCGGAGCCTCCAGCTCCATCCCAGAAGTCGTGATTTCTTAGACGGATCTGACGTGGCATCTTCATCTTAAACAGAGACCCTGTGAGGCACTGCCCTGGCTCAGAGGTCAACACACTTCTATAAAGAACCAGATAGTGTCTATTTTAGGCTCTGCAGGCCACACAGCTCTGCCATTACAGCATGACAGCAGCCACAGACGATGCATAAACAACCGGGCGAGGCTGCTTGTCAATAAAACTTTATTTACAAAGACAGGCAGCCGGCCAGGCTGCAGTTTGCCAACACCCGCTCTGACTCAAGGGCTCCCAAGCCCTGTGAATCAAATCAGATTTGAAGAGAAGAGAAATCTTGTGAAGGAATAGATTCCTAGATTCCACCCGCTGGCATTCTCATGCAGCCACTCAGAATCCAGGCTCCCTCCACCGCCCTTCCTCGCAGAGGTGGTTGTTAAGTACGCCCAGCACAACTCCCCTGCAGTCTAGTCGTCCTATGTCCCTGGCCCCAGGCCAACACCTAAACACCAGGACCTGCACCAACCCTTCCCCTGAATTTTTAATGAAACCTAAAAGTTTTAAGTCACGAGCTCAGAGCCATCCCAGTACTTACTTTCCTCTTCCATCCTGTCTGGAGGTGAGAACGCAGGCAGCCAGGTTCCACCGGGGGGTGGGGGGGTGAGTAGAAAGAGAAGATTCGGGTTAAGATTCACATCCTAGACACCTTTACATAAACATCCCTGACCAGTCAGAGGAGAGAGAGCAGGGGGCAGAAGCGCTACTGGACGGGTGATGGATGAAGGTGCCGATTCCAGAACAAATATCCACGCATCAGCTACTCTGTGCCAGCTGTGGCAGGGACATGGAAAGCAAGGCAGACAAGGTCCTCACGCACGGGGGACACGGGCGAGCTGGGTCTCGTCGGAGAGGCGGGCAAACAAGAGTCGGAGACTGGATGCGGGCACGGATGAGTGTTTCTGGGGCAACCTACAGGGCCCAGCGGGGTCCTAGTAGGGGCGATGAGTTGCTGACCTTGTGGGGGTGCCAGGGAAGGCCTCTTGAAGGCATTGTCACTGAGCCTGAGACCTGAAAGACGAGGAGGGGTCAGCCAGGCGAAGACACTTGAGGGGGAGCGAGAGGAGAGCCCAGGTGGAGGGAAGATGGCAGGCACGGTCGGGGGAGTCTGGAGCTTCGGAAGGAGCCAGGGAGACCCGCTGCGGGGGCACAGGAGCAGGAGACGACCACGCACGAGGGTATCCGGAGCTGGGTGCCACAGACCCCTGCAGGTCATTTTAAAAGACCTCAGGCTTCATCCTAAGAACCACGGGGACTCATGCAACGATTTGGACCGAGCTCTGTGGATGACTAGCGTCGCCAGCTCACCCCACAGGCTTGGGCTCTGGGCTCCTCCCCACGAGAGTGGAATGATAACAGGTGACCAGCGTCCTGGTTTTGCCCGGGACTCGAAGGGGTTCCCAGGGTGAGAGAGTTTTAAGGCTAAAAACGGGAACGTCCTGGCTGCCCGCGGTCACTCGAGAGGCATCCTCTGCTCTGAAGATTCTAAGAAACAGTACAGGCAGAGCCCTGAGAACACACTGGCTTTTCAAAGGTGCTTCGTGACACTTCCCGTAGTTGCCACTTGGACCCTGAAGCTCTGCTTTTTTTCTGGGCCTCGGTTTCCCCATCGATGCCTGTGGCCTCGTCCCCCCACCCCCGCCCCGACCCCACTTATTAGTTTTTTCTGCCTCATGGTGGCTGTATGACACTGACCCCGGGCTGCATGGTCATGTCATGTGTTGATAAAGTCCAGCTGTTTTCCAAGGAGGGAGGTTCTGGCTGGCTGATGTGGGTGGATGAAGTGGGTTACTGGAGGGTAGGGACTGGGGAGAGCTGCGTTTACTCAGCTTGTTAGAAGGAGACGGATCTGGAGCTCACTTGCCAACGTGGGAAGGCGAGAAAGGGAGACGAGAAGAAAGAAAATGTATTACTCGGCGGCGGTGAAATAGAGGAAAATAATGCCACTTGCAACAACATGCATGGACCTAGAGAGTCTCCTGCTAAGTTAGGTAAATTAGAGCAAGACAAACCTCACAGATCGCTTATGTATGGGATCTAAAATGTGATACCAGCGAACTTACTTACAAAACATACACAGACTCACAGACGTCAAAAACAAACCTATGGTTACCAGAGGGGAAAGAGGGAGGTGGGGGCAAATGAGGCATTTGGAATTAAAATATAACACACTACTATATGTAAAATAGGTAAGTAACAGCACCCACTATATAGAGCAGGGAACTCTATGCAATATTCTGCAAAAGAACCTGAAAAAGAATGGTATGTGTGAATATATATGTGTATGTATACACATATGTTTATACGTAGTTTATATATAAATCCGTATAAAATATAAACATGGTTTATATAGATATAAAACATAGTTTATATATACATATAACTTTATCGCTTTGCTGTACACCTGAAACTCACACAGTATTATAAAGTATACTCCAATGTAAAATAAAAATTCGATTAAAAAAGAAACCCGAAAAATTTCAAAAAAAAAAAAAAAGAAAGCGAGCAGAGATGGGAGAATGTCACTCAAGACGGTGACTCTTCTTGACACTGTCATCTGTACGAAACGCGTTAATTGTAGACCTGAGCAGATTTCTCCTGGGAACCAGGGAGGGAGGACCCTGCTCCCAGACTGATGAGAAAACAGAGAGAGCACGGAGCTGTAAACAGCTCAGAGTGGAGAGAAGCAAGCTACCTGCTCCTTTTCGGACTCCTGCCATCTCCGTAGGAGCAGGACCCGTGATGAGGGCTTTGGCTTCCAGAACCCATGGAAGGGTGGGGTGGGGGTGGACCGGCCCGCTTAACCAGCCCCCTAAGACCTGACTTTTTCATGTTTTTTATTACAACATCGTAAGCACCTCTTACAGTGCAGATGACCAGCCCTCCTCTATGGGGAAGAGAAGGGACTTGCTGATGGTCCCGAATACTGGGAAGGAAACCAGCTGGGTTGAAATCCAGGCACTTCTCCGGGAAGCCCAGCCCACCTCCACTCTGCTTCCACCGCGAGACCCAGCATGTCCTGTGCAACGGGACACGAACACTTGGGGCTGGGGATAAGACCTCAGGTGGCACAGATTTGCTTTAACTCCTTGGCATCACGTAGTGGGACTATCTAATTGTATATCTGACATCCAATTCCCTTCACAATTCTTTATTTTTCTTTTTTGGCCACAACCATGGCATATGAAGTTCCCGGGCCAGGGACCGAACCTGTGCCACAGCAGGTATTTATACCATGGCTGTGCAATGCGGGATCCTTAACCCGCTGCGCCACAAGAGAGCACAGCAAAGTTTTCTTTCCTTTTCCTTTTTTTTTTCATCAAGTTTCCTTTTCAAGCTTACCTGTTGAAGTAAAACACGGAGTCCGTTTAAAGGAAAATATAAATGATAGCATCAGATTGGACAATCATATATGTGGCAGGAGCTTCTATTGCGGTTCAGTCTCTCTACCTGTGAATTCAGGGACTGATTTCTTTCAGCCATCCCATTATCAAAAATCAAAAACTTGTGGGGCAGGAGGGATAAATTAGAGGGTTGGGACTGACATATGCACACTGCGACATATAAAATAGATAGGCAACAAGGACCTACTGCATAGCGCAGGGTAATCTAATTAATACTGTGTAGATACCTATATGGGAAAAGAATCTGCAAAGGAACGGATATATGCATAACTGATTTACTTTGCTGTATACCTGAAACTAATGCAATTTTCTGAGCCAACTGCAGTCCAATAAAATTCGTTTTTTAGAAAACAAGAAGTTAGATGATGTCCCATGTTGCCGAAGGTGTGGCCAAATTAGCATTCTTCTAGGCTGTGTGTGGAACTGTACATTTTTTAAGCCTCTGTCCAAACTCAGAAGGCTTATGCCCTTTGACTCAGCCATATTCCTTTGAGAAATTTATCTTAAAAATATGTGTATGCAAAAACAAAAATATCAGTGATTGTAAAAGAATGTTTGTTGTCCAGTTCCTGTTGTGGCTCAGTGGTAACAAACCTGACTAGTATCCATGAGGACGCAGGTTCGATCCCTGGCCTCGTTCAGCAGGTTAAGGATCCAGCATTGCCCTGAGCTGTGATGTAGGTCACAGCTGCGGCTCAGATCTGGTGTTGCTGTGGCTATGGTGTAGGCCAACGGCTAAGTTCCAATTTAACACCTAGCCTGGGAACTTCCACATGCCGCAGGTGCAGCCCTAAAAAAGATAAAAAAAAAAAGTTTGTTGTGCATTGTTTGCAATGGCATAAAAACACATCTGTAAATAAATTAGGGAATAATGAAATTTCTGTGAACAGGAAACTCAATTAAATCATATGAGTATCAATGAAATATTATTCAGACCTCTGAAAGAGGTAAAGTTCCATTGCTGAAATGCATGATATTTTAAACTCAAAATGTTGAGGCTATACATATATAAGTGTGCGTATTTCTCATAAAACTACACAAGAGACTAGTAATGGTGGCTGTTTCTGGACGGTAGAACTGGGGATGGAATGGAGACAAGATTTGAACTTTTGCTTTATGTTCCAACAACTTTTCTGTGTGTGTATTCTATTTTTATAACTTAAAAACAATTGGAGTTCCCGTTGTGGCTCAGTGGAAATGAACCTGACTAGTATCCATGAGGACGTGGGTTCGATCCCTGGCCTTGCTCAGTGGGTTAAGAATCCGGCGTTGCCGTGAGCTGTGGCATAGGTCACGGGTGCGGCTCAGATACGGCATTGCTGTGGCTGTGGCGTAGGCCAGTGGCTATAGCTCTGATTCAACCCCTAGCCTGGGAACCTCCATATGCCACACCTGCAGCCCTTTAGATAGATAGACAGATTGATTGATTGATTGATTGACTGATTAATTAATTAAAAATTGACCACAGAACACATATGAGATAAAATCCTAGCTCTCACGTTATAAAGTAATGAAAATTTCTAGTACCTTAAAATTCAAAGAAACAAAAAGTTATTGGATACTATCTGAATGGTTCTTCCAAAGTAAATAAATAAAACATAAATAATGAAACACTTCTAAATAAGAACACAAATGAGTCTCTAAGTCTGTGTTACCTTACAGACAAGAGAAGAGAAAACACCAGAAGGGACAGAATCTTCCCACTTACCATCTGAAGAAAGCCTGCTCGTCATACCTGAGGAAGGAGACACAAAAGGACGCAAATGCTATGGAAGGAAATATTCCTAATTAATTGGTTTCCCCAGGTCAAAAGATTTAATAGACTCTCCTTTGGGAGGCACGGGATGGCTATGATAGCTCGGGCATGATTTAGGGTTTCCTCAATATCCCCACTGTCCTTTATTCCAGCCCCAGCATCACCAGCAGGCTCACAGTCTCAAATTTAATTTCTGTTCCCTTGTGAGTCTGTTCCCCCCAGCCTTTGAGTTCCTAAAGAGTGAGCATATCTGATCCGTCTTTGGGTTTCCACCACCCAAGCCCACATTTGATGGTCAACGATTCTTGCTCAAAGGTCCCCTCCCCCCACCAAGTTCACAGCCGGAGGGGATCCCGAACGTGGCAAGGTATTTACCTACGATTCCTGGGAGCAGCCCGTCCAGAAGAGCCGGCAGCACGGTGGTCAAGGAGACAGATGTGGTACAGATGGTGGGACCCCGGAGATGAAATCCAAAAGTAGAAAACCAAAAATAAGATCAGATGCCGAGGCTGGGAAATAGAGTCCACAGGGGGTGATGGGGAGGGGTGGGGTGAGATTTGTGTGTGATTTGGGGGAGATTTAAGTGAGCTGGGATATGGTCATGGACCACTCTTCAGCGATGCAGGGCAGTGGGGGGGCGCTTTGCTTCATGACTCCAGAAAGAGGCACCAAGCCGGTTCCTCCTAGTGACCTTGCAACAATACTTTCAGATTAGAGAGCTGTCCCTGTGCTGCTGGTGGTGTTTGGAGGTGGGGGCCTTTGGGAGGTAATCAGGCTGAGTGGATGTCATGAAGATGAGACCCCCAGGACGGGATCAGTGTCCCTAAATAAAGGAGGAAAGACCAGAACTCTCTCCACCGTAGGAGGACCCGGGGAGGAGGCAGGTGTCTACAGACTGAGTCCTCACTAGGGACTCAACTGCTGGCACCTCGATCTTGGATGTCCAGCCTCCAAAACTGTGAGATGGAAACGCCCATTGTTTAAACCGCCCAGGCAATTGTATTTTCTGATAGCGGCCCAAACTGAGACACCATCCATAGGACTTACTGAATAGTGACTGATGACAGTGACTTTTTTCCTGCCTGATCTTAGGAGACAGAGATGGAAATCAGTGTGTCGGCCTAAATATCAGATCTCAGGTAGATCTGGATTAAACTCCAAGATGGAATGGCTTTCTCTTAATCATATATAGAGCATGGCAGTGTGCTCGATTTCTGGGCAATCGGTTTTTAAGGGGGAAGGAGGAGCACAGTATTTTGGTTTCACCAAGATGATACAAGTCTCAGAGTTCCCTTAGTAGCACAGGGGAAATGAATCCAACTAGGAATCATGAGGTTGCGGGTTCGATCTCTGGCCTCGCTCAGTGGGTTAAGGACCTGGCGTTGCCGTGAGCTGTGGTGTAGGTCGCAGATGCGGCTCGGATCTGGTGTTGTTGAGGTTGTGGTGTAGGCCGGCAGCTGTAGCTTCAATTTTTTTTTTTTGTCTTTTTGCCTTATCTAGGGCCACACCCGCGGAATATGGAGGTTGGAGGTTCCCAGGCTAGGGGTCTAACAGGAGCTGTAGCCGCCGGCCTTCGCCACAGCCACAGCAACACGGGATCTGAGCCGCGTCTGCAACCTACACCACAGCTCACGGCAACTCCGGATCCTTAACCCACTGAGCAAGGCCAGGGATCGAACCCGCAACCTCACGGTTTCTAGTCGGATTCCTTAACCACTGAGCCACGACAGGAACTCCTGTAGATTCAATTTGACCCCTAGCTTGGGAACCTCCATATGCCACAAGTGGGGCCCTAACCCCCCCAAAAAAAAGGATAATACAAGTTGACTTTTTATGTCTCTAGATTAGAAGCTGGGCCTGGGACAGCCAGGAGAAGAAAGACTCATTAAAGGTCAGCAGAAATTGCTCAGACAATCATCTCAGAACCTAAAGGGAGGAGATGGCACAGGAGTCTTACCCTTCAGCACTGTGGACATGCAGGCAGCACCCAGGGTGGCCGGTGGGGTCATTTTCCCGTAGAAGTTCAGAGAGAATATGAAATGAAATAAGTCATCCTTTCTACCCCATTGCATCCGCTCCATCCCGAGACAGGACAGGGCACCAGAATGAGAAGCTGTGACTCTCTCTAAGAGCCAGGCAGCCCCAGAAGTCCAGAAACCCAGGGAGCCCATTGTCTGCAGCATCCAACCCCCCGCCCCCCTGCATCTGAGTCTCTGGGGGCTGGCAGAGGAGGGTCTCCATAGCAACCAAAAGTCAGAGACCAGGATGCTGAAGACTTGGCAAAGAGGGAGCTGGTCTGCTCCGCACGGTATTTGTATCACCTGAAACCCACCCATGGGTCCACACTATCCAATCCAGGCTAGTGGCGTGCTTGAGAGCGGAAAGTCCTACTGAAAATACAATCAAAGCCACGAAGTGCACGTTCCCAGAAAACCCCAAAGCTTCTCTCTCCCTCTCACCCACTTTCATATAAGATTAGAGAAGCTTGTTGGTCTCCCCAGTTTCCATCCAGTTGCTCCCAGAGAGCCACAGATTCTGGGTTTGGAGGCGGGCTGGGTGGAGAACACCCTCTGAGCTGCCCAGGTTGAGGGTGGCGCGCAGCCCTCTCCCCGCTCCCCTTTGCCCCTGCCTTCCCTGGTTGATGGGCTCCCTAGTTATGCACCGAGAAGGAAAAAAACTTACATTTGACTGGAAAGGGCGAGGGACCCAGGTGTCAATGAATTGACATGGAAGATAAAAGCAAGACAGAAAGCTGGATTAATACAAATATTCTCCTCCTTGGTTAACTTCCACATGCATTTTTTCATTCCTTCACTTACTTGCCTATTGTTTTATGGGAAGGGATCTCATGAGACAATATTTTTATGTAATTTGTCACATATAATTAGACACAGATCAAACAGCTTGATAACTCTCTGGGCAAGCCCTTGTTTGTGGGGAGCCCTTATTTAACATTACAGTTTTATAAATGAATCCCAGAGACAGATTATACCTAATACATATGTAAAATTGTAAAATTACATAATTAATTATATATAGTAATGGTATCGATATAATGTAATGTATTTGTGTTATGAATTAATTACATATTATATGCTTAATTGTATAATTGACATAATGTACTATATAGCTGTAAAATTCTTTTTTTTTTTTTTTTTGGCCATGCTCATGGCATGTGGAAGTTCCCTGGCCAGGGATCAAACCCTAACCACGGCAGTGACCTAAGTTGCTGCAGCAACAATAATGGATCTTTTACCCACTGTGCCATGAGGAACCTCCCTTAGAATTCATAGCTAAAACAGGCATGTTATTACATACGATTGGAGAAGTTTTGATTCGGGATTTGTTCAAAAGAGCAAAACTTTTGGAAGCAATTTGAATACCCATCAGCTTTATGGATTTGCCTGTTTTGGACACTTCATATAAAAGGAACAAGCTAACAGGCAGTCCTTTGACACTGGCGCCTCTTACTTAGTACAACGTTTCTAAGGTTCATCTATCTGTAGCGTGTGTCAGGACGTCATTTCTTCTGATGGCTGAATGATACTCCATTGTGTGGACAGACTACATTTTGTTTATCCATCCATCCATCAGTCGATGGACATTTGGCTTGTTTCCACCTTTTGGCTCTTATGAATAGTGCTGCCATGAACGTTTGTACATAACTTTGTGTGTGGATATATGTTTTCCGTTCTCTTGCATCGAAGAGAAATTGCTGGGTCATGTGGCAATACACGTGTTTAACATTTTGAGACACTGCCAGACTGTGTCCACAGCAATGAACCATGTTACATTTTCACCAGCATTCCAGTTTCTCCACCTCGTGGTCAATACTTTCTATCATCTATTTTTCAGTTACAGCCATCCTAATGGGTGTGAAATGGTATCTCATTGTGGTCTCAATTCTTATTTCACTGATAGTGAGTGATTTTGAATGATTTCCATGTGTATATTGACAGGTGTATAAATAAATATTTTTAAATTAAAATTTTTAGATTTCTAATAAGGTAAATATCAATGGAGATAACCCACATTTAAAGACAATAAAACTTCTTTGGGATCCTCAATAATTAGAGTGTTCAGGGTCCCTGAGGTCATAAAGTACAAGAAGCTCCAGCTAGCCTGAAGGTGGTTTGGTCAGAGTGTGACTCTACTGGAAATATTCCAACTATTCTTTCATGCTGGTGAGAGCTTTCTAGTCACCCACTGAGCCCTGTCTTCCCCAGACAGAAGGATGAATGAGGGCAGATCTTTGGGCTGTAAGCATCAATACGAGACAAAGACGGCAGTGGCTTCCTTTTACTTCTATGCCTTGGCTCCCAAAACAGAGCCCACTTTTCCTCAGAAGCCCCAGAGGACTATTAAAATCTTCAGGAATCTGAGAGGAGCTGACTTTACAGGTCTTACTTTTTTCTTCAGTTGTGACTGGAGGCAAAAATGTTAGCCATGCGGATCCCAACAGGAGCAGGAAGCAGGAGGCAACGAGAGAACTCAGCATTAGACTCAGATCGCTGAAACGCCCAAGGAGACCAGAGGGGAAATTTCCCATGGAGACCAGCTAACCCACCCACTCTATCGATAAAGCTACTCAAGCCCATCATCTTGATCTCTTGCCACCCAACATCCACCAACCATCCACCCATTCATCATCCATCCATTCATCCACTTAACCGTCATCCATCCAATCTTCCATTCATTCACTATCCATCCTTCCATCCATTCATTCACCGTCTATCCACTATTCGTTATTGACCGTCCATCCAGCATCTAACCAGCATCTTCCATTACCCATCCATCTACCCACCATTTGTTCATCATCCACCCATCCATTCTCCATCCAGCCAACGTTCACTGGCCGCATACACTGGCCACAGGTCTGTACTTGACTCTGGGAATGTAGAGGAATTATACTCATTTCCTGCTCTGCAGGCATTTGTGAGACTGGTGGAGGAGAGAGGCTAGTACAGGAGTGAACCTGACATCTTAGGAGTTCCCGTCGTGGCTCAGTGGTTAATGAATCCGACTAAGAACCATGAGGTTGCGGGTTCGATCCCTGGCCTTGCTCAGTGGGTTAAGGATCCGGCATTGCTGTTAGCTGTGGTGTAGGTCGCAGATGCGGCTCAGATCCTGCGTTGCTGTGGCTGTGGCGAAGGCCGGCGGCTACAGCTCCTGTTAGACCCCTAGCCTGGGAACCTCCATATGCCACGGGTGCGGCCCTAGAAAAGACAAAAAAAAAAAAAAAACAAGACGTCTTAAGCTCTGATCTCATGGAACCTGTGACCTGTGGATGCCCTGAGCATTTCACAGGCTCTAAACAGCATGTCTAAAAGGGAATCTGAGAGGGCCCCCCCACCCATCAAAAAAATAACCTGTTACTTTTGGTTAATAAAATAAATATTCATGAGTTCACACAGATATCATTACTTGAATAAACAAAGAGAGAAGCATTGGGTCCTTCTCACAGAAGAATTCCGATTAATACATGTAGCCGGAGTAAGAAAAATAGAAAATCACCATCGTGCAAATGCAATAATCATTTTTGCAGAAAGATCCACAGACGGTTGCTAAAATCAGTGCTGAAATTTGAGGAGAAATAGGTATTTGCATCATCTCCGACAATCTTCTCCTCCAGGATATTTATTAATTACAAAGGGAAAAATAGTAAATGGATTCTATAAAAGTGTGGCAGACACCGCCTAACCAAGTGATCACATTTAGCATCTTGAGTAGTAAGACAAAGTGTAATCACATAATCCCTGAACATAATGTGCAGAGAATGGCATGGCACCACTTTTGTAGTATTCCTCCCTAAAAAGGGTAACCTCAGTTTAGTCATGAGGCAACCAGACAAACTCAAGTCAAGAGACATTCTGCAGAATATCTGACCCGGGCTATTCAGAAACGTCAAGGTCATGAAATATTGGCCAGCTTCAGTCACAAGTTCCAGGAACTAATCACAAGAGTAAGGAGGTGTGATGACCCAGGGCAGTGTGGGGTCCTGGACCGGATCCTTAAATAGAAAAAGGGCGATTGTAGGAAAACCAGTGACATTTGAATAAGGTCTGTGATTCAGTTTGCAATGGTTTTGCAATGGTGTTAAGGTCTTGATTTTTTCTTTTTTTTTTTGGCTGCACCCATGGCATAGGGAAGGTCCTGTGGGCCAGGGATCAAATCTGAGGTGCAGCTGCAGCGATACCAGATCCTTAACCCACTGCACCACAATGGGAACTCCAAGGTCTTGGTTTGGGTCCCTGTACTATGGTTAGGTAAGATGACTTACCATCATCTTACGGCATTTGGGAATTCTATTTTCTGCAAGTCTAAAATTATTTCAAAATAAAGGTTGGGAGTTCCCCTCACAGCTCAGCAGGAATGAATCTGACTAGTATACATGAGGGCGCAGGTTCCATCCCTGGCCTTGATCAGTGGGTTAAGGATCTGGTGTTGCTGTGAGCTGTGGTGTAGGTTGCAGACGTGGCTCGGATCCTGCGTTGCTGTGGCTGTGGTGTGGGCTGGTGACTACAGCTCTGATTCGACCTCTAGCCTGGGAACCTCCACGTGTCATGAGTGTGGCCTTAAAAAGACGATAAATAAATAAATAAACAAATAGTGAAAGTTTAAAAATGAGTTGCCCTATAGAACTTGCCCTTTTCAGTTAAGGGAAGCTTCAATCATCCATTTGCAAAAAAGAAAAAAAAATCATGGGAGTCTTTCACTCTCTTTCCCTCACCTCCAGCTTGTCATGTGTCGCTCAGCCCCGTCCACTCTTGTCCCTTAATGCCTCCTAACCTTCCACGTACCCCTGCCTCCACCTTGACGACTATACCCATCTCCTAGCTGGTGTCCTTTCTTCTATGCCGGTTCCCATCTAATCGGTTCTTCACGCAGGGGCAAGACTGATTGTTGAAGCAAGCGCGTGCGCGCGCACACACACACACGCACGCGCGCACACACACACACACACGCCCCTAAATAAGATATTCCTTTGCTGAAAACCCTTTAACGGCTTCCCTTTGATACCCACATGCTCTGGGACCCGGCTCCTCCCTGATCCCACCCGCCACGATCCCACCCACTGGGCCGCCCGCCCATCCACCATGGTCCACACACACTGTCTTTTCAGATCCACCAGGGGGCAGAATCTTCCTGCCCCAGAACCTTTGCTCGTGCGGTTCCCTCCCCCCGCAGTCGTCTCCCCCTAACTGGTCGGCTGGCCGGCTCCCGCTCATCCAGGTCCCAAACGTCTCTTCTCCCGCCTTTCCGGAACTGCCACCCTAGGGCGTATTTGTCTAACACGAGAATTCCAAGCCCATGGGATTAGGTCTCTCCTTTCCACGCACGTGGAATAAACCAGGAATTCAAGCCCCGCTCGCGGAGTGAATGAGGCAGCGGGAACCCAGCTCTGTGACAAGACTCAGGTCCTCTTGTGCATTTACCAGGCTGAGGTGTGCGGTCTCCCTAGAATTCTGTAGCCGTGATACCGCTAACCTCAGGCACTACACAGGCTTAACCTCATCCACGACGCGCAGCAATCCCGTGCTCAGGAGATTCTGACCGTGCCCAGTGGGTGAGATGGAGACGCTGAGGTTTACAGAGGCCATCTGCCCCACCCCCAACGTCCAAGAGGTCGGTGATTAAACCAGGATGCAGACACAAGCCTGTCCGTCCCCATGGTACCCAGGACTCATCCACCCCTCCATCTCCACCCTGGGAAAGGGGAAATGAGGATGTCTACACAAGAGGCAGGGAGGAGGCTGGTTGGCCTTCAGGAGGCTGAGGGCAGCCGCCACTGTAAGAGGCAACAGGGGCCGGTACACGGTTACCTTCCCGGGGAACGCAGGCTCCCGCCAGTCCCAGGAAAGACAGAATCAGCAGCAGCATCTTCAGAAGGGGCCCTGGTATGTGCATGGTGGGGCCGGGATTTGGGGTGGACGCTCTCCTTCCAGGACACACGGGACTCTGGTCACCCACTATTCTCCCAAACTCCAAGGACAAAGGTCCCCGCCTACGCATGCCCTCCAGCTGGCCTGCAGGCTGACAGGTGTCCCAGCCCTGTGCCCATGCTGCCAGGGGCTGACACGGGGACAGCTTCTTCCCATCGGCGCCTGCTTATTTATCATAAAGCAACACTTTAAAAATCATGGGTTTGGAGAACAGACTTGTGGTTGCCAAGGGGGAGGGGGAGGGAGTGGATAGACTGGGAATCTGGGGTTAATAGAGGCAAACTATTGCCTTTGGAGTGGATAAGTAATGAGATCCTGCTGTATAGCACAGGGAACCCTATCTAGTCACTTATGATGGAGCACGACGGAGGATAATGTGAGAGAAAGAATGTATGTGTATGTGTGACTGGGTCACTTTGCTGAACTGCAGAAAATTGACAGAACACTGGAAACCAGCTAGAATGGAAAAAATAAAAATCATTTAAAAAAAGATTGGAGTTCCTGTTGTGGCTCAGTGGTTAACGAATCTGACTAGGAACCAAGAGGTTGCGAGTTCGATCCCTGGCCTCGCTCAGTGGGTTAACGATCCGGTGTTGCCGTGAGCTGTGGTATAGGTCACAGATGCGGCTTGGATCCCGCATTGCTGTGGCTGTGACAAAGGCCGGCAGCTGTAACTCCGATTTGACCTCTAGCCTGGGAACCTCCATATGCCGCGGGTGCAGCCCTAGAAAAGGCAAAAACACAATAAGATAAGATACAATAAGATAAAATAATAAAATAAAATAAGAAAATGGAATAAACCTAAGATAAATTAAAACAAAAACTACACTTTAGAATGAGTCCCTGTTGAGCTTGCCATCCTACAGTCCCTGTCTCCTGCCCAGCTCCTGTTTCGTAAGGCCCAGGACTTCAAAGGTTTTTGTTGTTTTGTTTTGTTTTGTAATTCTTAAGTGATGAGAGGAAAAAAGGCAAAAGAAGAAGAATATTTTATAATACGAAAATTATATGGAATGAGAGTGGCAGTGCTTATAAATAACATTTTGTTGGGACACAGCCTCAGCCATCACTCCTGCACGGTCAGGCTGCAGGGGCAGAGGTGAAGAGATGTGGTACAGACTGTCTGACCCTCCAAGTCTAAACTATTTGCTCTCTGGCCCTTTGGAGACAGAGTTTGTCAACCTCATCCTAGACAAACTGTAAGTTTCAGAAAAGCAGCTCTTAGGTGGGAAAAGAAACAAGGCCTAAAAGGATGAAACATCAGCATAACCAGCCGAATCCAGACTTGCAGCCTCCTCTTATCCAAAAGGCCCAAGGAACGGACTGAGTTCCCTAGGACAAGGAGCCCCAAGGCCACAGACTACACGGCTCAACAAAACAACCCGCCTATAAAAAACCAAGCTCTCCCCTGCAGGGGAGCCTGAGTCTTGCTTCCTCAGAGCTCCCGGCTGCTATGTTGATCAATAAACTCTGCCTGCGACCTCATCGCTCCAGCCTCTGCCTCCTTCTTCCCTGCTATTCTAACAGCAACAAAACAAAACACTGGATGTACCTTTTTTTTTTTTTGCTCTTTAGGGCCAAACCCAAGGCATATGGAGGTTCCCAGGCTGGGAATCAAATCGGAGCTGTAGCCGCCGGCCTACACCACAGCCACAGCAACGCAGGATCCGAGCCGCGTCTGCGACCTACACCACAGCTCACGGCAACGCCGGATCCTTAACCCACTGAGCGAGGCCAGGGATCAAACCCACAACCTCATGGTTCCTAGTCGGATTCGTTAACCACCGAGCCACGACGGGAACTCCCTGATGAAAAAATTAAATAATAATAATGGAAAGATATTCATTCCTCAGCTGTAACAACGGTACTACATCAACCTACGATCTGAATGAGAAGGAAAACTCTGCGTATCCAGGATCTGGTGTCTGGGGAGAGCCCTTCCTTGCTGGCCATCCACTCGAGGCCACAAGCAGAGGAGGGGCCAGCCCTCCAGTTTCTTCTTGCAAGGACCCAAATCCCATCCTAAGCACTGCACCCCCACAGCCTCATCACCTCCCAAAAGCCCCTCCTCCAAGTACCGTCCGGGTGGGGATCAGGACTTCAACACACAAATTGCGGGGGGGACATCAGCCTTCGGTTCATAACACACGCACACACCCATGTTCCTACCGACACTATTCACAGCAGCCAAGAGGTGAACGCGACCCGATGGTCCGCAGATGGACGGATAAAGAGAACATGGTCTCTCGCACGGGTTACACCAGCTATAAAAACAGATGGGAGTTCCCTTCGTGGCTCAGTGATTAACGAATCCGACTAAGAACCATGAGGTTGCGGGTTCAATCCCTGGCCTTGCTCAGTGGGTTAAGGATCCAGTTGCCGTGAGCTATGGTGTAGGTTGCAGACGCGGCTCGGATCCCATGTTGCTGTGGCTGTGGCGAAGGCCGGCGGCTACAGCTCCTGTTAGACCCCTAGCCTGGGAACCTCCATATGCCGCAGGTGCGGCCCTAGATAAAAGGCAAAAAGACAAATAAAATAAAATAAAAACAGATGAAGTGCTGACAGAGCTAAATTACGTGGATGAAGCTTACAAATCTGATGCTCGGTGGAATCAGACAGACACAAAAGACCACATATTCTGCGACCGCGTTTACGGGAAACATCCAGAACTGGTCAAGCCCCGGGGGACAGAAAGTGGATCAGGGGTTGCCAGGGGCTGAGGGCAGGAGGGAAGAGGAACGAACTGCTTCAGGAGAATGAGAAAGGGCTTTCCTTGGGGGGGAAGGGGGCATAAAAATGTTTTGGAATTAAGCGTACTTGGTGGCAGCCAGCCATTGTGACTGTACCGCCGCCCAGGAACACACTGTGAAACGGTCCGTTTTATGCTAGGTGAAGTCAATCTCAATTCCAGAAATTTAATGGTGGAAAAATAGACCAAAGTCTCTAAAAATAACAATAAAATCGCAGCCTGTATGACTCACCCCCCCCAAAAAAAACCCCACACAACACAATCACAGTGACCGTACATATGAAAATTAAATTTAGCAATGAAACCATCAGCTGCAACCCCCTGGCTCTGTCGAGGGAAATTAACAGAGACACTGCAACCTTTCTGTGCAGTCCCCAGGGCTTCACGGGGTGGGAGGGAGGAGCGCTCTGTCCCTGCCACCAAGGCCACCACTCCCACGGGGCGGGGGTGGGCAGCCGCAGTCTCACCCGGTGTGACCTGCTCCACCACACACACAACCCTCCTCCCATCTCCTCCCAACGTCTAGGAAATCCTGAGGTGCTTGAACTTCACCTTGACAACCCATTTCCTGGACTCTGGCCGGCTCTCTGGTCAGTCCCTTCAGGTCTACCCCGGATGGAGTGTCCATTGGACTCTCTTGTCCCCCACTGAACAGATAAGGGGGCAAGGAACTTACAAGATTTGCCCAGAAGTGACCTGCGGCATGTTGGGAAGGGACCAGGCTGTGAAATCAGAAAAGTACGGGGTTAACATATACGTGTCACTATAGGCAAAATAAATCACTAACGCGAACTGCTATGTTTCACAGGCAGGAAAAGAGGATGGGGTCAAACTTCAGCCCCTCCGCCTCCTGAGTCTGTGAACTTGGACAAATGATTTCTCCTTTTGGTCCTCACTTTCCTGGTAGAAGTAAAAATGGAGACACGGTAGCAACAGCTAATATTTTTATAGCATCGACTGTATACCAGACACTCCTCCGGTGCCTGTGTATCTAGTGATTCCTGCCACCCTAGGAGACAGGAGCTGTTGTTGGCTCTGTTTTATAGATAAGGAAACTGACAAGAAGCAGCCCAAGTGTCCACTGACAGAGGAATGGATAAAGAAGATGCGGTACATACAATGGAATACTACTGGGCCATAAAAAAGCATGAAATAATACCGTTTGCAGCAACACGGAGGCAACCAGAGATCGCCATATTCAGTAAGTCAGACAGAGAAAGACAAATACCACGTGATATCACTTATATGTGGAATTTCAGAAAAAGGATACAAAAGAAGTTACTTATACAAATTTTTGTTGGCTTTTGTCTTTTTAGGACCACACCGGCGGCACGCAGAGGTTCCCAGGCTAGGGGCTGAGTTGGAGCCTCAGCTGCCAGCCTACACCTGAGCCACAGAAACGCCAGATCTGAGCTGCATCTGCCACCTACACCACAGCTCACAGCAACACCAGATCCTTAACCCGCATCCTCATGGATCCTAGCTGGGTTCAATACCACTGAGCCACAACGGGAACTCCTATATCTATTTACTCATGATACTCTGTAGCCCAGAGTCCACAAAGCTGATATTTACTTGCAGATCAACTGCTGGGCGTCCACACAAATCCTGCCTGTGGAAGTCCTTTAAAGGTTGTTTTCAGCCACTAACATTCTGAGTGTGCATGGCTTCATGGGTTTCACGCCCTCTTCTCACAGAAGGCGGGGTGGAGAAGGCATAAAGGGTCCACTGGAGGTAAGGCCAGGGGACAGATGCACTAGCCACAGACCAAGTCCGCAGGCTGCAGAACGTGCTCCCCGGGGAACCAGGGAGGGGCAAGGGGGGGGGTTGGGTCCCAGGTACAGGGTGGGAAGGTGGCTTCTGACTCCAGGACCTGTCACCCTAAACCTAGTGGCTTAACAACAATCGTTGTAATATCTAATGGTTTCCTTGGGGCAGGGTTTCCGGGAGGGTTCCATCTGCTGGGTCTGGCTCTGGGTCTGCCCACGATGACTAGAATGAAGACCAGGCGTGACGGAGCAGGGGCTTCTGGCCACCACCCTCCTCCACGTGGGACGGGCTGGTTGGGTTTCCACACAACAAAAAAGAGATAGTACTGGCCTTAATAACAGCATTTATAGCAACACGGATGCACCTAGAAATTATCATGCAAAGTGAAACCAATCAGACAATGAGACACCAACATCAAATGTTACCACTTACATGTGGAAACTAAAAAAAGGACACGATGAACTTCTCTGCAGTACAGATACTGACTCACAGACTTAGGCAAACTTCTGGTTTCCAAATGAGACAAGTTTTGGGGGGGGATGCACTGAGGGTCTGGGATGGAAATGCTATAAAATTTGGTTGTGATGATTTTTGTACACCTATAATTGTAATAAAATTCATTAAGTAGTTTTTTAAAAAAAGAAAAAAAAATGGAGATTATACTGGCCTTGCTGCCACGTTCCGCTGGGGACAAGCAAGCCACCCTCCCTTTCCCAGGCACAAGCCAAGGAAAATCAGACTCCATCTGAACAGGGGGCCCTGGCGAGCTTAGAGCATGCGAGTCGGGAGAGAGTGTGTGACCAGCCTGGAGAAACACAGGGGGTGGCTTGGTGTGTCTGTCGCACCCCCCCCCACGGTGGGTCCGACTTCGTGGGGGGGGAGCAGGAACCCTCATTTCTCTCCCCGTGCCCAGTGTCCACACAGACTGGACCCCAGGAAGGCGCCCCAGGGTGTGTGCTGAAGGCTGTGGACGTGGCCCGCAGGAGGCTCACGGCAAAGGTGGGGTTCGCGGCCCCCAAACCTCACCGCTGCGACTTCGTGGGGCGGGGCACGCGGGGCAGGAGGGCGCGGGGCCCGCGAAGCTGCCAGGGGCTGTCTGCGTCTGGGAAGATGCGTGCCCGGCGGGCGTGGGCGGACACCGGGCTGGGACCGGCCGGCTCCCCACGCAGCTGCAGCCCGTGGGCGGGTAGTTTCTGCACATCACGGACCTGGCGGCCCTGGAGGGACTCGGTGGCCCGCGTCCCGGGAGCAAGTGTTCCCTGCCCTCCCCGGAACGTCCCTCAAGAGCGTGGGCGGGGGTCGTGGGGAGGGGGTCAGCCCTTGGGTTCGGCTCCAGCTGACCCTCTCCCTGGAAGTCCAGCGTTTCACCGCCCCTCCCTGGGACCACGTCCACCAGCGCCCCGGTCCTAAATAGGCCCGCTTCCCTTGGGCCTTCCTTCCCAGCCTCGGCGGCTGCGGGGCTCCCTCCGCACACTGTCTCTGGCCCGTGCGAGCTCGTGAATCCTCCGCAGAGGACGGCCAAGTTCGGGGTCTACCGCAGACCCCTGGCCCTGGCTGCCTGTGGACTCCGGGTGTCCCTGGGCATCCAGCCCTTAGAAGTTCTCACTGACTCTGTCCCCTGCAGACCCGCCTTCGTCTGGGCTTTCCCTTTGGGGACAACCCCGGAGCCACCGGCTTGCTCTTGGTGATCACTGCCTGCCACACACAGGCCCTTCCCACACCTGCACTTTCTACTTTCTGAACGCTTCTCAGACTTTTCTTCATCTGCTGCCTGACTCAGGGCCTGGTCCCCACGTGCTGGGATGTCCTGGGTCACTGCAGTGGCCGCCTCACTGGTCCATGTCACCAGGGGCTTCTGTGCCCACTCTGTCTGCTAGACTGACCTTTTTTTCCTTTCTTGGTCTTTTTGTCTTTTAGGGCCCCAGCCGCGGCTAATGGAGGTTCCCAGGCTAGAGGTCGAATCAGAGGGGCAGCTGCCAGCCTACACCACAGCCACAGCAACGCGGGATCCGAGCTGTGTCTGCGACCTACACCACAGCTCACGGCAACACCGGATCCTTAACCCACTGAGCAAGGCCAGGGATCGAATCTGCGTCCTCATGGATACTAGTCAGATTTGTTTTTACTGCACCACAATGGAAACTACTGTTCTGCATTTTAAATATGTGTGTAACATGTATAGCTATGTATATATATATTTGTATGTATATATGTGTAATATAATATATATGCTATGCGTATATATGTATAAAATATATACTACAGGTACAAGCATATTTATGTTATATACACAGGGAAAATATCAGAAGGACCCACACCAGAGATGACCATACTAAGTAAAAAGAATCTTTTTTTTTTTTTGCTTTTTTTAGGGCCGCACCCGGGCATATGGAAGTTCCCAGACTAGTGGTCTAATCAGAGTTACCGCTGCCGGCCTACACCACAGCCACAGCAACACCAGATCCGAGCCATGTCTTTGACCTACACCACAGCTCACGGCAACGCCAGATCCTTAACTCTCTGAGTGAGGCCAGGAATCGAACCCGAATCCTCATGACTACTAGTGATTCATTTCCGCTGAGCCATGACGGAAGCTCCCTAAGTGAAAAGAAGCTTAACAAGAATAGACGTGTGTATAACTGTATCACTTTGCTGTACAGTAGAAATTATTACCCTGTTGTAAATTAACTATACTTCAGTGTTTTTAAAAGCAGAAAACCAAAAAAAAAAACCCAAACCAAAAACCAAAAGCCCCTGGTTGTCTCTATATAGTGGGATTATAAACACCTTACAGATTTTCTGCACTATCCTTCCTTTATGTATTTTTCAGAAGTAGTCAATAAATATGTGGATATTATCTTCATGACCAGAAACAGGTAATGATCTTTTTTTCCCTTTAAATAAACATCAAAACAAGCAGGACACCCCGGAGGCTAGCAGTTGACAAGGAATATTTTCCAGTTCTTCAGAGTGAACTTTCTGAAGTTCAATCAGCACCTCAACTGGCAGAATTTGACCCTCACGCTCTGGGAGTCATTAAAAATGTCTTAACAACCCTCGAAGGGACCTTCAAGTAGATGAAGCTGTTATCGTCATCTTTCCTGCTGGGCTGTGTAATTATGATCAATTATTCAAGCCACTTCAGGGCCTTCGGGGGAAGAAAAAAAAAAAAAAGCTTCTTTTTGAGGCAACAGAAGGCAGGGAGAACACCAAAGGGAAAAATAAGCCTTGGCTCCGGACCAGCGAGGTTTGGGAACAAACAAATTTGAACGCATTCGAGGGAATTAAAACTTTGAAATTGCAAGAGGAGAGTTCCGTGGGGCTCTAATGAGGCAGAACCCAGCTGTCCACCCCGAAGCTGGCTCGGTTTTGTTTTTTTCCATTTGCAAGACGAAGGGAGCTGCTGGCTGAGTGACTTACTCTTTGTGGGCAAAGCTCCCTCCTCGCTGTCAGATGACTCATTTCTCTTCCCAGGTCCCCACCCCGGGTTCTCACCTGGCTCAGGACCACACTTAGGCTCAAGATTTACACTCAGAATCATAGATTTGATACAACTCTGGACATTTTTTTTTCACTACTGGTCACCAAAAGCTTTTTGAAGCAAAAAAGGAAGTATCTTTACTGTTTTCAATGATAGCAGGTTAGAAAAATGCAGAAAAGCATGAATTTCCCTGCCGGTTCTTTGCTTCCTTATTGTCTTCTCACAGCAACCCTGCTTGGCCTGGTGTAGATTTTTCACACCCGTGCACAGGCATGCACCCTTGCACACACACACACACACACACACCTGCATGCACCTGTACCAGTAATGCAAATAGACCCACATCCTGCCTAGGGTTAGGTAACATGCCTTTTTTTTTTTTTATGGTTTGGCAAGGACATTTTTTTCCAGAGCAGTAGATAAAGTTCTATCTGTGATGTATGCTTCCACTCTCTGGATGCACCATAACTTTATACATTCACTCTTTCAGCAAAATACTTATGGGGCATAGGCCATGGGCTGGTACTGGGCTGGAGACGTGGTTGCCAAAAAAAAGTAAATAGAAGTCAATAAAACTAAATGAAAGTAATAAAACTTAAAAAAGATGCACTCCAATGGGATTTAAAACAAATTATAGGGTATAGCTGATTTACAATATTCTATTAATTTCAGGTGTACAGCAAAGTGAATCAGTTATACATATATCCATTCTCTCTCTCTCTCTCTTTTTTTTTTTTTTTTTGGTCTTTTTAGGGCTGCACCTGCGGCATACGGAGGTTCCCAGGCTAGGGGTCAAATTGGAGCTACAGCTGCTGGTCTATACCAGAGTCACAGCAACATAAGATCTGAGCCATATCTGCGACCCACACCCACAGCTCACAGCACTGCTGGATCCTTAATCCACTGAGCGAGGCCGGGGATTGAACCTGCATCCTCATGGGTACTAGTCAGATTCGTTTCCACTGCGCCGCACGGGAACTCCCCATATATCCATTCTTTTTCCCACACATGTTATTCCAGAATATTGAGTACTCCTCCCTGTGCTGTACAGCAGGTCCGTATCAGTTATCTATTTTATATATAGTAGTGAGTAGATGATAATCCCGACCTCCTAATTTATCCCTGCCCCCACAGACTCCACTTTGGTAACTGCAATTTTGATTTCAAAATCTGTAAGTTTGTTACTGTTTCATAAAAAGTTCTTCTGTATCTTTTTTATTAGATCCCACCTATTAGTGATCTCGTATGATATTTGTCCTTCTTTGACTTATTTCACTCAGTGTGAGAATCTCTAGTTGTATCCACATTGCTGGAAATGGCTTTATTTTGTTTTTTATGGCTGAGTAATATTCCGTGGTATACAGGTGCCACATCTTCTTTATCCATTCTTCTGTCGGGGAACATTTAGTTTGAGTCTATTGGCTTGGCTATTTTGAATTGTGCTGCAGTGAACACAGGGGTGCACGTATCTTTTTTTTCTTTTTGCCTTTTATGTAGAGCTGCACCCGCGGCATATGGAGGTTCCCAGGCTAGGGGTCCAACAGGAGCTGTAGCCACCGGCCTTCGCCACAGCCACAGCAATGCGGGATCCGAGCCGCGTCTGCAACCTACACCACAGCTCACGGCACCGCCGGATCCTTAACCCACTGAGCAAGGCCAGGGATTGAACCCGCAACCTCATGGTTCTTAGTCGGATTCGTTAACCACTGAGCCACGAAGGGAATTCCTGTCTTTTTGAATTATGGTTTTCTTTGGATATATGCCCAGGAGTGGGATTGCTGAATTATGCAGTAGTTCCATATTTCGTTTTTTAAAGGAAACCTCATACTCCCTTCTCTTAGTGGTTGTGCCAATTTGCATTCCCACCCACAGTGTAGAAGGGTTCCTTTTTCTCCATGCTCTCTCCAGCATTATATCCAATGGGATTTTTAAAATATTTATTTATTTATTTAGCCTTTTTAGGCCCACACCCATGGCATATGGAGGTTCCCAGACTAGGGGTCTAATCGGAGCTGACCAGCCTACGCCACAGCCACAGCAACGTGGGATCCGAGCCGCCTCTGCAACCTACAGACAAGTGCTGGAGAAGACGTGAAAAACTGGGATCCTTTGCACATGGGGTCCACAAGGAAAGTGATACGGAACTGCACAGAATACAGCATGGGGATAGAATTACCATCCGACACAGCAGTTTGACTGTATACACCCCAAAGAATGGAAAGCAGGGACTCCGGTATTTGCACACCCCTGTTCACAGCAGCTTTATTCACAATACACAAGAGGGGCCACACAACCCAACAACCCAATTTCAAAATGGGCAGAAGACCTGAACAGACATTTTTTTCCAAAGAAGACAGGCAGGTGGCCAACAGGAACATGAAAAGATGCTCAACAAGCCAATCATCAGAGAAACGCAGATCAGACCTACGACGAGGAGATCCCGCTGTGGCGCAGCGGAAAGGAATCTGACTAGTATCCATGAGGATGCAGGCTTGAGGAGTTCCTGTTGTGGCTCAATGGTAACAAACCCAACTAGTGTGCCTGAGGATGTGGGTTCGATCCCCAGCCTCACTCATTGAATTAAGGACCCAGCGTTGCTGTGAGCTTTGGTGTTGGTTGAAGACTTGATTTAGATCTGGCTGTGGTGTAGCGGGCTGCAGCTCTGACTCGACCCCAAGCCTGGGAACTTCCATATGCCGTGGGTGTGGCACCCCCAAAAAGGATGCAGGTTTGATTCCTGGCCTCACTCAGTGGGCCAGGCATCCAGTGTTGCTATGAGCTGTGGTGTAGCTCACAGCTGATCCTGTGTGGCTCTGGCATAGGCCAGCAGCTGTAGGTAGCTTCAGTTCTGACCCCTAGCCTGGGAACTTCCATATGTCGCAGGTTGGCCCTAAAAAGCAAGCAATAAAACAAACAAAAAACCCAGAAAAACAAAAACCAACAAACCCACAAATAGGTACCACCTCCCACCTGTCAGAATGGCCACCACCAAAACATCTACAAAGAATAAACGCTGGTGAGGATATGGCAAAAAGGGAACCCTCCTACACTGTTGGAGGGACTGCATTTTGGTACAGCCACTATGGAAAGCAGTACGAAGAATCCTCAAAAACCTAAAAATACAACCAGCCTACGATCCAGCAATTCCACTCTTGGGTCTATATGTGTAGAAAACAAAGACACTAATTTGAAAAGATACGTGGACCCCCATGTTCATTGCAGCTCTATTTACAATAGCCAAGACATGGAAGCAACCTAAGTGTCCATCAGCAGAGGACTGGATGAGGAAGATGTGGTAAATATATACAATAGAAGTTTATTCTCCCATAGAAAAGCGTGAAGTGTTCCCATTTGCAACAACACGGATGGACCTGGAGGGTATGATGCTTAGAGAAGTATAAGTCAGACGGAGAAAGACAAGTACTGCATGCTATCATGTATAATGGAATATAAATGATAAATGCATATAACAAAACAGAAACAGATTCCCAGACATAGAGAAGAAACTAGTGGTTACAAGTGGGGAGAGGGAAGACAGGGAGAGCTGACATAGGGGTGAGGAATTAAGAGGTACAAAGTACTACGTGTAACATAGATAAGCTGCAAGGATATATCATGTAGCTCAGGGAGTACAGCCATTATTTTATAACAGTTTTATAATAACTGTATTATTCTAATTTATTTTATTTTTTCTCGTTTTAGGAATGCACCCACGGTTTGGGATTCAGCAAACGTCGCGGAGGGCCTCAGAACAGAAGAGTGTCTGCAGACACATGGAGGCACTTACAGCTTTACGGTACCACCGGAAGGGAGTCCAAAGAGAAAGGGGGAAAAAAGCGGGGAGGGGGGGCGAGAAAAGCAAAGCCAGAAGAAAGAGTAACAGCGAGAAACAAAGCCAGGACCCCGTGATGCCACTTATAAGGGGAATCTGAACTGTGGCAGGAATGACCTTGTCTTTGAAACAGAAACTGACCCGCAGAGAGGAGAGCAAAAAGACTCGTGGTTCCCAATGACAGTGGGCTAGAAGAGGCACGAGTCAGCGGTTAAGAAGTTTGTACAGAATGCATAAACCACATCCTAGCGTATAGCACCGGGAGCTGTGTCAAAAACCCTTTGGTGAACCCTGGAGTGAGAGCATTTCTCTTGGTGTCTTTTTCCCCCATTTGTCCTTGCGACCAGCCTGTGGAAAACCCCAGGCCCGGGATCAAAGCCAAGCCACAGTCTTGCCACTGCTGGATCCAGAACGTCTAGCCCACCGGGCACTCCCATGGGTGCTTTTCTCCATTTGGAGTTCAAAGACCCGCAGATCCCCGTTAGAACGGTTTGCTGCTGCCCTCTTGTGGACATGGTTGGAAACAACAACCTCGGCTGTCCGCTCTAAATGGGAGAGGTTCCTTTATACTCGAGCTTGGCCACAGCCAGCTTGTTCTGGGTTAAACCCGAACGGGCAAAAGAAATACCGAAGACCTGATTCCCCAATTCTCCCTCACACCTCAGACTTGGAGCTTATCCCTAGCTGGCATTCTATATGTTTTTTGGAGGGGCTGACGAAGGAGAGCATTAACTCTAAGAAGTTTTCCCCCTCGAGCTCTCGCTTTGCTGGACTTCCAGAAATTACCACCCTCGACCTCAAGTTCTTCAAGTCGCCGTCTCCTACCCCAGCCACCAACGGCCGACGGGATGGAGGACACTTTTGCACGGTCCTTGGTCGGCACGGGTTCCCCTGAGAAATTCATCTTTATGGAATCTTGCCGACAGCGCCAGGGTTTACTTGGAGGACAGCCTGTGTGTTCCCTGGAGGGCTCCTTCAAGCGCAGGGCTGAACCCCCACACCCCGTGTGGAGACGTGTGTGTTCCTGATATGTTTTCTAAATGCTAAGGAAACTCTAAGGAAGGGGCTAGAGCGAACTGGCTCAGCGAGTCACGTGTCAACTGAGAGGACAAGGTGTAGAATTTTTTTTTTCTTTTGTCTTTTCAAGCCACTCCCGCGGCATACGGAGGTCGCCAGGCTGGCGGGTACGATCGGAGCTACAGCTGCTGACCTGCACCGAGCCACAGCCGCAGCCACACCGGATCCGAGCCGCGCCTGCTACCTACACCCCAGCGCAAGGCGACGTCAGATCCTTAATCCACTGGGCGAGGCCAGAGACCGAACCCGCAACCTCACGGCTCCTAGTGGGAGTCGTTTCCACCGGGCCACGGCGGGAATTCTACCTGGGACACTTTCAGGGTCGGAAGTTGAAGGACCTGGAGCTCCCCATTGGAGCGGTGTGCTGCTGCCCTCCTGTGGACAGTGGACGAAACAACAACTTCATCGGGTGGCTCTCAAAGTGAGATGCTACTTTACAGCCCAGCTTGGGCCCGGCCTCCTTGCTCTGTGAAAAAGCCCAAGGAGCACAGGAGATGCTGAAGGACTTCTTTTCCAGTTAACCCTCACACACATCAGACTTCGGCCTCATCCCTATACGGCATTCGGTTTTCTTTTTTGGGGGTGGGCTGGGGCGGTGTCATTGATGCAAGAAAAAAACTTCACCTCGAGGTCTCACTTTGCTAGACTTCCAACAGTCACCACCCTCGACTTCAGTTCTTCAAGTCGCCGTCTCCTACCCCAGCCACCAACGGCCGACGGGATGGAGGACACTTTTGCACGGTCCTTGGTCGGCACGGGTTCCCCTGAGAAATTCATCTTTATGCAATCTTGCCGACAGCGCCGGGGTTTACTTGGAGGACAGCCTGTGTGTTCCCTAGAGGGCTCCTTCAAGCGCAGGGCTGAACCCCACCCCGTGTGGAGAAGTGTGTGTTCCTGATATATTTTCTAAACCCTAAGGAAACTCTAAGGAAGGGGCTAGAGGGAACTGGCTCAGTGAGTCATGTGTCAACTGAGAGGACAAGGTGTAGAATTTTTTTTTTTTTTTTTTGTCTTTTCATGGCCGCACCCGTAGCATATGGAGGTTCCCAGGCTCTTGGTCTGTTCGGAGCTACAGCTGCTGGCCTACACCACAGCTCACAGCAACACAGGATCCGAGCCATTGAGCGAGGCCAGGGATTGAACCCACAACCTCATGGTTCCTATTCGGATTCGTTAGCCACGGAGCCTCGAAGGGAACTCCCATTCATCTCTTGAGAAAGGGTTTGGTTGCTTCATACATGGCAATGGTAAGCAATGCTGCTCTGAATACCTGTGTGTATGTACCTTTTGGAATTAGTGTTGCCTTTATTTTTATTTTTTTTATTTTTTTTCCTCATACCCAACCAGGTCAAGAAAATATACAGGTGCTTCCCCTCAATCTGTCCTTGCCCCCAGTCTGTAGAAGTCCCCAAGCCAGGGATCAAATCTGAGCCTCACCCATGCTACTGCTGTATCTAGAACATCTAAGTCACCAGGGTCTCCCATGGGTGCTTTTCCGCTGAGCCAGGACGGGAACACCATCCCACTGATGCTTTTCAATAGTCGGAGTTGAAATACCTAGAGATCACCTTTAGAAGATCTTTGCTCCTACCCTCTTGTGGACATTTGGTGTAATAACAACTTATCAATTAGCTCTAAAATCATGTTAACTTTACCCTTGAGCTTTGGCACAGCCAACTTGTTCCGTGAAAAACCCGAACGAGCAAAGGAAACGCTGAAGCCCTGATTTTCCTATTATCCCGGACATCTCAGACTTTGAGCTTCCCCACAAGGCGTTCTTCCTTTTATTGTCTTTAACACAAGAAAGTGACCACGAGCTCTCAATTTGCTGGACTTCTACCTGTTAACTCAGTTCTTGCTGTCACAACCCCTACGCGAGCCCACTGGGTCCCTGCCAACACACTGATGGGAGCGAGACAACTTTTCCATGGTCGCGGGAAGCACAGGTTGCCCCCGGGAAATTTGTCTTTGAGGACTCTTGGCGAGGGCTCTGTTCGTAACCTGTGAATTCCCTGGGGGCCTTCTTCAAACTCAGGGCTGCACCCCACCCCCAGGGTTTCTGATACACTATATATGTGCGTTGAAAAGAGTGCCACTTGTAACAACATGGTCAGACTTACAGATTATTGTATTAAGGAAAGGGGTCAAAAAAAAGGAAAAAGAAAAAAAGAAACAAAATCAGTACCACATGATTCCACTTATATGTGGAATCTCATATATGGCAGAAATGAATATACCTTTGAAACCGATACTGACTCACAACATGAATAGAGAGCAGATTGTGGTTGCCAAGTTCGAGACGGGCAGAAGAGGGAAGAATTGGGAGTTTGGGACTAGCAATTAAGTAGCACATACTGAATGCATAAACAACAAGATCCTAGTAGATAGTACAGGAAAGTATATTAAAAATCGGTTGATAAACTGTAATGTGAAAATTATGAAAAAGAAGTCATATGCATGTATAACAGAATCACTTTGCTGAACAACAGAAATTAACACAACGTGGTTCGTTGGCTGTAGTTCAATTAAAAGCTCCATAGACAACAATTTTGAGGCCCCACACAGAAAAGAGGTGCACCGCACACGGATGACCTTCTATTTGTGCGTCCAGAGTGAGGCACATAATCCACGCCCCCTTTGAGAAAAATGTAGGAAAAGGGTGAGCCTGCCCTCTGCTGGCTTCATTGTGAAGTACAAGTTTCCCAGCGGGTTCTTTATTTGGGAACATAGACCAAATGCTGAAAGAATGTGAAGGGATTGACAAGTATTGTCAAGAATGAAACCAGAGGATTGCTTTAAGTTTGCTCAGTAGATTAACCATCCCTTATTTATTATTTCATTTAACCAATGACCCTGGCTAATATTCCACATCTGAAAAAAAATATATATGTATAAGCTTTGTTCACCACATTGTACACTGCATTCTTGTAGGTCATCTTAGGCTCTACAAATGGTCTGGACCACTGCCCTTCCCCTCCCTCTAGGCACTGGCCACCACTAGTTTGTTGTCTCTGTGAGTTGTCTTCTTTTTTGTGTTATTTACTAGTTTGTTGTGCTTTTTTCTTATTTTTTATTTTTTCGTCTTTTTTTGCCTTTATGTAGAGCTGCACCTGCAGCATATGGGGATTCCCAGGCTAGGGGTCTAATCGGAGCTGTAGCCACCGGCCTACGCCGCAGCCACAGCAACGCAGGATCCTAGCCGCGTCTGCAGCCTACACCACAGCTCACGGCAACGCCGGATCCTTAACCCACTGAGCAAGGCCGGGGTCGAACCCGAAACCTCATGGTTCCTAGTCGGATTCGTTAACCACTGAGCCACGAAGGGAACTCCCTTGCTGTGCTTTTTAGATTGTACTAAGTGTTTCTGTATAGTATTTCTCTGTGTCTTTGATTTATTTCGGTAAGCTGAAGCCTGCAACATCCATCCATGTGGCTGCAAACCCTAACAGTGCGTCTCTTTCTACGGTTGAGTTATTTCGTGGAGTTTCTGAACCCCATCTCCCTTACCCATTCGTCTGCTGAGAATGGCTGAAGTTGCTTCCATATACGGCAATAAAGCCACGAGGTACTACAGTACAGCATAGGGGAACATGTTCAAAATCCAGTGATAAACCGTAATGGAAAAATGTGAAAAAGCATGTATAACCATCACTCTGCTGTACAGACGGTAACACAACATTGTAAATCAACTACACTTTTTTTTTTTGGGTCTTTTTGTCTTTTTAGGGCCGCACCCGCAGCATATAGAGGTTCCCAGGCTAGGGGTCTAATCAGAGCTGTAGCCGCTGGCCTACACCACAGCCACAGCAACACCAGATCCGAGCCGCGTCTGTGACCTATGCCACAGCTCATGGCAACGCCGGATCCTTGACCTACTGAGTGAAGCCAGGGATCGAACCCGCAACCTTTTGGTTCCTAGTCAGGATTTGTTTCCTCTCCGCCACGACGGGAACTGCCAACTATACTTCTATTAAAAAAAAAAAAAAGCAACCATATTGGGACCCTAATCAGCAAAGAGGTGCACATTAAAATGATGGCTTTGCATTTGTACCTCTGGAGTTAGGCAAATGTACAACGTCCAGTTTGGCAAGAACGTAGGAAAAGGATGAGCCTGCCCTCTGCTGGCTGCATTGTGAAGTGCGGGCTTCCTCGCTGCGACTGTACCTGGGGGGTGATTGCATGATTTAGCCGACCAGACCCACTCTATCTCCTTCTAAATACTAAACACAGTTGACCCTCAAAAAAAAAAAAATGTGGGCATTAGGGACTCCAAACTTTGCACGTCGCACATCCAAGTGTAACTTACGGTTGGCACTCCATATCCCAGCTTCCCCCTTATCCGTGGTTTTGCATCAGAATACAACCAAGCACTGATAGCAGAGTGCTGTCCTATTTACCACTGGGAAAAAAAAAATCACACCTGATCAGTTCACAGTTACGAGATCAAGTGTAAATCCTGGGAGAGGGTCTGGAGGCCCGGAAATACCGAGGCGTGGGACACAGCCCCCCCACCCTCACCCCCAGACTCTCAGCAATGCCCACCTTTCTTAGACGGGGTGTAGAGGGGGCTCTCCAAGCCGAGGGTGTGGATGTAATGAATTCAGCGAGGATGGGGACCTGGAAAGACAGAAACCACAGAGCCATCAGTATGGTTGCTACCCTGGGAACGGTTACAGAAAACTGACGTGGCGAGTCAGTCGCACCCAGGGTCCCCTGGGAGCTTTTGAAATTCTCGTGCCATGTCTCCCATCCCAGATCTTCGGCGCGGGGTGCAGCCGTCAAGCGCGGATGTTCCTTTGCTTGCTTTTTTGTCTTTTTGCCTTTTCTAGGGCCGCACCCGCAGCATATGGAGTTTCCCAGGCTAGGGGTCTAATCGGAGTTGTAGTTGCCGGCTTACACCACAGCCACAGCAACGCCGGGTCCAAGCCACGCCTGCGACCTACACCACAGCTCACGGCAACGCCGGATCCTTAACCCACTGAGCGAGGCCAGGGATCGAACCGCAACCTCATGGTTCCAGGTCAGCATTAGTTAACTACTGTGCCACGATGGGAACTCCTCCTTTGCTTTTTTTTTTAAACACTCCAGGTGATTCCAACATGCAATTTAATTGGAAATCTGGGCTCTCAATAAACCGAGTATGGCTGACTGATCACAGAGTCTCTATGACTGAGATGCCTGTATCTTCAAAATAGTTTCTAAGTCTGGGGGAGGAGGTCGGGTCACATCATCAGGATGGGTGACCACTTTTCACTCAGCTCCAAGAGTCCCCAACCTGCAGTTCTTGGAAAAAAGGCTACCTCGTACACTGGATTACAAACCACGAGCCTGCCTGTAGAAAGCCTTTCCAACCCTTCGCTAAAGGGACCCGAGGACAAAGGTAAAAGCGGTCAGCCCTTCAGGGAAATACGCAAACCTTTGGAGATTCTCAACCCAGCCTATCAGCTCAACCCATTGTTTTCAAAACGTCCCCAAACTAGAAGCGGCATCACAGGCAAACTCATTAAAAACGCAAATGCTCAGCTCTTCAAAAGGAAAATCTGAGTAACCCGTGCTGCCAGGAGCAGCCCCAGGAGACATGACGAGTAATTGCAATGTTGTGAATATTGTGTCCTGGGGCCGGAGGCTGTGGCGTGAAAGCCAAGTGTGTCTCAATGATGTGGACGCATCGTATGCATCCTTAAAGGCAGTGCGCTGGATTACTTGGTCCCGTGACAACTGTACGGCGCTGGCAGACACGTTCATGGGAAAGGGGGTGGGGTGAAAGCGAGTCCTGCAAACTTCAGAAAACTAGTCTAAAACTCAATTTCTTTTAAAGTGGAGATTCTCACCCCGGAGCTGCTAAATTAGAAACAGAAACCCCTTCAGCTGGGGCTTGAGAATGCCTCTGGGGAATGTCCCTGGAGCTAAATTAAAAGGCTCAGATTGCCTCAGTGTTCCACTCTGCAAAACGGGAATTTCTGGCTGGCCAAATTTAGAACATGAAAATACAGGAGGTAGGGATGATGGAAGTGAAAAAAAAAAAGTATGGGTGGAGCACAAATGATTTTTAGGGCCGTCAACTATTATGCATGATATTGTAACGGAGAACACAAGTCATATGTTTGTCCGAATCTTACCGAGAGTGAACCTAATTGTAACCTACAGATTTGGGGGGAAATGGCACGTCAATGAAGGTTCAGCGCTTTTAGCAAATGTACCCCTGTGTTGCTGGTGGTTAACAGAGGGAGAGGATGTCTTTGGGCGAAGATGTCTTTTGTCCGAAGAGATGATAAGAAACAGTACAACTAAAAAGAATAAAATAATGTCATTTGCAGCAGCATGGATGGAATTAGAGACCCTCATACTGAACGAAGTAAGTCAAAAGGAGAAAGACAGATACCATATGATATCACTAATAACTGGAATCTAACATACTGCACAATTGAACCTTTATACAGAAAAGAAACTCGAGGACTTGGAGAACAGACTTGCGGTTGCCAAAAGGGTGGGGAGGGAGTGGGATGGTAGGAGGTTCTGGGGTTAATAGCTGTAGACTGTTGCCTCTGGGCTGGAAAAGCAAGGAGATTCTACTGTGTAGCACCGGGAACTACGTCTAACCACTTGTGACGAATCCATATATGTATGTGTAACCCTGTCACCACGCTGTGCAGCTGGGTATAATGGAAAAAAAAATTATGTAAAAGGAAATAGGAAAAAAAAAAGAAGAAACAGTACAACTAACGATGGAGGGGTGGGGGGAGAGTCCAAAAGGAAGGACAGTCATCAGCCCTCTGTGCTGGAGTAAAGCGCTGGAAACATATGAGCCGCCCTCACTGGACGAAGAAAAACAACACAAAAGCACCAACTTCTATGAAAACAATAGGCCACGGTGATGCAGGAAGCAAAAGCCAATCAGGAAGGTAAGTCAAAACTCAAAAGACCCTCTCTATTCATGTGGCTGGAAACACTTGTGGATTCCGGGGTCCCCCCTCAGGTCTTAACATAGCGCCCACGGTTTCCGTCACGTAGAGGACACGTTTTCTCATCTCGCAGGGGAGTTCAGCCCTCAGCCAGAGTTAGTTCCCGGCTCAAGGGAGAGCCCTTTCTTTCACAAGGTCTCAGAGCTCATGCAAAATGAAGAGGACACCAAATCTTTCTGAAACTCACCTCCCTCGACCCTGATTTCCAGTTGTCACTCCAAAGACCACCCTGCCTGTCACTTACCTCCTGCCAGCCCTCTAGCCTTCAGCCTCCTGGAGCCTGGGCTGGCTCTCAAACTGTGCCTGGAGCTGAACTGTCTGTTTTTACAGAGCTGGGG